>BSBM01000195.1:7052500-7560000 GCA_027924585.1 Larix kaempferi | reverse complement strand
ATGTATGCTTCAAAGTTATTGTCGCTACAATCAACTATTGAGATTCAAAATGCACGCCAACATAATAGAGATGTTGATTCGTCTCAATGCTTGGAAGAAATCAAAAAGTCTATCAAAGATGCATATGACTATTTTGATGTTGTCGATTCTATTTGGTGGGAGTCATTTTTCATGGAGCGAAATGACATAATTTCAAGCTCTACAAATGGAGACATGTTTTTGAAGACTCCATTTAGTTGGCCACAAAGTATGTCCAATGAAAATGAGGAGAGAAATGTTGAGCCTGAAGGTGTCGAGTCTTCTCAACCAGAAGAAAGGGAGATGTACAATGGGTTTAGAAGATCATCTACGCGACGTGAGGCGATGGAAGGCCTTTATAGAGGCCCAATACAAGATATTAAGGAGGGTTGCATGATTGCAGTTTTGGCCACAGAGGATCCACGTGGTTATCCATTATAGATTGCAAAAGTTATGAAGGTCAATAAAGAAAATGAAGAAGTTATATATGTTGAAGTACATTGGTATGCAATAGACACACCCATTTGATGGTGTGTACAATCTGGAAATGGTGATTGAGAAAAAGGTTTGTAAAAAGAGAAAAAGAAATGGTTAAAATGTAAATCATCATCGCATAGACATTTTGAAATTAGAGCATGTTGACATACTAGTTTATGAATTCCAGTTGACAAAGAAAGGCACTCTTCGCTCCAAGACTATAAAGATTATCAAAATATTGTTGGCACCAAAAATAGTTGCAAAATGGGAGTTTGCTAAACCAAGGCGTAGATATAGAAGGAATATGGCATATGAAATGTTGGGCGTACATGAAGATTCAAATGGTGCACTCATTGATAGTAGAGAAGAATACGGGTCATCTACATCTTCATCCAGTCATTCATCTGAAGAAAATGTAGCTTCTGATGGTGTGTCAGAATCCATGTGTTGATTTGAATATTTGCACATGAAGCATTTTGTCTTTTTTATCAATATTTCATTGTTTGTATGACAACCCTAAAGGAGTGCTTGAATTTTGATATGAATTACTTCTACATCTTATGGTTTACTATATGATTTTATGATGAATATCATAATTTTTTTATTTTATATGAAAATAGTGGTCAAATGATTTCATGAATAATTTGTGTTCAACTTGGTGCAAGTTTTATATAGTGTTAGTAAGAGATTAAATAAGCACAATTTTCAATTACAATAAAATCATATATTAATGCCATTTTTGAAGAAGTGTGCTATCGGTAGCATTAGTTTTCAATTTAGAGCTTGATTTTAAGGTTTTTGCAAACAAAAATAACAAATGTTTTGGTTCATTTCTATATTTTTGACCCCAAATAAAAAAGTGGTGCTACCGGTAGCACCACTTTTTTGATTCGGGGTTGTTTGTTGGTGTTTTTTATGCAACAATATGGGTTTTTATGGCTAGAGTCTCGTTTTGAGTATAAATTTATCATCAAGTTGTATAATTTGTTAAGTGACATGTACATTATTTAAGCAATATTACTCTTGTAAGTTTAGTATGTACTTTGAAGTCTATCTTCATTAGATTTTTTAATAGAATGGGTGATTTTTTCTTTGAAGGTTTAAAAAAAAAGAGTGTTACAATAGATACCTTATCATAGCCTTACTTTCCATGGGTGGGATATCAACCTCCTAAAAGAAACAACGAATATGGCATATTATAACTTGCATCATAATGTGTGTGTATTTTAAAATTTTAGAAAATTTAAAATACAGCATCCATTCAAAATTTTATAGTAATATTCACTCTTTATCAGTGCAAATCTTGAAACATATCTCAAATTTGAAACATAACATATGATATATAACAATAAGAAAATAAAGTTGATCACGTATGTAGGACCTAAATTATTGTTGAATATTATTTTATTCTAGTTCCACTCCTATATTAATAATTAATAAATAGTTGAATCGTTAAAAGTTGAACTACAGTGTAAAATTAACTATTCTATTAAATTCCACTCTTGATCTTAGTTGAAATTTCACTCTTATAAAATGCTTTTAGATGTGTTCATTTTTTGTTAGTTTTTCTTTTTCTTTTTTTTACATTTTTTATTCCACTTTAGGTTATACTTATATGAAAGTTGTAACTTTAACTCTTGAAAAAAATTGTGCTACTAGTAGTATTAGTTTTCAATTCAAATGTTGATTTTAAAGAGGTTGTTAACAACAATACAGGTTTTTAAAGCTATGATTATATTTTTAACCCCCCAAAAAATGATACTAACAACAATCCTTTTTTGATTTGGGGATTGTTTTTGTGTATTCAACACAAAAATATGGTTTTTATGACTAGAGTTCTTGTCAAGTCATATAATATGTTCCTGAAAATTTTCTCTGAATGATGCCCCTTTAGGGGGAGTGAAAATATTTAATGAATCTTATTTACCTTTGATTCCAATAAGGAAGCAGTTCCCTCTCTATACCTTGACCTCTAGACTTCTTAAGTATAGTTAGTCATGGTGCACCCTTGTTCAAAGGAGTGGCGTGAGATTAAAAGGAAGAAGGGAAAAAGGTAGGATAGAAGATTATTTTTCGAAGGGGCATACGTGACAAGTACATATTTATCTATATTATTACTTTTGTAAATGCAATATATGCTTTGACGTCTAATTTCCATTAGAATTTTTAATGGAAATGGTGTTTTTTCTTTGGAGGTTAAAAAACAAAAAAATGCTACCATAACTACCTTATCATAACCTTACTTTCCATGGATGGGATATCAACCTCTAAAAGAAAATATAACATATTATAACTTGTGTAGATTCAAAAGATATACATATATATCTATATATATATATATAGATATATATATAATACAAAACATGCATTTTTAAAATTTTAAAATATAAGTATTTATTCAAAATTTTAAAGTAATATTTAATTTTTTATTGTAAGAATTTTGAAATATAACATATAAAATAACAATGTGATATAACATATGATATCTTAAACTTACATTATTATTGGATATTAAATTTGTTATATTAGTCTAATTCCACTCTTATATTAATAATTAATAAATTGTTAAAAATTAAACAATAATATATACATGAATTATTCTAATTGAAATTCCACTCAATCTCAATTAAAATTTCAATCTTATAAAATGTTTTGAGATTCGTTCTTAACATTATAATTCCACTTTAAGTTACACTTATATGAAAATGCTTCCTCTAAAGTCTCATTGTCCTAAACACATTAATAATATCTTATCATTGCATATTTAGACTAGTTTGATTTGTAAAATATGCACTGATTTTTTTAACACGAAAGATAAACCTTCCCCGGATGGGGTGACTTCCCAGGAAAGCACATGCAGAAGCCTCCGAGAATATCATCCCATGATCATGGTGGCTCCAAATGACAACCCATCCAACTCATCGGCCATGCTCCACAATAATTCAACATCATGAAGTCGATGGGAGGCCATAGTGATTCGATAGGGATTGGTACACTTTTACTACCCCGGGCCCGGGGTAGTGAAACATCATGAAGTCGATGGGAGGCCATAGTGATTCGATGGGAGGCCAATCCCTATCGAATCCCTAGGGATTGGTTTTGTCTTTATAGGCTTTCGTTGTGGCTCCAAATATGCTTGGCCTCTCCCATTTCCTCTACAACAGTGACATGCGTCCTTCAGGAGGCACGTCTATACTCTACCCCTGTGCTCCTTGGTTCCTGATCGTGCCCTTTTCTGGGAAAGATCCTTCTGGTTGCCTATCATTTCTACTCCACCATTGTACTCTTGTATTCTTCGGGCCCTTTCATGGGATAACATGGCTCGAGGTAGTTGAGGATGAAAATTATGCAACCGCAGCAACCAACATCTTGCTAGTGCAGGAGTATAAAAAGAGGCCATGAAGGCAGTCGCGACCTCTAGGAAATCAATTCCATTGCATATATATGTAAGGTCCTTCTTTGAAACATAGGAACCAGGGTCTTAATTTTTTTTATTTTTTTTTAACATAATAACACAATCATATGTGATTCGCTTCTATTTTTTCAATATAATTATCATAACTAAGAGTATTTTAATTTTACATTTTGAACCTACAAGATTTCATAAATAAGAGTATTCCATTTAAATACCTTGACATAATTAAAAGTATTCTACTTCTACCTTTGAAACATAATATATAAAATCACATAAGTGAGAGTATTCTACTTCTATTTTTTAATATATAAATTAACATAAATAAAGTCATTTTATTTCTACCTTTAAAATATAAAAATATAAAGTCTCATAATTAGGATTATTTTACTTCTATTTTTTAAATTATTAAATCACACAATAAAAGCATTTTACTTTCATCTTTCAATAGATAAATTCACATAATTAAAAGCATTTTACTTCTACCCTTAAAATTGTTGTACAATATGTTCAAAATTCCAAGATATAATATTTAGCACTTTATCTTTTCTGGTGAAACGTAGTATATGTATAATCTAACAATCATAATAAACAATTATAATGTCTTATTTATTACTCCCATCCTTTCAATAAATATGGTATTCCCTAATTCTCATCCCTAAATTCCAATATAATCTAGCACATACATATATACAATTATAATAAACTATTATAATATTTAAACTATTACTTCCATCCCTTAATATATATGGTATCCCTTATCCAAATCTAAAATTTCTAATATAATTTAAGCACATAAAAGCATATTTACAATAAATATGGACTCCTTAAAACATAAAATTTCTAATATAAATTAAGCACATAAAAACATATTTACAATAAATATGAACTCCTTAAAACATAAGTTATAACAGCATTATTTAGATCATTAACATGGATTTCCAATACATGAAATCAGATTCATGATTCGATAATAAACATGAAATCTTTACTACATAAGTTATATAACAGCATTCTTTTATAATACTCTACCAAATTACAATTCATTGATCAATTCTAGAAAAAGTTAATCAAACTATAAATAGATACGTAGAAATTTAATAACCAATTTGCAATTCGTGACTCGAATTCTGATCAGCGGCATTCAGATTTTAAATAGATACACAGAGAATTTAAAAACCAAGATACAGTTCATAATTCAATTCCCGGAAAACGCATCTCAAATTTTAAATAGACACACAGACAATTTTAAGGATCTAAATAAAATCATGAAACAATTTTGTGGAAGACGCCCTTTCAATTTCGAAATAGAGCCACAGAGTTGGTTAATAATCCACTACAATTTACATGCAATCTTGTAGACGCCAATTCATTTTCTAAAACAGAGTCAACCACATCTTTTAATGTGGTTGATATTTGCCGATCGACCTATATCAATCATGGTCACATATTTAAAAACTAGTTGATATAAGCCGGCCAATATCAACCACATTAAAAAATGTAGTGGTTGCAAGTGGCCAGCCGGCCCACCCAAAAAATAACTATATTAAAAAAAAATAATAAAAAAAATATTATTTCAAAATTAAAATAAAAGAAATACATTGCGTTAAAAAAATAAATAAAACATATTAAAACATATTAAATATTAAATAAAATAAAATAAAAAAATTTAATATAATTTAACTTAACTTAATTTAATTTAATTTAATTACTTTGCTTTAATTTAATTTAACTAAATTTAATTTAATTTTTAATATGGTTTAATATATTTTATTTTATTTAATTTTTAATATCTTTTAAATATTTAATTTAATTAATGTAATTTAACTTAACTTAATATAACTTAATTTAATAATTAAAACATATTAAAAATTAAATTAAATCAAATAATTAAAACATATTAAAAATTAAATTAAATAAAACATATTAAACGATATTAAAAGTTAAATTTAAATTAAATTAAGTTAAATTAAATTAAATTAAAGTAATTAAATTAAATTAAATTAAGTTAAGTTAAGTTAAATTAAATTTAAATTAATTAAATTAAATTAAAAAATAGATAGATAAATAAAAGCATAAAAAAGTTGAAATTAAATAAATGAAAAAATAAATGAAAAATAAATCAAAATAAATAAATATAAGTAAAAATGAGCGAATATAAGTAAAAATGGCAATGGAAAGTAAAGTGAAATAAATTAAATAAAAAAATTAAATAAAAGAAAAGTAAATTAAATAAAGTATAAAAAATAAAATAATGTGAAATAAAGAATTAAAAACAAAAAAAATTGGAAATAAACAAAGTCAAATAAAAAATTAAAATAGAATAAAAAATAAAAAAAATAAACAAGTGGAAACAAAATAAAATACAAATAAAGGAAATTAAAAAAATAAAAATAAATTAAAAATAAATAAATAAATAAATAGAGTAAAATAAAGAAATAAAACAAAAATAATAAATAAATATAAGTGAAAAAAAAAAAAATAATAAAAAAAGTAAAATATAAAATAAAATAGTAAAATACAGTAAATAAAAATATAAAATAAATTAAAGAAAAACAAAATAAAATAGAAGGTAAGTTAAGAATAAAATATTTCATTGATATTAAAGAAAATTTAAATAATGGTTAATAAAAAGAGAAAAGTAAATAAAAAATATTAAATGTAAATAAAAAATAAAAGCACTGATATTAAAAACAATTGAAAAAAATATATATATAAATCAAGAACAAAATAATTGATATTAAAATAAATGAAATAAAAATAAGTAAAGAAAAATGTCGTTTACATTAAATTATAAAATGTGAAATATGAAAAAGAGTGACCTCTAGTTAATAATTAATTAGACCAAAAATACTTTGCAATTATGGGAGACGTTAATCAATATCTGGAACAGAGTTATTTAAAGTATAATTTATATGCAAACTGATAGACGCCATTCAAAATCGAACAAGTACACAGGAATTTTTAAAAATTAAAAAAAAATAGTTTAAAGCAAGAATTTTTGGAACACTCTTCCAAACTTGAGGTGGATATACAGAGATCTTAAGATAGACCATGCATCGAGTTACTGAGCTAACGCACATAGAATTTCTATTAGACCTGGACGGTTTAGGCAGATTGAGTGAGTTACTGAAGGATAACACATAGAGTATGTAGAAGTCGGGGTTTCAATCCACTTCATAATTCTGGAAACGCCGCAATTTCGATACACAGAGGTTGAAGGGTACAAGGTCACTATTCGCTTTCATAACAAGGTCACTATTGAACCTTTAAGGGTTCCAAATTAAAATTAATAACAAAGTCTGAGATCGCCGTTGAGATGGAAAACATTGATATTTTAAAAGCTTCAATTAAAATTTATGCAAATCCCCGAGATCGCCGTTTGAAAAAGGAAGACACTGAACTTTCAAAATCTCAAATTAAATCAATGTCAAACCCTATAAGATCGCGGTTTGAAATGGAAGACACAAAGTTCAGTTTGTCTAAACACATTTATAGAAATTTGAAGTATGTATACCTATAGAATAGAGTTAAACAAATACAGTAAAAAGCACACAGTCCTTGAAATAATTAACGCAAAGTTAAATAGTTTTGATCTCCGGATGTCAAGCAAAAGCGGGAAGAAATAACGCATAGATTTATAAAAATTAGATCTCAGTCGTAATGGGAATAAACCCAGAGAGCCAAATACCCGAGATCCAAATCATTTCAAGGCCAGATGACTATCTATATCCAGTGATGCAACAATATAATTTTAACCCTTTGCTAAAAAAATAAACAGAGTTCTGAACCTTTAAAAGAAACATCTACACCCAACAGAAAATAAGGTAATATAACTGAAATATTTATGCTATCGAAAGTATACAGAGCCCAATGAAAATAAACTCCATAATTTTTTTTTTTACAGGGAAAATAAACTATTTCATCATCGAGAGTATACAGAGCTCAATAAAGATCAATTCCAGAGTTGTTTTTCGACAAGGAGAATAAACTATTTCATCCTTCAGAAATCATGGAGGAAAGTAAAACTTCATGGATCTCAAACGGTTTCTCTACACAGAAAAATAACAAATTCACAGAAATTACCAGTCGACACAGAAACTAAAATACTACACAGAATTTGTAAATTGACACAGAAATAAAACTTTAAGAAGCATTGAACCTGATCCGCTTGTTGAATCCAAGATGAGTAAATCGTTGTAGCAATGGCTGATCAGCTATCCGGAGCAATCCAATTTTGACGAAGATACCGACAACCCCTCGGTTTACCTCCCTACCGTATCGGGGTTACTCTCATTCACCCCGAACCCCCGAGCTAATGGGGTCGTAGAACACACAAGCCAAAACTTCCCGATGGGATCTCTCAATCCCCGGTCAAGTTACACCCAACTCACAAGAACCATAAAACACTTCTTGATTCCGGACACTAGGGAGCAAGAGCTCTCTTTCTCCTTCCCCTCCCTCTATTTATCACAAAAGTTTATGTGCAGCTCATTCATTTCCCTTTCAGATTTTATTAATTATTTCCTTTTAAATTACAAGTGTTTTCCCCTTATTTTGAGTGTGTACTCCAATCCTGAATTAATGCAAGGTGAGTGTTTTTATTGAGTGCACTTAATTCCTAAATTAATGCAGGGTGAGTGTTTTTATTCTCAGTGCACTTAATTCTTAAATTAATGCAAGGTGAGTGTTTCTATTCTGAGTGCACTTAATTCCTATATTATAGCTGTTGTAGAAAACACATGTTTATTCTATATTCTCTTTTATTTTTCTTTATAAAAGTAGGAAATATCTTATTCTGAATATTTCTAATTTATTTCCTTTCTTTTCTTCTTATTTTTAAAATAAAAGAATATTTATTCAAAAAGATATTTTTCAGATTTTATTTCTTTTCTTTTTATAACAATAAATATTTATTTAATCATTTTTCATTTATTTCCTATATATATATTTTTTATAAAAGAAGGTATTTTGTTTAAATAGATACATTTAAAACTTTTTCTTTTCTCTTCCTTTATAAAAGAAAATATTTTATTTATTTAAAATCTTTTTCTTTTCATTTTTTTTTGAAATAATTAATATATATATTTCCATTAATTATAAAAGAAAAGATCATTAACTTTTTTAATTTTCAATTTCTTTCCTTAACCATAAAAGCATAATTATCATAATAATAATAAATTATTGAATAATTTATTATTAAACTTTCTAGAGCTTCCACATGTATATTATTTAATTATGCATGCATGAATAATTTTCCTTTTCTATTTTCTTTTGTCTAGGTACCTCTTCGGCGGGCCCTTCCGATAATTTTATTTCTTTCTTCTTGTGGGGAGTACTGCCTGGTGGTCGGGAATCTTTACTGCGACCTTCCAACTACGCTTTCTTGGAGACTAAGGGTTGTTGAGGGATAAGGTCCTCCTTATCGCGCGCCCCTCAACTGGTCGTACACGACCAAGTCATTATGGCCTCGCCCGTACGGCACACGCTTCCCCGGGTGAGCTAAAATGGCTTCCTACCCGTGCGTGGATTGCTAATTCAAGGTCGATAGTCCATCGTCGTAACCCTATGGGTTCTTTCCGTTCTTACGAACCCTTTAATTCCATTGTGGGTCAGTCGGTAATTCGTCTTACCTGCCACTGCACACACACTTAAACGCACATTAATAGCGCTGCACTATAAACATTTTCATCGTTCTCTTCAATATCCCAGTCAGTCGAGCATACTAATCATTCATCATTTAATATCATGCTTCAGTCAGTAGAGCATATAAACTATTCATCATTTTCATTTCAAGCAATTTCAACATTCATCAATATGTCTCAGTCAATCATCATTTTTCATTTCAAGCATTTTCTATATTCATCAATATGTCTCAGTCAATCGAGCATTCATCATTTTCATTTCAAGCATTTTCAATATTAAAGCATTTTCAATACTAAAGCATTTTCATCATTTATCTTCATCATTTCCATTTCACACAATAATTTTCAAAGCAAAATCCATGATCTAAGTTTTATAATCTGGGTCACCCAAACCAGTGTCCTCATTAGTCAAATCAGTCATAAGTCTCATATAGTCTAATCAATCATAAGTCTCAAAATAGTCTAGTCAATCATAGGTGTTGAGGCAGGCATTACAATATACAAGAAGTTGTTATTTTGGCTGATGAGAATGTGAAAACTGTTAAGATTTCATTTCCCAGGATGAGATTGAACAGAATATGGGCGACTGGGTCCCTCATACTGGAACTACCAATAGCAAAGACATGAAGTATCATAAGAACATTTCTCTCTACGAGCATATGAAGTCCCTTTTGGGCAAGGCATTGATTGATAAACATGTTGCAAATGGAACGATTCTTCTCCAGTTGGACAACATCCAAGCTCAACAATGCAACCAATACTAAGAACTAGATGTTATCATGAAATAGCTTACGGTGTTAGCTTTGTCAAAGAAACCTCGACTAAACCCTCTGAACCCTCTGCCTCCAAGGTTCCCTACTCACTCTCTAAGCTCCAAGGTTCCCTACTCACTCTCTAATATGATGATCAGTTCTCTCAGTTGTTTTGTTATCCTTATTTTTTAGTCAAATTATGTTTGATAACCATTGTAGATGTCTTACTTTTTATATATATTAGAATTATAATTAAACATCATATATACAATGTCATATATGAGGATTATAATTAAACATCATATATATACAATGTCAGTTGTTTTGTTATCCTTATTTTTCAATCAATTTAGGTTTATGAGGATTATAATTAAACATCATATATACAATGTCAGTTGTTTTGTTATCCTTATTTTTCAATCAATTTAGGTTTGTAAACCGTTGTAGATGTCTTACTTTTTATATATATTAGGATTATAATTAAACATCATATATATAATGTTGATAGCAAATTTAGAAAGCAAAAGATTGTAGTTCCCTAGGCTATTTAGAAAGTAGGCTATCCAGAAAGTACCGGGTATCTTTAATTACTTGTACTGTATTTTTTTAAATAATCATTAATGATACAACAATTAAAAAAAAATAGTACAAAATTAAATAAAAGCATATTAAAACATTAAAGCTTTATGATTTCAGTGGAAGTAAATGAAATTTCAATGAAATTACATGGTTAATAAAAAAATACTTATGACTTTAAATAATTTATAACATTTTTAAATAATTTATTAAACTCTGCAAATTAATAAAATGACAATGAAATTATATATTTAATAAAAAATATTTATCACTTTAAATATGTTGTTTATATAAATAATTTGATATTAAAAAATACAATCAAAGTTATATTATTATAATAAAAAAATATATTCTTTATCTAACTAGCACAGTCACAAGTAAAGTGGTGAACATCAATAGGTGTAGCCAACCACTTAATCTTACACTTGTTACACTTAAATAATATCTAAACACTTATCGGTATAAAAATACAAAATACAAACAATTCTCGACAACATAAAAATGTTCTTTGCCCACCCTAAAATGCCTAGAAAAATAGTGCATACTTATATGCACAATGGTTACCGGGTGAGACTGTTGAAAGGGGTAGTTCAGAAACACAAATTTAAAGCATACAATAGAGCTCGTATGAACAAAAATATTAAAACAATTTGTTTTCTCTTATCAATCCATAATTAAGAATGTTAATCATGGTGCTCCAGTAAGCTCCGTTGCACAGAGTGCAATGACCATTATGCGGCCACCGGTCAAAGATTGTAATATTAAGGTACACTGAACCCTTCATTTTGGATGCGGCTTCCCTGCTCCAACGCCCCGGCCTGCCTTTCATCCGTCGTTACCGCAGGTACTTCCATACTCCACCCAACAACTGCACTTTTTCACAGCGCTTCATATTTAACACCCTCGACAACCTCAGATGTTCTCAGAATTCCATGTTCTTTCAACTCACATCAGTCTTTCACGTTAAGCTGTCAGCTGCCGTGTATGCTTGCAGTTTCTCACACCCACTTGCATGAAGCTTAGTCAACAACTTCAAGTGTTCGAGACCTGTAAGTTCTTTTAATGTGCAGCAGTTTGCCACGATCAGCATTTCAAGTCCTGTAAGCTGCGCCAACCCTTTTATGTTCTGAAGTTTTCCACATCCACTGGAATTAAGATTCCACAACAACTTCAATTGTTCGATACATATAGTTTTCTTTAACTCACAGCAGTTTGCCACGTTTAGAATGGAGTAGACTACGGATTCGACGATTTGGCCCGGAAGTTGGTCGCCGTCGCTCCTTTCCGACCAAATCATCGATTCCGGCCGGTCACGGATCTGCCAACTACTTCGTCAGGACGGCGACGCCCGGGGTCCATAGCGAATCGGATCAGGCAAGGCTTCTGACCGCGTCACGTAGTCTTCGGAGTTTCCAACTCACTGCATGCATTCCACCCTGCTTCCACCCATTCTCGAGCAGAATACTCTGTTTTTGCATTTGACACCCTGCTGCTGGAACAGAGACTACATAGAATTGGTTTTGACAGCTGATCGGTTTTGATTGCGGTTGTTCTAGCACTGCCTAGTCTGATCAAAGGTATGGTACACTCCTGTTCTCCAACTGGAATACACTTCTATTCTCAAAGTGACAAGTCAGATCGCTTCTGTAAAAGCTGTACAAACCAGAACAACAAGCTGCAGTAGAACCCATGTTTCCTGATTAAATTCTAGGCGGGCGACATTCTAATCCACACATACCATTTAGAAGAACATGGTCATGCAACACTTGTGAAGTCTATCAGCCCCTTTGGATTTCGAAATCTCTCTTGAGCCTTGTGCGTATACACTGCACACAGAGCAAAATTATCTGCTCCACTGATTCGTTTACTGTGTAAAATTTACAGTTGGGTGTTTTTGGGCTTTTGAAAAAGCTCTGACCACTCTTAGGAGTGCCGAGTAAAGAGCGGTCACATGATTTTGCACTGAGAATGAATGCTCTAGACAGATTCACTTCACACAACTTCAAAAAAATTAATATTGAGAGAGAGACAGGTAGCTAAGACCAATCAATACGAGCCAATCCATCTACCAAAGTGATTGAGATTACAAACCTACAATACACACTTTAACTACATTTTGATTGACCTCACCTGCATGCATGCATTTGATTGGATCTCTCTGCGGTATTTCGGCTAATACAATTTGGTCAAGGTTTTGATTTCGTGGGCAAACTGAGCCATGCTCCTCATAATCTGCAATTTCGTGGGTTGGCGTGTCAATTTCCGCTAGCAAGGATCTCCTTCCTTGTGGCAGGTCGACATTTAATTATTGAAGAGCCGGTTCATCAAATGATGACATCCTTAAACTTTGGTTGTGAGATGGAGACCTATTAAAAGAAAAAACCAATATTAAACCTTTTGAAATTGCTAAAACATGATGATATAATTCGATGTGGCAAAGTAAGGTTTGAGCTATTGGTATTTCGCAGTAACGCTGCTAATTTGGTAATTGGTTGGTGGCCTGAATGATTTATTAAAGTAATCGCCCAATGTCACGTATACAATTTGCTCAATATGGCCCAAACTCATGGCTTGAATGATTTATTAAATTAAGCGGAAACTGATTCCAGGGAGTGTCACGTTGCTACTTATAAAACCAGAGTCGTATGGGGCAATGTCCATGACAGAGCTTGAAAATAGAGTTTGCAAATGCAGGGGATGGAAATCAAAGTTTTGGAGGAGTGCCATCATAAGCACATGATGGAAGATAAGGCAAGGAAAGTAACGCATTATTGAGTGAGAAGACTGGGAAGCCACACAATAGGATCTAAAAAATGATCTTGCAACCTCAAAGAATCTCTAACACCAACGTCACAGTCCACAAGAGCATAGAGAAACGTTGGCAACAACGTAGAATTGATGGACTGGGATCCTCGTTTCTACTTGCATGTAGATTTACAAGGCAATATGGTGGAGGTTTCTAACATAAAGTTTTCAAATCTCAAAATTTTTTAACGACAATGGTTGCATCAAACGCCAAGGTGTCATACTAAAAACATCGCTTTACGAATATTGAACTGCAAATGTTGGTTGTGACTTAGGTTGTTGATGTATGCCTTGAACTGGGCAAAACAAATTTGCAATTGCATTCCATAGCTTTCCATGTGAAGAGAAAGCTTTAGTTGTCCTACATTGGTTCGGTCCTAGTAGCGTTTTGCAGTATATATTGTACATTTCTAACGCAGTTGCTAATGTTTAAGTTGTTTTGTTGCATTTACAGGAACATTGTGGAAAGCAAGTGTGCATATTATCACAACATTCATAGGCTCTGGAGTGCTCTCATTGGCATGGCCAACAACTCAACTAGGATGGATTGTTGGACCCACAACCATGCTTGTTTTCTCCTTTGTCACATACTATACATCTTTCCTTCTTGTCGACTGCTACAGGTCTCCGGATCCAGACACTGGAAAGTGAAATTATACCTATATATGCATGATGTGAAATCCAACCTAAGTATTCCTCCCTCCTTTAAATTAATGTTTGAAACTTGGTATTCAATATGTGTCAGTAGAAACTTAGAATTCTGATTTGTTTCCATAATTTTTCTCAAATGGATTCCAGGTGTGGATATGCAGTTTCACCCAGTAAACAAATCTATTCAGAACCGCAATGACTATACAATAGCTGCACCCATCAATATGACGTGAGTTAAATACAGTTAGGGTGGATTAATATATGGTCCCCTCACTTATCACTAACAAACACTAGTAATATCAATTATATAAGTATGGACTAAATTATATCGTTAACCTCAAGCCCATTGGGAGGTCAAATTGCTTCAGCACTTGTGAAAGTGATGACCCATGCCACACCTCCAACAATCCATACATGATAGTCTTCGGTGTAGTAGAGATCCTACTCTCTCAAATACCAGACTTTGAGCAAATATCGTGGCTCTCTTTAGTTGTTGTGATGATGTCATTCACCTATTCTACCACCAGACTTGGCCTTGGTATTGCCAAAGTAGTAGGTATGTCAGTTACCTTCACTTAATGATGTCTTCCTAGTTCCTAGATTTCTTAGTTGCTTGTAATATATCTCGATGTCAATGTGCTTCAAAGGTGGGACACTTTAGAGGGAGACTCACAGGAACCACCATTGGTACAATAATTAAAGCTAAGAAAATATGGAATACATTCCAAGCTCTTGGAACATTGCATTCACTTACTCTTATTAACTAATTCTCACAGAAATTCAGGTACTATATACATTATTACCAGAGCCCCTGATACCTAATTAGCTTTAGCTTATAGATCAGTGGCTTCATGGTGAAAAATGTGATGACACTAATTCAACTAAAAATGCCCACAAGACACAATAAAAAGTGCCTCTGGCAAAGAACAAGACAATGAAGAATGCAACTCTAGTGGGTGTGACAACCACAAGGGTGTTCGAAATGTTGTGTGGTTGTATGGGCTACACAACTTTTGGAGACAATGCACTAGGAAACCTCTTCACATGCTTTGTCTTTTACAATCCCTTTTGGTTGATTGACATTCCGAACACTGCTATTGTCATCCACTTGGTTGGTGCATATCAAGTAAGTATAACCATTAGTGCTATGTTTGGATTCAATTTTCTTCCATAGATACATCTTATCCCGGATCCAAAATATCAAATTGTCAAAGGTAGCAATCTCAATAACAATTTCCATGTTTCAAACTATTTAGATTGAAATTGATACTTCAAGAATTTGATACTTTTGTGTGTATAATCGAGTTTTATACATGTTAACCCTATCATGATATGACCATGTCGACACTAGTGTTTATTATGCTAGAGTGCGGATTGGTGACAAATGTTGGCGTATCGTATTGTCTTGTATTTGTGTTCGTAAGTTTTTTTCCAACCATTGTTTGCATTTATTGAACGGTTTTCCATGAAAAAATGGCAAGGCAGTGACTTTATCAACAAAGAACACGCTATGGAAATAACCAAGTTGATCATACACACTATGATAACTAGTACTGAACCTTCAATGCACATCGTACAATATAGTAGGGAGGGGTGGATAGAGGTAACCTCGTTTCCCCGCTCCCAAACTTCGAGGCAAAAAGCTTCTCATTCAAAGAAAGTTTCACCTTGTAAACTTCAAATTTGATTTTTTTGAATTTTGTGTAACTAGACTAATATGTGGAAAATGAATCAAGAGCTACAAGGTGACAATGTCCATGCACCTTAATATATTGAGGCCTTGTAAATAGATACACTAATCTTAAGGGGATCTTGCAACTATTGCGAATATGTTGTTTTGAATTTTGAAAATATTGCTATAACACAAAATCTATATAATCAAAATTGAAAAAGAACATCTCTAACTAAAATGCATGAACTTGGAACCTAAATCAATGCGTCTCTAGTAATCTAAGTCAATGTGTTTTAATATTCATGTGAAAAAAATCATTAAACTATTGAATTTTGAAATGACATTAAGAATTTCATTAATATGTTTGAGATTCTCAAAAACAAATTTATAGTTCTATATCTAATGCATATTATTTGATTCACATGGTTATGTGTGACATCTTATTCACCTTGATTCACCAAAAGTGGATAAAAAACTATATTATCAACTTATTCACAAATTCTGAGTTACTTCTCTAATGCACCTTTTCATGGTTATGTGTGACACCTGTACCTCATATGCATCCCATTCATGTCTATAGTTTTTCAATATCGGTGGTTGTTTGCAAAGAGTTTGGTAAGATGACAGGTTGTCAAAGTTCCCAAGAACAATCTCTTGACAATGCACCTGTGCACAAACTTGGCAAGATGTGTGACACCTCTACCTCCTATGCATCCATAAGTCACTGGAGGCTGCCAAAGTTCCCAAATATCTTGAAGAGTTTCTTGACAATGCACCCATGCACAAACTTAGCCTGCCAGCCCCGTCATCAAGTTATATGACCCATAAAGACACACAAGCTCATGTGGGGAAAACTCAGGTGCTCTATGCTCGAGCATACTTAAAGAGGGCCGCATATATAAATGCCCATTGCCCATGACCCCACACCCACGGTGTATGTGTCATATATATATATAATGCAACAAAAATATTCAATCACGCAACACTGTGAACAAGTAGTTTGACAGGGCTGTTGAAATATAGTATATATATATATAATGCAACAAAAATAAGCAGTCACGCAACACGCAACGACTGCAATGGATCCAGGCTAGGTCCAATTGAAGAGGTGGATCGTGTCCTCAATACATCAAATATGTTAGGCGACGTGATCGGTGAAGGCAACTGCAGATATGTCATGTTTCCATCCTACACAAATTCGTATTTCCCACACAATCGAGTCTCCATCCTACACAAATTCGGATTTCCCTGCATCAAGATTTCCCATCAATATATGAGTTGCCCCTTCGGAGGGAACAATGCAATTTAGTTACCTGAAGAGGAGAGCCATTGGGAAAGTCATTGTCGAGGGAACATTATTCATAGCACACGCATATGCTGGAGAAGTTAATTTCAAACCCAGGTAGTAGAAGTTCTGGTCGACTACAGGCCTGCAGACATGCATTCACAATATTCCATATTTAAATTTAAAATAGTCACCAAAAAAGCAAACAAAAATGGAATGCAGGGGATGATGTGAAGAGTAGCAGAAGCCAAAAGATTGTGAAATAATGCATACCCTAACAAAACCAAGATTTGGCAGAATATGGGAAAAAAGTGAGTTTGGGGTTGCACCTTCCTGCTGTGCATTGTAACTTAGTTTAACACATGATCTCATTAAGGAGACAGTTGCAAAGACATGCATGAATAGAATAGCTTTACCTTTCAATGAAGAAGGGAAAGAGGGGGCAAGGACAACCGTAGCAACTGCGTTCCTCTAGTACACTACAAGGACAAAGTGATTCATCCCTTTGTTAAGAGAGAGTTTAGTGATAACATCCATACCCGCATATCCAAACTGCAGGTATATCATCGCTACATCGGGTTTTGATTTCTCAAGTAGCATCTCCATTTATAATCCAATGCAGAGAGAAGACTATAACTTCTCCTTTCCTCTATGCACTCGCAACTGATTAACATTAAGGACAGCAGAGGTTTCATAATCCACACTCTCTGCAACTCATATTTATAAATGAAGAAAAACCAAGTTGCCAATCCACATTGTTGACATAACTTACATGTAACATCAATAACTATTCCCACGAATAAGAAAGTCCATATGAGCAATCGCTCCATATGATATTCGATTTCCTGCAACTTAATTTATACACGCGTTGGTAGATGCAGTTTTTAAACAATAATGAGTCAAGGAAATAGGTGAAAAAAGCAAAACGTATATATATGTGTAGGCAACTGCAACTATATATGCAGAGATCCAAATCTTGATCGTTGAAGGCAACTGCAGATATTCAGAGATCTGAATGAAACAAAATAGCGGAGTGGACGGTTGCACCTAAACATGTCAGTTCTGGCAGTACCCTTCTTAGAAAACTCCAATATTTAGCGGAAAACAAACAAACTTTACACAATAAGAAATACAGAAACCCTTCAATCTCGCTTTAAAAATGACAGGCAAGAAAAACATTATTTAAACGAAATGCGCAAAAGGTCGGTTTCTATTGCCTACCAGCTTGAGCGCGATGGTGGCCGATTAGATTCGAACCATTCATAGCAGGACGAGCTTCGGCGGAGTCTTCAACTCTGGGGCGCTTGGCATCGGGATTATTGTTAGCACTGCTAACAAGTCTCGCCACGATCTCCTGAGACCTTTGCTTAGCGATCTGGACCTCATCCAACGGCGGAGGGACATCATTGTAAGAAGCACTTTGACTATGATTATTCCCCGTTGTTGCTGCTGCCGATGTTGCTGCCGTTACGATTATCGGAGGGGAAAAGCCAGTCGGGCGTCTGGCCACGTTAACGGTAATGGAAACAGCAAGGCAAGGACCATGACAGCGACTCAAGCTGGCGCAGGCGTACGAGCAAGGACAGGTGCGGGGGACACACGGCAAGCAAAACCCCGCACCAGACTACGAGGCAACAATTTCGAATTCAACTTTGGAAAACATTGTGAAATTTTACCCATCTGAAAAAATTTACTTGCACCGACAGATTAATATGCCCAAATTTGTCAATATATGTCGGACATAATAAGTGTATTTTTCACAAATATATCATATGTACCAATCTTAGAAATAAATGTTGAGCTTTTAAATGCTTATTGAATGCTCCAGCTTCATGGACCATAAAGACTTTTAATAAAGTAAATTATAGAGTCAAAGCTGTGTAAATGTTGAGCTCTGAAATGCGTCTTATTGAATGCTCCAGCTTCATGGGCCATAAAGACTTTTAAATAAGGAGAAACAATAACCTGCGGTAGATTTTTAATCAATTTAGTGATCTAAGGAGAAACAATAACCTTCGGTAGATTTTTAATCAATTTGTGATACATTGTTTCATTCACTTCTATCATCAGATCTCAATTTAATACAAAAATCCATGTGAGTAGAAATAGGTTTGAAACCCTTCATTTAAAAAAAATTCAAAATGTCTGTAACATACTTACTTGAGTTAAGCTAATATTTTGCTATCATACTTCCAAACTAAGACAATAAACCAAGAAGAGGACTGAAATCTTTCATTTCAATTCCTAATATAATTCATTTTTCAACCAATATATCAATTCTTCATTATTTTCTATTTGAATAAGATAATTTACATACAAAACAATAATTGTTTTTTTTTCTTTAATTGAGAATCTGGGTGTCATTGTGGTAAGTTTAACAATCATCATTTGAAGTAGATGGCCACAAATAAACATGTTTATTGCTTGATCATTTCTGATCAAAACCCTACAATTTGGGTCATTTGCAGCTCAGGGGCTACAGCATGATGATCCATGAAAATAAAAAAATGCTCCCATAGGTGTCATTGTGATAAGTTCAACAATCATAATCATAATCATAATCATAATTAAGAGCATTGTTTTCATTTAGAGATTTAACTAACTGATGGCTCACTTTCTCATGCAACACTTCATAACCTTGACAGTACCAACATACATTCCTCCATCTTGCTCAGAATTGGGCCATTGACCACATCTGGAGCTCATCTACCATGGTTACATCTATTTCAGCTATCTTTATAAAAACTAACAAATTATTTTAGCCGAAGCCCAGTTATGGACAAGTGGCATCATAAAACCAATGTTTATTATCCATTATAATCTTTAAATACTTTCCACAGACTGCATACAACAAGGTCAATTGCACAAATAAATATAAATCTTCATATCTTTTTAAGATTCATGCCAACCTCCCCTTATTATTTGTAGGCACTTTCCACAGACTGCATAAAGCAAGGTCAATTGCATAAGTAAAGAGAAATATGCAAATTTTCCTTAGATTCATGCCAAACTCCCCTCAAAAACATGGGATATTAACTATGTAGGAACATGAATTTTTCTGGTTGCTTAGAGGTTCTAGCAAAAACATAAGAAGGTGAACTTGTTCGTTACAAAAATCGGATGTTAATTCTAGCTGTCTAAATTTTGTCCAACTACTTCAATCATCAACCTGTGTTCACCATAAATTTTGAAAGACCACAACGAGGTACTGAGCTCCACAAACTTCTCAACAGAAGAACTATTCAGAAATCTGGTCAGATTCAATGTTATTAAGAAATTGTGAATGAAGATATACAAAAAGGCATTACTGTTAAATACAAAACATATAGCACCACATGTCACTACCTAAGAGTCCAATAATACCATGGCATTGCAATAATACCATGAAACATTTTTATAAGCACATTGTTGCTAAAGTTCAATCTTGGAATAATCATAATCACATGAAATATTTTGTAGTTTGCCACATGGCATTTACACTTCTTTGATGTTTCGTTTTGAAGTTCATATTTTGTTACATGTCAAATAGTCAAACTTTGGCATGTTTATAAGGATTTAACATCACACATGTAATGTGATATCATCAATACAACACATATCCTTCAGCACAATAATGAACATGGACATAGAGTCTACAATGAGTTTTCAAACAAAAACCATACAAATCATAAGTTTGTCATTTTATTTGAGCGTTCTTGCATGGAGATCATCGAATGGAAACTGGATTAACAACGATAGGATGAGAGAACGAATGCCATCAGTGAAGCTCAGGCTGCCAAACACATAGTTCTTCACAGAGGATGCACTGGGAGTAGACGTGACCTTCAGGTCCACTTTGGTGCCAATACTTTTTTCTGATGCCGAGAACACCAATTGCTCTGATGACGTGACCTTCAGGTCGTTGTTGTGTACGTTGCAATGGATGGATAGTTGAGGTCGCTGATGATTTCCTGTTTCAAATCCAAGGGACAGACAGGATTTATTCCCATATATGATGTCGATCTGAGTTTTATTGCAGCCAAAATAACAAAGGAACAAAAACTGGTCCTTTGGATCGCTCTCGTAGACCAGCCCAGGGTTCATCACCTTCCCAGAATTTAGCTCCCCAGTTACAAGTTAAATGCAGTGGTAGAGAAGCCCGTGTAGTTCGTTATCTGTGTGTTTGCATTGTTCATTGTGGTTGCTGTAGAAATGGAAAAAAAATGAGTAGAAATGGAAAAAAAATGAACAAAAAATCTGGCATCTGGAATTTGGCTTCGAGGCTTTTAAAACTGTTAATAATTTGAGCTTCCTAGAATCATACCTGTAGTCATGAGAGCAGATTTGATTGCCAAGACGCTCCATGTAGGGTTGACAGATTTCAAGAAGGTAGCAGTTCTGCTTACATGTGGACATGCCATGGATGTTCCTTAGATTATAGGATAGGGACTGGGATTTTCGCCTGGAGGGGGATCTCTATACGGAGTCTCCTAAGTCCACCCGACCAATATGTTTACTCTTGAATCGTCGTTGTTGTCAAAACCGATTCTGTGTAGTCTCTGTTCCAGCAGCAAGGTGTCGAATGCAAAAACAGAGTATTCTAGCTCGAGCAGGGGTGGATGCAGAGTGGAATGCAAGCTTCAAATTTGAAGCCTTCAGGGCCCTTCAGAGGCCATTTTACACGTCATAGAAGGCCACTTCAAATTTTACCATGCAAAAAAAATTTAATATTATGGTAAGCCCTTCAATAATTAAATTAACTACTACGGTTTTAAAATTGCAACAAAGGGTAGCTTCAAATTTCACCCATCAACAGTTTTCAGTGGGAAATTGGGAATGCTGCTACTAGTTAGGTGACTTGGGAGTGGGACTCGGTTACTCTCCAATATCCACGTGTTCGATCATCCATGGATCATGGACCATTGGGCCTCTAATAATATCATTGACCAACTTAAGTGGACGGGCTTACACTGAGCATCCCATGGCTTGAACACTTCCAAGTTCTCATGTTTGTAGCGAGGGCTTACGTGTTTAACACATTTAATGGCATCAACAAATTTATTAAACCTAGTTGGTGGCTCATACATGTTGTTGGCAGCGGGCTTACCAAGTTACCAGTTATCACATACCAATTCGTGAATGTTGACTCCGTGAGTTAATTGAGTATTCAATGTATAATATATTATGTTAATGTGCCCCGAATTTGGCATTTCAGACAAAATCCACAATCTAGAAACTTCTTGTAATGTTGCAGGTTGTTGCTCCCACCCGTGGCCACTACCTATAGCCCTGTGTTTTCTTTGTTGTATCAAGTTAATCCTACCGTCTATGGCTCCTAGCCTCACACCCTGTGTTTTCTTTGTTGTATCAAGTTAATCCTACCGTCTATGGCTCCTAGCCTCACACCCTGTGTTTTCTTTGTTGTATCAAGTCAATCCTACAGCTCCCGAGTCCCACCTTGTGTTTTCTTTGTTGTATCAAGTCAATGCTCAAATTCCATGCTTCCATGGCTTCGACCAACAATATATAATATTACAGGAATACAAACAAGCTTTTTCTTATACCCCTACTCCACTGTGGTTGAGCTACTTCCAAGTTCGGCCACCCACCCTATCTCCTTCAGTCCTCCAGGAGAGTTTGCGGAGCGAAGTTGGCAATGCCAGCTTGCCATAAACATATTTAAAGAAATTCGTTTTCTTTGAGGAGCTCAAATTCAAGGCTGACTAGATTGCTGACATCCTATGAATTACAGGTATGTACATCATTTTATCCATTCATGATCCCATCAATTATTTAAAAACTTTGTTATTTGATTAAAATTCTGTAACTTCAAAGTTCAAACATAATATTATTATTTGAATGAAATTTTGTTACTTTAAATGGGCCTTGAAGGCTTCAAATTTGAAGCCTGGACCCGAGAGTGGGTTTGTCACAAATCTCCGTCAGAGGCTGTTTAGAACGACATTTATCAATTCCCAATTGTAGCAACACCAACAATTGCTTATTTCTTCATATGTCATGTGTATATGCATATATATGATTCCATGTGCTTCTTGCCTTTCCCTATTTTCCATTGTTGCCCGATTGAAGCTCTTGATAATTTAGCTACCCTTTAACTTTCGTGAAATGGAGGGGACAAGGAAGACCATTGTTTTCACTCTGAAACCGAGTGCTTCCCCGTTCAGCTACCACTGGACACGGTTGCATCCCTACGGGAAATAGGTGTGCGCAATGCGCCCCCCAACTTTACCAAAAAGCCCGAGGATTTGGGGAAGTTCCCACTCTGCCAACCTCCATGCATCTGGTTAATGAGTCAGATCAATAATCCATACTTTGAATCTAAAACTATATTACATGAGCTATTTTCCCCAATTGCTCAGTCATCGAATTGACACCTTCCTCTAGTACATGGTTTAAGATTCTTGGTATTTATTAATATGAAGACGACCGATGCTACTACACTTACAATCTGCGTTCGACTGTATGAACTGGGAAAATGTTTTTGTAATCTTGATTTTTAGAATGATGGTACTACTTTACCTTTTGATGTTGTTGCCCTTATCGGTTGGTCTGGGAAAAAACATGAACTTCAACCATATAACAAGGAACTTCAAGCATCTATGCATCTCCTCTCTACTTGGTCTTACTACGTTTTACTTATGCTTCACAACCCATCCTCTACTCCATCATACCACAGATTTAGTATGTATAACGAGATCTTGGGGGGGGGGGCTATAAAGAAGAAGCATACAAGGTCCCATAATTAGCTATTGAGAACAAAAGTTGCATGGAGTCGGATAGTTCTCTTTGCTCAATTTGGGAAATTGCTAAGATGGAAAAGGTGGCATAGTGGCCTAGAGACTGAGCCGCTAGATCGGGGCAAAATATGGTTGTGTTATATGACATATATAATGTTCAGTGCTGCTATATCCACTGCAAAATAGAGCCTCTCGACTTTACTATGTCAGTAAACATTGAAATTTTGATGTATTATTACATTTTCAAATGAAAAGAATAACTTATTTTTACATGGCAGCATTGAAGGGTTCAATATCTCATAGCCCTTCAAAGTGAAATGGGACCCCACCCTTCAAATTTGATCCCTGGTGGAATGCATGCAGTGAGTTGGAAACTCCGAAGACTACGTGACGTTGTCAGAAACCTTGCCCGATCCAATTCGCCTTTCTGGCTGTCGTCGTCACCCCCTCATCGGCAGATCCGTGACCGGCTGGATTCGATGATTTGGTCGGAGAGGAGCGACGATGACCGGCTTCTAGGCCACATCGTCGAATCCATAGCCTACTCTCTCAGCTGTACCAACGAGTAAGCTACTCTCTTGACGATTTGCACCCGGAGCTGGCGTGGGATATGGGGCACTCAAATCGCCCGTCCCGCCACCAAACAGACCCACCCCGTTCTGCTTCAACTCCGTCCACCGTCCGCCAGATACGTCGACCCCACCTCCGTAACCGGGCATATGTCGGACCGGGAGTTGTCTAATAGTTCCGGCAGAATCCTTCCACGGCAAGGACGTCGCTCGGTCACCTCAGTCCACTCCTAACCGGCATCGGGGAAAACCAAGGTCCAAGAACTCTTCATATGCAATTATGCCGATGGAACACGAATACGGTCAGCGTTCAGCATTAATGGCAAACTCATTCAAAATTTGAAATTGTAAGCCCGCTCGATTTTGAAATGGTAAACCCGCCCAACTCGGATTTTTGAAATGGTAAACCCGCCCAACTCGGATTAGGTAGCATTGTTCAGGTCTGCAACCCTCTCCTCCATGGACTTCTCAATCACTCTTATCTCCATGAGAAGATGAGGCAAACTATTTAATGGCGTTTGGCTAAGCATCTCATTCTTCTCCGTTATTTAATGCGCGTATCGCCATGAAATTCTTACATGTTCCATACTAAATCTGACTGTGCAATGAGAAATCAACGAACTAACAGAGTTGATCGGGAGTTGATTCGGATGCAAACGCACAATGATCCACATGTGCAGATGATCCGCAAGGTTCAGCATTTGATCGAGAGATGACTTCTCATAATTCTCTCTAATTTCTTTGCATTATCATGCTAGTTTACAGCCGCAGGTTTCACTTCTCTACGTTTCCGCATAATTCTCTCTAATTTCTTTGCATTATCATGCTAGTTTACAGAGCACGCAGGTAATGTTGTTATACTGTATTCATGGTTTAATTTGAGGTTATTAATTAATTTAATGATTGCAGTTTGGAAGGGCTTGTTAAGAGAAAACGGAGATTTCTTCCGGACCTATTTTATAGGCAACACGAGATCATATAATCCTCCTCCTGCACAAACGTTGCCAAATATTTCACTACCCATATCTCAGGCAAGAGTACCAGCCATGTTTTGTGTAAGTATTTATCACTTAATACTGCTTTCCTTTCCTCTTGTACTGCTACTGATAACTCTGTAGTTGTCTTAATAATTATTGCATGCAAGGTCATTGATGACAGAAATCTTATAATTGTTGGTCTCTCATCTGAATTATTTAGGTTCGGGATCAGATTCTGGAAAACCTACAGCAAGAACAATATGCCAGCATTCATGCACATAATTAATCACTGAAAGATTTGTTCTATTCAACAATCGAATGAGTATGGTACTGTAGATCTTGGTAGCGAAACTGTGTAGAATGCATGCTCGGTGACTCCTTCGTACATCCGATGGTACTGTAGATCTTGGTAGCGAAACTGTGTAGAATGCATGCTCGGTGACTCCTTCGTACATCCGAGCCACATGGACGTGGAATGTGCTATTAGGTTAAAGTTATGGCTATAGGATTTATACATAAGAATACAACTGCGTGCTTTTGGCTTTAATGGAAGTTTTCTGTGGACACCCTAAATAGATAGCTATATTAGTTTTATGGAAACAAAAGCTTGTAATATTTGTGCCAAATGGAAGACGCATGAAGCATGGTTCTATATGACTTTATTTGAATTTAAATTTGTTCTATATGAAACATGATTTTTATGATAGTTGGCTTTGTTCTATATGAATTGTGATTTATATCATAATTTTCTGCTTGGTTCTCTTTTATCTATGGATGTATTTGGCTATCTACGAATCATAGTAAATCGGCCAAAATAATTCGGAAATTCATTAGATTTGTCGAATCATGGCTTGAAACTCGATTCACCCAGCTGAATTATTATTTTTATTTGTAGGCGTCTAGACCTGGGCGTGAAGAGATCGCAGCAGTTTGTCTCCTTTGTTAAGGATTATAGAGCTCACACCCACTGTGTGGAGAATCTATGCGTTTCTGCCAACGGAGGACATTTGTTCTTCTCATTCCGTCTCTGCCGTACACGCAAATTCCAATGAGATGCTTGTCAAAACAAGCCTTGGTTTTGCAGTTCATAGTGTTTTCGGAAAAATTATGAGAAGGGGGTAAAAGCTTATGGATTCTTTAAAAAATTTAAAACTTCAGGAGAAAATTTGAAGTTTAAGGCAGTTACATAGTTAAAGTCAACAAATATTAGGCTACATATTGTAAATGTTATTTCAAATTTGTGTATGCAAAGATTTATTTAATATTTATAGCTTTAGCGTTTCTAAAAATTTATAAATGATCGTATTTATCTAATATTAATAGATGTAGAATGTCTATATTAAATGTGTGGGGACTCAATGGTGTAGGTTGATTAAGATCCGCAGAATATGTAATAATCACAGCTTTTCATGGATTACATTTGCAATTTAGGAAGCTACTTATAAAATAAGTTTTCAATTTAAGAAATACATGACATAATAGGGAAAGTAGGTGAAGCAATTTTAAGAGACGTCAATTTGTCACAATGATTTTTCAAAATCACCATAACACAATGTATAGTTATTTATCAATTTTTTATTAAATTGATGTAGAATTTATTTTATATTTCAAAATCACCATAACACAATGTATAGTTATTTATCAATTTTTTATTAAATTGATGTAGAATTTATTTTATATATATATTAAGGACGAATCTTGTGTATAATATTTTTAATTAATTTTATATATTATTTTTAATTATTTATATTTAGTTTTTAACTAATTAATTATTTTTAAATATTTATTTATAAATTATAAAAATTATTTATGAAAATTAATATTATTAGTGGTAATTTAATGTATAAATGTTAAAAGTGTTATATATAATTTATGAGTTAATATTAAATATTTATATTTAAAAAAGAATTTATGTGTTAATTATAATTTAATATAATTTATTTTTCATAAAAAATTATATAAGAAAATAGATAAAATATAAAAATATACTAACATAATATAAAATGATATTATGTTTTTTGGTCACAGTTTCTTTAAACTATTTTTTTCTAAATCTAGGGGAATCGACAATGGAGATTGGGTTGGTACTCGCTAGTGACACGGGGTCCACGGGTCCAATCTCGCTACCACTATACTCCTACGTGCAACCACAAGGCCCGAGTCATTGGGTTGGTACTCGCTAGTGACACGGGGTTCACGGATTCAATCTCACTACCACTATACCCCTAGGTGCAACCACAAGGCCTGAGTCATGGCGCACAATGCAAGTTGGGGGAATCGAACACATGACCTGCCATTTATAACCAATTTCAACTTAACCACTTGAGCTACCCCCCACGGGCCATAGTTTCTTTAAACTATAATCAACTTTAAGAAATGATATTTGAATGAATGAACTTTGACTTAGTCAAAGTTCTTGTTAGTAATTAGAGTTTTTATGATTGATAGGAACTATGATGAATGGACTTTCATTGATAATCACTATAGGAACTTTGATGAAGGAACACGAGGAACTTTCACATAAATAGAACATACAGAAACTTTGAAACTTGAACTCATTCAAAAAAAAATTAATACAATTTCTTAATGGCTTTGTTGATCCCAAAATGTTGATATTGTTCCTTCATGGCTTTGGTTTGATCCCTATAAGGGATTTGTTTTGACCATGTTATATGTCATACATGATTGGCTTACATGCTAGTGTACGATAATCACAATATTCAAGGTTTTAATTTCCTAGTTGTAATGAGCTTTCCCATTTATCTTAATCTTAACTAAAGTTGATTAATATTTGTTAAGATTCACTCGGATATATTTAATGAGAAGTACCCAAGGGATGGTTAAAGCCACATTCCAAGATACACATTGTTAAATTAATGTAATTCCCTTTGCTTTCCTTGATTTTAATCTTCTCGTGGATCATTGCTTGTTGATACAAATAAAAAATTTGGGGAAGGGATTGTAGCTCATTGTAGAAAAGCATATTATGCTCAATTCATGTGTGTTATGATTATGGTTGTGATATCACATAGGTACAAAGATTAGAGAACATAATCTATTTTTTAGATCCTATGCTCTTAACAAAATTCAACCATTTGTGAAAGATCAAGCTCTCATTCAGATTGCATACTAAATTTGTCATTAAAAAAAATTGTGTGGTGCATGTTGTAACCTTGTCTCGCACCATATTATTGATGTACTATATGTAAACACAAAGCGCACTTGTAATAGGGGTTGAATTTCAACATTCATGACCATCATTGGTGCATTGTAGAAAACATAATGCACCAAAATTGAAACCATAATAATTTTTTTTTTTTAAACGTGTGGTGCTTTGTAAATATAATGATGCATCGCTAATGGTGCATCGACATTTAAAGAACCTTGTTTAGTCAACAAAAAAATTTAGGGACACGGTGCGTTAGAGGAAATGAAATACATTGCCATTGAAACCATTAAATTAGTTTTTTAAACAAATCGATGCTCTATAAGTGTGGAAGTAAGTCATCACAAGATGACATCACTATATCCTGGATAAAACTAGAATTCTCAAGTTTGATTAGTATTCCTATTATGTCTCCAATAAATACATACATTGTCAACCCCAAATGTAAGTGCAATACATTGTTCATCCCAAGTGTAAGTGCATGTTTGGCATCAACTCCAAGACCACCAAGAATGGTAAAACACTTTATAGAAATGATCATAGTACTATTAATCAAGTAGATACAAATTGAATTGTTAATTTTGTATAATTTTCTAAAATTCAAATTGAATGAATATTTTATAAAAATGTAAGACACCATAATTTTTGGTATGAAGCATTGGAGAAGGAAATGAGGGAAGTTGAGATGAATGAAAATTGAAACTTGGTTGAACATTCTAAGGATAATAAGTGGTGAGGGTAAAGGATAGATAAAAACAAGCATAAGAGTGAGAGCACGGTTAAAAAGTACAATGTGAGGCTAGTCCTTAGAATACATGGATAAAATTATGGAATAGATTATGCATAAACTTCTTCGCTAGTTGCTTGATGGGATACAATAATATAAGTGTTAGCTTTAATAGCCCATCATAAGTAGGTATTTCACCAAATAAATGTAAAATCAACATTTTTTAATGAACACATTGAGGAAGAAGTTTATGTTTCGCAACTAATTGTGTTTAAGGTAGAGGAAAAATCAATTTTATCTATAAATTAAATAAGCTATAATATTGCTTTAAACAATCTTCTAAGTATTCAAAAATTAATCATTATGTCTAACAAGATGGACTTCTTAGTATTAAAATGAATCAACACCGCGTGTGCAAAAATAATTATAACTAAACCTTTTTTTTTTTTAATGTGGATGACTTGACTTTTATAGGTATACTAATAGTGAACTAACGTGAAGCATGAATTCGATCACTCAATGATGGTCATGTTTGAAATGACTAATTTTAAATTAATGCATTGCTTCGATGGTGTTGAGGTATATCTATGACTTGATGGTATCCTTATTTGTCAATCAACGTATGCCTAACATCTATTGAAGTGATTTACAATGGACGAGTGAAAGGAAATAGTCGCGGTATACAAATATAGTGGAAATTTGTAAAAATAAATATTACAATAAATTGATTAAGAAAAAATTGTAATTTTGGTAATTATAAATTCACAATTTTAACGAATATGATTTGGCATGACCCCATCGTCAAATGATGCATCAAACACCCTTCTCTAGCCTGAGAAAGAAAAGAATTCCCTGTCTCTGAGTGATCTATGGATAGGTACATGGTGCCTGGTAACACCACCCAAGCTCATTTAGGGAGGTAAGCCCTGAACTTGTAAGTTAGAAAACATCCCTCCACATAACAAAGTCATTCCCTTTTTTTATTTAATGTTAGAACTTCTCCATTCATGTGTTTTCACCTCATGCATTTTTTAGCTTATCTAGGGCTTGACAAGACTTCCCAAGACAAAATGCATCACTCACTTGTTCTGATGTCGCGGCACCATCACTAGTGTGTTTGGCATTTGGTGCATTGTTTTATTTGTGGTGAGCTACAACAAATACCCCATGGAAAAACACATCACTAATTCAATTGGTCTAGTGCTACTTCCCAATTAGTGCATTTTGGAATCCCGTGTTTTTTTAGCTTATCGTGGGGTCAAACAAAGAACCCATGTACTACTTTAAAAAACATGAAAGCATTAAGAGACAAAGAACCCATGTACTACTTTAAAAAAAATTCCAAGTACTTAAATGGGATTATATGGATATCCCATCTCTTCAACTTGGAAGTGTGCCTTCAAAATTCTTCATCTAAACTAAATACATGAATCTGGTTGCCACTCAAGTTGGACATAACAGAAGTCTTTTGGCCTTTTGAAATGCTCATAACCTGTGGGAGAAATCGTGTTTGTGATGATTACCAGGATCAGGACGAAGGCATTGATGGAACGACGTAAATGACGAGGATCAGGACGAAGATGTTGATGATGATGTACAGGGTATATACATCAGTGTATATTCTAGTATATACCGGTATATACACTGGTGCATATTCCGGTATATGCACTGGTGTATATTCCGGTATATTGACTGGTGCATATACCGGTATATACACCAGTCTATATACCAGAATATACACCAGTGCATATACCGGAATATACATCAATGTATATACCGAAGCTTCCGTATATGTGCATATACGGAAGTTGTGATATACGGAAGCTTCTGTATATGGGCATATACAAAAGCTTCCGTATATGCGCCGCGAATATATGAAAGCTGCGCATATACGGAAGCTTCCGTATATGCGCATATACGAAAGCTTACAGATACGGAAGCTGCGCATATACAGAAGCTTCCCATATACGGAAGCTATGCGCAACTTCCGTATATGCGCATATATGGAAGCTTCGGTATATACGAAAGAAGCTGCGTATATACGGAATCTTTCGTATATGTACATACACGGAAGTAACACATATACAGACGTTGGTTATGTACGGAAGCTTCCATATATGTGTTGTGCATATACAGAAACTTTCGTATATGCACAGCTTCATAGAGAAAATCGCATACATTGAAAGGTTGAGATCCAGACCTTTATTGGCTGCCTACCTCAAAAGAATCATTACATTGTGTTGATCGTTTTGATATATACTGGGCATGTCTTATGTCTTTGTAAAGGGATTGTCTTTTGGACCCCTCATAATAATCTGACATTAGAATAGAAAGAATGTTCGAATTTAAATTGAAAGTGTAATCATTGTTGTTCTAAATTTCTTACTTTTGGGGTGTAAATACCTAGCACTCTAGCAAGGAAAGCTAACCACATGGGCACTGAAGTTACCCTCCTCAAATGTGATTATTTTTCGAAGAACACAAACCTTCATGGCAGAATATCCACATGGTTTTCCTGGTGTTAATGAGATTGGTCGAAGGCTAAGCCTCTCCATTATGGTGTTTACATAGGCTATAAATCTCTCTCGGATGTTGATGGGACAATTTTCACTGGGTTGAATGTGTTACTGTTGGGCAGTTTTGGGTGGGGATGCTCACTTCTTTTGAAATACCTAGAATATTTTACTCTTGGATTCTTCAAGAAGTCAGGTTGCATGGGGAAGAGATAAAGAGCGCTACATTCAAGATGACATTTTTAAGACGTGGCTACAGTGATGAGAGTTGTCTTTAACAACAAAAATCAAAACCAGATATGAAGATGGTGACTAGAATCTTAGGGCTTGAATTCAGTTATGTAACGACTCCGATCACTCTTTTGCAATGTGCTCTTGTTCTGATTGATCAACATCATAGTTTTCCAAAGAGAGGGGTTTTTCCTCGTGGCATTGTGTTTCCTTATGCATATTTTCATGAACGCTTGGAGAAAAGGGGCATATTATTTGAAGTCCTTAGCAAATGCACAATTTCATAGTAATAGTGTACATAAACAACTATGTTGATTCTCTTAAATGGATGGCCATGTTCTTGTCTTTTTTCATTGCTAAATAAAACTTCTTTAAGAATAAAGCTGAATCTTTATGCTCAATGAAACTTACAACAATAATTCTTAAATCTAAATCTTTGTGCTTAATGAAACTTACAACAATAATAGTGGTTCCAGTATGGTTTCTTCAAGGTGTAGCTTTGAAAGACTCCATGGATTTTGTTTACTCTTCCCTGAATAGATGCGACTCTAGAAAAACTAAAAGCCACTTTTGCTTGATATCTTTCAACGCCCTTAGCTTTCCCTTTTGCGAGTCACTTAACCCCAAACCCTATGTCTCTAAAGAGAAAAATTCTTCCTTTGTAGAAAGGGTTTGAATGCTGCTAATGACATCAGGGGACTTATAAAAAATTTCAAGGTAGGAATTCCAATCCCTTAAAGGAATCATATTATTTTCACTAGTTCTACAATTCAAAATTTGTCTCCATAATTTCTTAGGATCCACCTTAGAGAGGTGCAAAAGATTCTCTTGATTTTTACTTATATAAGACATTTTTTCCCCTTTTAATTAGTAATTCGTACTTAGAGATCTTGTCAGTTTTAAATGACTCATTGGAAGCATCCCCAATGGCTTTTCTAGCATGCTTCCACTCTTGATCATACCAAGAGTTGGTGTTCTATTCTATTTTTTAGGTCATACCATGATAAAGAACATGTTAATGGAAGTAGAGAGAGTTGTGGTAAAATATGATAAAGGTCTTCAATATTATCCTTAGTTAATAATATATTTAATTCATGATTTAAATCTCTTAGAAATATATAAGTTTTATTTTTATTAAAGATCAAATCCTTTTAATTATTATAATTCTCTAATATAAAACTTATATGATTATCAAAGTGTAGAGTTACAGTTATTGTAATCAACCCTCATTTAAGAATAATTTCAACTACTTCAATATATATTGAAATTACATCCTTCATCGATAATATATTAAACTAAAAAAATATCATATATACCATATTTTAATCACATATTAAATATCTACCATCTTTTAATCACATATTAAATATCTCCTCTATCAAAGCATCTATCATATATCAAATATATTATTGGTTCATCACCCCTCATCAAAACCTATTTCTATCTCAAATATTTATCTAATATTATATTTTTCAAACATTTATTTATATACTTAAATATTATATTTATATTTATGTTTTTAAAAAAAAATTAATATTATAATAATATATTTGATTTTATTACATATTTATTTTTTCAATATTATAAATTATATATATTTTTTATGTTGGGAAAATAATTAATTAAAAAGTTTATATTTTACACTCTTATTTTTACCCAGAAAAACCACCTATATCATGGATGATAGGTTGAGCAAACAACAAACCAAGCTAAAAAATGTTTCGGGTGGATGGAATGAAATCCATCTATCGTTGACTATATTTTACAAACTCTTATCGAGGTAAATGCCATCATCATTATCAATTACCAAAAATAAATATGAAAACATTCATCAATTTACTTTACACTAATTACTTTTCAATAAATCTAAATTATGATATCATAGAGATATATTTTAACATTATGATTTACCAAAAATAAATAAAAAACATTTTTCAATTTACTTTTCAATAATTCAAAATTTATAATTTCAAACCAATACATTTTTTAAACCAATATGATATATAGATCTTTAATTCATAAATTCATGATTATTGATATAATATATTTTAACATTTTTTAAATCAATTTGATATATATAGTATACTAAAAAACTCAACATTAATAGATAAATAATTTATACATAGATCATGATTATAATAGTATATTTTAATATTTTTTAAACCAATTTATATAAATACAAGATAAAGAAATGAAAAAAGAATTTAAGATTAATTATTTACACATAAATCCGATGCAAGCAAAGACTGAATGAGTAAAAAAAACTCAAAATCAAGAGATTAATAGCTGATATTAGATTTAATAAAATGAAAAAAACTAACTCAAAATAAAGGGATTAATAATTAAGTTTAAATTTATTAATTTCTACATTTATTTCCATATAAATTTAAATTTATAATAAAAACTTCTCCCAACTTCATTTGGAAAGCCAATTTGAAAATGCGAACCAATATCATTATAATCTCCTGACATAAAAAGCATTTAAAAAAAAAATTCACCTTAATCTTCTTCGAATTTAAATTGCTTTGATCATAAATTTACAATTTTCCTTTGGAATCTACAATTTACATGAATTTACAATTTAAATGAATTACAGTGTTAACTAAAACAATTAAAATCAATTGAACTTTTAACTAAAACGTTAGTTATTAGAATTGTTTATTATTATCATTTCTAAATTTTACAATTTATCATTGAAATTTAATTGTCCATGTCTATTTTAATATCATTGCCATTTCTAATTTTTACAAAAGGCAATTTATCATTCCAATTAATTGTCCATATCTATTTTAATATTGACTATATAATCTACATACATAGATTCATGGAACATGCAGCAATGAAAGCAGTGTTACCATGGGTTAATGTGTAATCAAACACTTTGAGTCTGAACAAAACTACTAAACACTCAACACACGGATAGATTGTAGAAACAGAGAGATTGCAGAAACTGAATCTTTCTTCTCTTTGTTTTTCATATTTGAAGCCATCCTTCAACTGTTGGCGCAGCTGCTCAACTACTCCCTCACGCCACAACAATTTGGGACACTTAAAAGCATTAAGAATCTTCAGTAATATAAAATATTCTAGACCCGCCAACTCTGGTAACATATTGAATTTACAAACATTTAGTTCTTTAATCTCTGTAAGTCGGACTAACCCTTGTATGCTCTTCATCTTCTCAATTCCACAAACATTCAATTTCTCCAAGGAAGTCATGCATTCCAAACCTGGCAGCTCTGCTATCTTATGGCATTCACTAACATCTAGCTGTAAAATCTAGCAACCTTGGTATGTTCTTGAGCTTCCCAAGACCACTAACATTCAGCTTCAGCAGGGAAGACAAAATTTCCAAACTGGGCAGCTCTGATATCTCATGGCATTGGCTGACATCCTGTTCTATAATATATGTCAGCTGTTGCAACCCGTGTATTCTCTTGAGTTTCCCAAGCCCACTAATATTCGGCTTCTCCAAAGAATTCAAATTTTCCAAACCAGGTAGCTCTGATATCTCATGGCATTGTGTAATACCCCAATTTTGACCCTTATGAAATATTGGCTTTTAATGTAAATATTGTATACATGCGATGTATGTTTCCCTAGCGTGGAGCTCAAGGCCAAGGCCCCGCTATTGTATGCTCGGATTTTATTTAAATGGACAAGCATTTGACATTTTATTACCCATGTGCTATTAAGCCATGGGATATTGTAAATTGATGTAAATATTTAATATTGCACTCAAATACCAAAACTGGCTATGGGAGCAACAAATGAGAAAGGGTCATGTGTATCCACTAGGGAGTGGTGAGGGGGCTATGGGGATGAACCATATGCTGCCAAATATCATTGTGAGAACCCATTTGACCTTCCTTGATGACATTTATTTCTGTTGTAAGGAAGTTGTTGAAGATTTCAGTCCATGGCTTCAATGGAGCTTGGGCAGCCCAGAAATTCGTATGGCAGAGTATGGGCTCTGTTTTCTTGTACCACAAGTCACCCTACCTCATGGTGGTTGCTTCTTTATCATTCCCATTCCATTGTGGAACAACCCAACATCATTTTCCATCCAAAACGAATTGCCCGTAGTGTGCAAAACCAGAAATCGCAACTTTGCAAGAACCCATGTTTTGAAGAGCCAAAAACAACCAGATTTGGTATTTGACAGTAAAATACAATGTGGGATCCATAGATATGAACCTTGGGGCGAATTTGAGAGTATTAAATACCCTGAAGTCCATTGGGAAACCCAGTTTTTTACAGCCCAGAAATCAAGTGACGGGATTGAGATATTGAATGACAGAATCGTGAGAAATCCAAGTGTGAATGACTGAGCAGAGTTTGGGTTTGCTTGATAAACCCAGTGAAGGATAGAATCTCAAGGAATTAGCGGCTGGACCTTTCTATGCCCATCCTGAAGAGCACTAGAGGGAAGGGACACCTAAGGGATTGTGCAGCAGAGAAGGGGACCTTCCTTGTGTTGGATGGGTAGGTAATGTGGGTGCCATAACTGTTGAGTTTAAATGAGATGCCTGTAGCTATGTGGATGAGCTCACTGGCTTAGCATCCTCCTCATTTGTTATATGTCATTTGTATGCTTGATAAACCCAACTGTGTGTTGGCTTAGCATAGTTGTTGAGTGAAAACCATGGCTGTGAGTGAGCCCATCTAGTTCCTCCTTAGTGGATACACAACCCAGCTCGAGGGTGATATCTCAGCTGAAAGAATACAAGATGGACAGAGATCTATGGTTGGGTGGAATGTTGCTCTCACATAGCCAGTTGTTTGGATGAATTCATCTTAAAGATAAGTGTTCTCTGTGTTTAACTTATATGCATTCTGTGTGTTGCAATGTGTTAATTCTGAATGTTAATTGTTTATGTTAATGAAATGAAATGATTATCTTAGCATGGATGATATGAAGCTTGTGCATAGCTTAAGAATGCAATGGATTCTCTGCATGTTGATTGATCAATTGTTTGAGATAAATATGACAATGCATTTCAGTTTGTGTGTGTGTTAATGTGAGTTTTAATTCCGATGTGTTTATTTGAAGTATGAACCTGCACACAGAAGATTTTTAATTGTTATGAATTTATTAGTAATGTATGGGGCTGAGTTTACCAATTAAGCCCGGTATGTTGGTCACGTTTCCGTCCCTTGCACTGGAATGATGGAAGGGGACATGACAGAGTGGTATCAGAGCCCAACTTGCAGCACTGGGGCTACTTGGGCCGAACTCTGAGTTACAGGCAGGTGACAGAACGTTTTAACATGGTATTGGTGAAGTTGGGGCGTCATTTTGGAATGAAAAAATGGCAGGATTAGAGTTCTCAGATGTGGCAGAGGACCACCCAGGTGCATAGAGCTCTGCAAGATCTTTCCAATGGTACCAAACTCGTCCCATTTGTCCAAGGGACAAAGGAGTTATGAGCCCCGTAAGCTTAGTCATGTTTCCTTCTATGCAATGGATTGATGGAAGGGGAAGTGACAGAGAAAATACTAATCACCAGAAGGGGCGGGTGACCCTTCTCCTGCGGATTGTGATTAGAGGAAATACTAATCACCAGAAGGGGCGGGAGACCCTTCTCTTGCGGATTGTGATTAGAGGAAATACTAATCACCAGAAGGGGCGGGCAACCTTTCTCCTGCGGATTGTGATTAGAGGAAATACTAATCACTAGAAGGGGCGGGTGACCCTTCTCCTGCGAATTGTGACAGAGAAAATACTAATCACAAGAAGGGGCGGCCGACCCTTCTTCTGCGGAAAGGTTAAAATTTGTGTGTCCGCGACTTGGCATTCCACACCCGGAATTGCGGGATTGTGGGTTACGGGATTGTGGAAAGGTTAAAATTTTCGAGTCTGCGACTTGACTTTCCACACTCGGAATTGCGGAATCGTGGAGTTGTGAGACTGCGGGTTGTGGGATGGATTAGCCCCGGGTTGGAAAAGTAGCATTTCCACACCCGCAGTATGGATTGCGGGATTGCGGATTGCGGAACCTACGGATTGCAAAAAAAATAAAAATATAGAGCCCGAAATTTGATTTTTGGATTATAGAAGCCTGTGGGATCGGATTTGGATGAATTCAGTGGCGTTCTGAGGCCATTGACGGAGGCCATGGAAGGTCCAGTGAGGATCCCGAGCTCATTATGCTCAAATTGGGCATAAATTGAGATTAATGGCTTTTATAAATCAATGTCCCGACTCTTGACAGAAGGTCGGATTGAGCCGAAATTGATATGGAGCAGTCATGGAGTAGGCACGGTGTTAATTTTGGAATTTTGGAGCCAAACTCCAAAGTATGTGGAGTCGGGATGTGCAAGAAAGCCAAAAAGCACTATTCCGGACCACGTTTTGGGAATTTTGAAAAACTTGCAGTGGATGAAAGTGACCCTGTAATTAGGATTCAAGAAACTTACTGAACTCGACATTTCATATTCGCATTAATCTAGATATATTCCATTAGACAAAGATTTTCCAGAAATGCACCATTTTTGGCCCAAAATTCAAAATTTTAGAAAATGGGGAAAAGTGAAAAGTAGTCAAACCCAGAATGTTATAAAAGATAAATGGTGCATCGGAATAGAGATCCGCGAATTGCTGAGTGTTCCTTTTTATATGGGCTAACTTCACCTGGTAGAAAGGTTTTCGTGATTCTTCATAGATTTTGTTCTACAGGTGGTTGAAGTTGGCAGTTCATGATATTTTACCACTGTATAAAAAAAGTGCAGAATTGTAGTGAAAGTTGTCATTTTTGAAGCAACGTAGTTTTCACACCCGAAGTCGGAATGGAGCACGGGGATAGGAATTGGAAAGCTTGTCCAGCAAGAAATACTAGTGTATAATCAGAATTCGAATGGAGCTATCATACATCATAGATAATTAGAGCCGAAAAGTTCCTGTCACTGTTTTGACAATTGTTGACAATAGAGGCAATTTCCAGAATTGCATGAATGGGCAAAGAAATGAAGACATAGTAACTCTGTAAATGATTCCATGAGTTTGATTATGTTAAATATTGATGTTGTATATTTCTATATGCATTCTTATGATGTCTAACAAATATTTTCATAATGCACAGTGCTTGCAGCTCATAAGATTTAATAATTGTAGCAGAAACAACATACAGGAAAAATGGTGACCATAAATGATGCTCAGGATCCTTATGAGCATGAAGAAGATGTTCTATGAGAGAATGTACAATAAGAGAATGTTGAGACTGTAATGCCCCTAGAATGACTGTGGACCTTAAGGGCACCTGTCGAGTGACCCGACCGAACAACTTCGACTTGAGCCTTGATATGAATTAATTGATTGAGTAGAACCTGAGGATGTGAATGATGACAATTGATAAATGAACTAATGAATTAAATAACATATGTGGAGTTGGATAGTTGGATTAAATGAATAATTGCATGTTTCTTAATGATTAGCTTGATTATGAAAAATGTGTTACATGTGTAAGCAAATGATGCTTAACGACCAGCTGCATGATCAATTATGTGATGAGAACAAAAGAAGAAGTGCATATTTATGAAACACCTTGTTAATTAGAAGAAGGTATGATGTTATGAGTAAAACTATAAATGCTTAATGATTAGCGGACTTGTGAATTGAATTATGGTAAATGAGGACAAGACTACTAATATGCGTTTTTGATAAATGTGTGTAGCGACAGGTGAAACAGTTCATCGATGGACAAACAAAAGAATTGAAGGGTCATAGAGTATGGATAAATCACACACAGGGAGAGCGACGACAATGTCGACTTCCGATGGAATACCACGCATGAGCAGATAAGCACTGATCTGCTTTCTCAAGAGGAGAGCATGAGGGCGTATGAGGTGGGCCACAACGGAGCTGGTCACGTACAAGTTGGGGGGCGCACAGTGAGAATGGACTCACTCCTCAGCGCCATTAGTCCCTAATAGCGTGTAGACGGAGGATGGAAGGTAATGGATCTTGAAATCCCTATATGAAGTTCCTGCAAGTCAAAACGAAAGGATGACGACAGAAGGGCCCAACGATGCAGTACCCTGTCGAGAACGGAAAGAGTGGATGCAAGGACCCAACGATGTGATACCTTGCCAAAGAATGGAAACTATGAATGACTGGACCCGATGGAGTGGTGCCATGTCGGGTAAATGAAATTAAAGAACGAGGAAGCCCAATGGCGTGGCACCGGGGTCATAGTGAAAATGGTTGTTAAACTTAACTGCATAAAAACATATAAGTTTGCACCTAGAACATTACTTAGAAATGCATTTGAGTACTTTAGGCATTTGCGCATAAATGATTACTTTGGCATTTAAATAATATTAAGTTTTATTTAGGCATTTACACATAAAATAATATTTTGAGCATTTAAAATAATATAAATCTTTATTTTAGAAGCAAAGTAGAATCCTAAGCATGGACACCTAGTCAACTCCACCTACACCTCAAAACTAGGAGTTAAGTAAAATATCTAGGGGACAAACATGAGAAAACTTAGGAATGTCGGTGCAACTCCTAGAAAAACTGACACGTGGATGGGTGAGTATTATTAAATTGAAAATTTAATAAAATATGTGTTTATGCATGAAGCGACATGTGTCGCATGGAATATTCATTTAAAAGGAAGGCTTTGGGAATGGGTAAAGGACCTAGTTCCTGGATGATTATCGTAATTTTGAATTGCCTCATGACTTGCTACTATTGATGGTTTGGCTGGAAATTTTGGTGGGGGGGAATCCCAAGCTGAGTTTCTTGATTATTGTGTGTGAGCTCTACGACCCAAAGCTCGAGGGAGGACATGCGACTGAAAGCATGAGCCTATGGTTGGGTGGCGAAGCTAACGGTTACTTCACCTATGGATAAACGAGCTTTGCTGGAGGGATCTTACGGAAGACGTGGACGACAATGGACAAGATGGTGACAGGTTATGGTTTGTTTTAATTTTCTAAGTTATTCATTTATTTAGTTTATTTATCTAGTCATTATGCTTTCTAATCTCTTTTGTATCAAGTGGTTGAGTTTCAGGTTAAGAAGGAAGGACCCTAGAGGAGGGTCCCTACAGAGACTGAATCTAATGGGAGAAGGGAGCGAGTAACTCCTCGGAATTTGGTTGAAACCATGGTAAGCTTCAATGAAAGGTTGATGAAGGCTCAAGAAGAACAAAACCAACTTAATGTTTCTATTTTGCAAAGCCTCACTGATATGCAGCAGAAGATAAACCTTGGGTCCAACCCAAGTCATGTAGGTGAAGAAGGAAGAGATGCAGAGAGTCGCTCTAGAGGTTGTTCAAAGAAGAGGACTCCAAGCCCAAGGAAGAGCTCAGTGAGCAAGAAGCATAGAACACCTTCCTCTAGATCTTCTTCTAGCAAATCGTGTGACTCTAGAGGTTCTCAAAGAAGTCAAAGAAATATCCCTTGGAGATTTGATGGAGAAAATAAGTTCAAGGGAATCCCACGAGGAAAATTGAGGAAGGCAAGACCTCCCATGTTTGATGGAGAAGACAAGACTGGCCATGAGGCAGAGGCATGGCTTCTTGGAATGAAGAAATACTTCAGAATTCAGGACTACTCAGGAAATGAAAAATCCATAATTGTCATTTACAATCTAAATGGTAAAGCTTCAATTTGGTGGGACAACCTCTTGCAAGTGAAAGGAATCAGTGAAAGGAAAATTAGTTGGGAGAGATTTAAGAAGTACTTTAAGGAGAAATACATTTTTGCTAGATATTATGATGGTAAGAGAAAAGAGTTCAATGAACTCACGTTGGGGCAAAAATCTATAGAAGAACATGTCCATAAATTTTTGGAATTACTGAGGTATGTGGATTACATTAAAGATGAGAGAGTAAAAATCCAATGCTTCCTTATAATTCTACCTCAAAGTTTCAGAGATAGGATTGAATTTGTTAATCCACCAAGTCTTGATGAAGCCATTAGAATGGCAATGCATTGCTATGAGCAAAATAAAGGAAAATCAGAGGTTAACCAAGCATGGAAAGGAAAGCCAAGAGGGAGGTTTGATAAAAGGAAAGGTGGCTTCAAACCACCATTCAAAAGTCATCCTAGAACCTTTCCATAGGGGAAGCAAGAAAGGAGTGGATTCAAGCCAGCAGTAGCAGCAGAAAAGGCGTCAAAAGGACCACTTCAGTGTTGGGGATGTGGAGAAAATCACATGCTAAAGGATTGTCCACATCGGAAGGAGAATCCACGAAGGTTGCACAATTTAAAGGGAGCAACAATAGTGGAGGAAATGGCAAGATAATGCCTCAAATTTATGCAGCGTTGGATAATCATCAAGCAGATCATCAATCATCAGTGGTGGAAGTTGAAGGTAAGATTGTTAAGCAATCTATTTCCGTTTTGATTGATCCAGGATATACTCATAGTTATGTTTTTCCAAAAGTGGTTGAAGGTTGTTCTCTTAGAAAAGTGAAGCATAATAAATCTTGGCTAGTTCAATTAGCCACAGGGACCAAGAGAAAAGTAAGTGAAGTAGTGGTGGGGTGCCCCATAGAATTGAATGGACTCCACACACATGCAGAACTAAATGTACTACCACTAGGATCGTATGATGCACTAATTGGCATGGATTGGTTGGAAAAGCATAGAGCCAAGTTGGACTGTTATGAAAAAGCATTTGAATGCATTGATGAAGAGGAAATACCAAAGTTGGTAAGAGGAATTCCCAAGCAAGTTTCAGTAAGACAAATTTCATCCTTACAGTTGAAAAAGTTTTACAAGCATGGTTGCCAATTATATGCAGTTCACATGTCAGATTCATTAGAGGACAAAGGTCCAAGGATGGAGGACTTCAGGATATTGCAAGAATTCCATGATGTATTTCCGGATGAAGTGCCGAGATTACCACCTAAGAGAGATATCGATTTTAATATCGATCTTGTTCCAGGGGCAGCGTCGAATTCCAAAGCTCCTTATAGAATGAGTACACCGGAATGGGTAGAGTTGAAGATGCAGCTGCAAGAGTTAATAGACAAAAAGTATATCAGGCCTAGTGTGTCTCCTTGGGGAGCACCTATGTTATTTTTTAAGAAGAAGTATGGAACCTTGAGACTGCGTATTGATTACAGGAAGCTCAATAAAATGACAGTCAAGAACAAGTATCCATTTCCAAGAATTGATGACTTGTTTGATCAAATGAAGGAAGCTAAAGTGCTTTCCAAGATTGACTTAAGGTTTGGTTACCATCAAGTGCGGATTAAAGAAGAAGACATTCACAAGACGGCTTTCATAACTAGATATGGTCATTATGAGTTCAACGTGGTTCCATTGGTCTTACCAATGTACCTGCTATGTTCATGTGTCTTATGAATAGTGTCTTCAGTAAATATTTGGATAAGTTTGTGATTGTATTCTTGGATGACATTCTTGTCTATTCAAGGAATGAAGAAGAACATGAGGAACATCTAAGGATGGTGTTACAAGTTTTTAGAGAACATCAGTTGTATGCCAAGTTAAGAAAGTGTGAGTTTTACCAAAAAAAGGTGCAATATTTGGGTCATGTTATTTCTGAAGAAGGAATTGCAGTGGATCCAGAGAAGATTAATGCCATCATGGATTGGTCTACTCCAAATAATGTTTTAGATGTTAGATCTTTTATGGGTCTTTCTGTTTACTACAAAAGGTTTATTGAAGGCTTCTCCAAGATAGCTCATCCAATTACTTCATTGCAGCAAAAGAATATCAAGTTTGTATGGTCTACAAAATGTGAGAAAAGTTTTCAGCGATTAAAGGAGTTACTTACCAGCGATCCTGTTTTGAAGATAGCAGATCCAAAGAAGGATTTTGTGGTGTGCACAGATGCTTGCATTGAAGGGCTAGGTGGAGTGCTCATGCAAGAAGGAATTGTGATTGGCTATGAATCAAGAAAATTAAAAGAGCATGAAAAGAATTATGCCACACATGATTTAGAATTAGCAGTCATAGTACATGTTCTCAAGGTGTGGAGACATTATTTGATGGGAAGAAGATTCGAGCTTAGAATAAACCACATGAGCTTGAAGTATTTGTTTGATCAGCCAAACTTGAATGCTAGGCAAGCTAGATGGATGGAGTTTCTTTGTGAATTCGATTTTGAAATTAAGCATATAAAAGGGAAAGAGAATAAGGTTGCAGATGCTCTCAGTAGAAGATTTCATGTTGCAGTAGTAAGTATGTGCAAATTAGATTTGTGTTCGGATATCCACATCATCTTTTTCAGTATCTTGCATGCAATTAGGGTTTGCATGCAAATTCTAGGGTTTGCATGCACTTTGCATGCATCCCAGTCACCAGGTTGATGCCTCCAGCACCTTAGCCACCTTATTCTAGCACCCGGGAGCCACTTACTTCAGAGTTTTATCCCTCTTAGTCAGGAAGGCGCCCACTTCTCACCTACTGCCAGAGAAGGGCACACATCTTCACCTACCACTGTAGTTCCACTTCAGTTACACTCAGTTAGCTCTGATTCTCCCTAGTTTGAGGCTAGTTTCACTCCCAACTGACTGTTTCACTTCTGTTGGACCTCCAAATTGACTAGATGACCTGTTACGACTTCAATTAGCCTCCCATGCACCCTCCACTGATCCCACTTCCCTATATCAATGCTACACACTTCAGTTACATATGTTACACTCAGTTAGACTCAGATTGACACTTGGATGACTGGTTCTTGTGCATTGATTACCACCACCGATTGATGATGAGGACTCCTAGTTGGAGTCAAGCTACTCCATTCAGTGATTCGAATGACCTCCTTAGGCAATTCGAATTGATCAGTCATTGTTACTGTATTCTATTGTAATCATTCACCCTTACTGGGATATTAAGCACTGTTACATGTTTAGCACAGTTTTACACCATATTTTCTATGTTCATCTGTTGTGATTGATTTACTTGTTCATTAGATCTGCTGTGAATAATTTTACATGGTATCATAGCCATTCCAAGGACAAGATCTCTTTTCTACAGGTGTTTCTACAAGAAGATTTGAGTGAATTGCTCAAAAATTGCAAAAAGTTTTGGCATGAAAGATCTCAAGGGTATTCACTCATGTGCATGCAAAGCTTGAAAATACATCTAATACCACTCCAGAAGCTTGAGTTTCCACATAATTCCTGGATCTGATACATTGGACCCATTCAACATTGTTTGATCTCCTATCCCAGGTGTGATGCAACTCTAAAAGGGTGGATTGTTCGACCTCATTATTCTTGGTTTATTGTGATTTGCAGGTTATTGTCTCCATCATTTGCATTCGCTACTCTGCCCTTGCAAGCTTCTCTACATCACTGTGCACTCACTCCTAGCAATGGAATACTCTTCTTCAAAGCCTATCCTCACCCTATTCATTATTTTAATTGGAAAGATGATATGGAGATCATATTACGTTCAAAAGGTTACTACCGAGTCACTCTTGGTCTTGAATTGGAGCCAAAGAACTTGTCAGATAGAACCAAACACTACAACAAGCTTAATGAAGCTTATGGTCTTCTTTGTCTCTCCATCTCCAAAGATATTCACTTCCATCTCAGCGGATTGAAGACTCCAAAAGCTATATGGGAGCAACTTGAAACACTATTTGGCAAGCAGGACGAGCTTAGGGCTTTTCAATTAGAGAATGAATTGATTTCCCTTAGTCCTGAGAATTTCGAGACCATTAATGAATTTTTCACAAAATTCAAGAACTTGAACTTGCAGTTGAAGAACAGTGGAGTTATCAAAGAGGATAAACAATTGATTCTCTCCATTCTCAGCAATCTTGGTAAAGATTATTCGGTATTTGTCTCTACTTTCAATTCCGGTCGGCTAACTACCCCGAATTGGAAGATGCCTACCTTGAATGCCTTCATTGAGTCCGTCACAAAAGAGCATGACAAGTTGATTCAAATGGGGTCCATAAGCTCCAAAGATTCATCCCTATATGTTCAAGGACCCAAGATATCGAATGGTAAAGGAAAGCAAAAGAAGGAGAAGCTCAAATTCGAGCCTCACAAGCAAAGAGAGAAAGGTAAACAGACGGATGCACCATCCAGTTCAAAGTTCAAGCAAAAGGGCAAAGAAGGTAACCAAAAATCTAAATGTACTTATTGCAACCGTGGCTTTCATCCCGAAAGTTCATGTATGAAGAAGACTATAGATCAAGTGGCCCTCCTTTTGGAAAAGAACAACATAACTCTTCCTGACGGTGCAAGGAAGAAGGATAGGAATGATGATCATGAAAGAGGACAAGCACTCATGGCAACTGTTTCGAAGCCCACTACTCTCTTGATAGATTCAGGTGCATCGAATCATATGGCAGCAAATATTGATTCTTTTTCTTCATTTGATCCAAGCAGCTCCATCCCCATCCATTTGGGAGATGACTCAAAAATTTCTTCAAAGGACAAAGGTACGATTCATGTAGATCATGGAAGCTTTCAGAATGTTCTCTATGTTCCTTCCTTAGCTTCAAATCTTCTTTCTGTGTATCAAATGACACACACTAGTGAACTGAAGCAAGTTACATTCAGCCCTAATAAAGTTGAAATTTATGATATCAAAAGTGGAAGACTTGTTGCATTCGGAGAGGCAAACCACACTACAAAATGCTATGAGTTTTCACACTTTATTCCGCTTGCAAAGCCCACTGCTCTTCGCACACATGGTAATGAGGTTAGTAGGATTTGGCATGAAAGATTTGAACATCTTAATTATAAGTATTTGTTGCTGCTATCAAACAAATCCATGGTAGATGGTCTTCCACAACTCCGTTCCTCGAAGGGAATATGCACTGGTTGCATCATTGGGAAGCACCTCGAGCACAAATTCGACCGCGACAAAGCTAGCAGAGCTTCTACAGTTTTGGGGTTGATACATTTTGATATTAGTGGTCCGTTGTCCCATACGTCATTAAATGGTTCAAGGTATGTTTTGACATTTATTGATGATTTTTCCCGCTTTACATGGGTATTATTTCTCAAAAACAAGTCAAAAGTGCTTGGAAAATTCAAGGATTTTAAGGCTTCTGTTGAGACCGCCACTAAGAGCAAGATTAAAGCTCTTAGATCTGATAATGGTGGAGAATATATCAAGGCTGAGTTGCTGCAACTTTGTTCCCAAAGTGGAATTCATATCCAACATACAGTTCCCTACACACCCCAACAGAACGGTGTAGCGGAAAGGAAAAATCGGTCACTGAAAGAGATGGCTACATGCATGATTGAATCAAAAGGTTTGGCTGCAAATATTTGGGCTGAAGCAATCAATGTTGTTGCATACATACAGAATCGTGTTCCACATTCATCCGTGAAAGGTATGACTCCTTTCAAAGCATTCTTTGGTCACAAACTGGATGTGTCAAATTTGAGAGTTTTGGCTCTACTGCATGGGCTAGAATTCCTTCCAAGAAGAGACGAGCTTTGGATCCACAAAGTATTGAGTGCATACTGATAGGATATGGAAAAGAATCAAAAGCATATAAACTCATGGATATCAGATCTAAAAAGATATTCATAGAGCGCAGTTTACAATTTGAAGAACCGCTTCAAGAATTGCAACTAGTCGAGGAAGAGACTGCCGATTCACCACCTTCACCAGAAGAAGATCCGTGCAGCGATAATGAAGGTATGAGTTCTGATATTTCTGATATTTTAGCAGCATATGATGATCATGACATATCAGGTTTGGAATCCGACCATTATGATCCTCCTCAGTTACCAAAGTGGGCCCAAAACACTCTTCAATCTGCTGGTTCGAACCTTGGAAATCCTGCTGATCCGAGACGAACAAGAGCAGACTTTCAAAGAGCAGGTATGGCTCTTTCTATTGCTGATCCATTACTTCCTGAGATTTTTTGTTTGATGGCTGGTTCAGATCCCACATCATACTATTCTTCCCACAGAGATCCGAGATGGCAAAGTGCCATGGATGAAGAGTACAATTCTCTTCAAAAGAACAACACATGGGAGCTAGTTTCTCTTCCACCTGGAAGAAAATTAGTAAAGTGTAAATGGGTCTACCATACGAAAGTTGCTGCTGATGGGTCTATCAACAAATACAAAGCAAGGTTGGTGGAAAAAGGTTTCTCCCAAGTCCAAGGAGTGGACTACACTGAGACCTTTGCACCGGTTGCAAAGATGGATTCCATCCGCCTTGTTTTGGCTATTTCCGCATCCAAGCACTGGGAAGTGCACCACATGGATGTGAAGAGTGCATTTCTACATGGAGACCTTGCTGAAGAGGTATATATGTAGCAGCCAGAGGGCTACACATCATATCCATCATTAGTTTGCAGATTGAAGAAATCTTTGTATGGGTTAAAACAGGCCCCAAGAGCTTGGTACGCAAAGATGGACTCCTTCCTTCTTTCTCAGAATTTCCAAAGATGCAAATCTGATCCGAATGTGTATCTTCAGCGAGTTAAAGGTAATTTGTTGGTTATTGTACTTTATGTTGATGATATTCTCATTACTAGTAGCACTCTTACTTCAATAAACAAGCTAAAAACTGCCTTAAATCTAGCTTTTGACATGAGTGATTTGGGCTTGCTGAGTCACTTTTTGGGCTTGGAGATAGCTCAAAATTTTGATGGAGTCACTATATCTAAGAAAAAATATGCTTCCGACCTGTTATTGAAGTTTAATATGGCTAAATGTAAGGCATCCCCATTCCCATTCCTCTCAGGAATCAGTCTTGAGGAGGCAGATTCTACACCGCTTGCAGATTGCAGTATGTATCGACAGTTGATTGGTTCACTACTTTATTTGACATACTCAAGGCCTGATATTTCATATGCCGTGAGTGCCGTGTCAAGGTATATGCAGCAGCCACATGAGCTTCATTGGAGAGAAACCAAGCAGATCTTGCAGTATGTGCAAGGTACGAGACAGTTTGGCATACATTATGCTGCAGATTCTGAGCTTGATTTCATTGGTTTTACTGATTCAGATTGGGCAGGTTATAGCATTGATCGGAAGTCCACTTCCGACTATGTTTTCATGATTGGTCATGGTGCTATTTGCTGGTCCAGCAAAAAGCAAGTAGCCATTGCACTTTCTTCAGCAGAGGTAGAGTATCGAGGGGCAGTCAATGCCTGCATTCAGGCAGTTTGGCTGTAGGGTATTCTTTCCGAGTTTGGTTTTGGTGGCACTACTTCGACTGTCCTATTTTGTGACAATCAAAGTGCTATCAAGATCTCCACAAATCCAGTTTAGCAGCAGAGGACCAAACACATTGAGATTCATATGCATTACATTCGACGGTTGGTGCATGATCGCACCATCATTCTACAATATTGCCCTACTGATGAGCAAATTGCAGACATCTTCACCAAGAGCTTCATTGAGAAGAAGTTCTCTTACCTCCATTCACTGTTGGGGGTGAGTTCCATCATGGTGGAGATAGATTGATCCATTATTATGCTTTAGCTTGAGGGGGGGCTTTCTTCCCACTGGGTGTTCCCTCTTTCCTCACTTAGTTTATTTTCAGCATTTTTGGATTATTGTATTGGGGTGACCTTTGGTCTTAGTTACCAGGGCCCCACATTATTTTCTTTTGCACATCATAGTCTAGCTTGAGGGGGGGTGTTCGGATATACACATCATATTTTTCAGGATCTTGCATGCAATTAGGGTTTGCATGCAAATTCTAGGGTTTGCATGTATCCCAATCACCAGGTTGATGCCTCCAGCACCTTAGCCACCTTATTTTAGCACCCGGGAGCCACTTACTTTAGAGTTTTATCCCTCCTAGTCAGGAAGGCGCCCACTTCTCACCTACTTCCAGAGAAGGGCGCACTTCTTCACCTACCACTGCAGTTCCACTTCAGTTACACTCAGTTAGCTCCGATTCTCCTTGATTTGAGGCTAGTTTCACTCCCGACTAACTGTTTCACTTCCGTTGGACCTCCAGATTGACTAGATGACTTGTTCTGACTTCAGTTAGCCTCCCATGCGCCCTCCACTGAGCCCATTTCCCTATATCAGTGCTACACACTTCAGTTACACATGTTACACTCAGTTAGACTCAGATTGACACCTGGATGACTGGTTCTTGTGCATTGATGACCACCACCGATTGATGATGAGGACTCCTAGTTGGAGTCAAGCTACTCCATTCAGTGATTCGAATGACCTCCTTAGGAAATTCGAATTGCTCAGTCATTGTTACTATATTCTATTGTAATCATTCACCCTTACTGGGATATTAAGCACTGTTGTATGTTTTACACAGTTTTACACCATATTTTCTATGTTCATTTGTTGTGATTGATTTACTTGTTCATTAGATCTGTTGTGACTAATTTTACAATTTGAAGACAAGAGTTCTTGAAGCCCAAAACAGTGATGAAACTTGCCTTCAAATTAAAGAGAAGTTGCAGCAAGGTAATGTGGATGAAAAGTGTGCGGGATATCAGCTTGGTGAAGACAATATCCTCATCTACAAAGATAGATTGTACATTCCAAACAGTGTAGATTTAAAGAAGCTAGTGATGGACGAAATACATCAAATGCCATACTCTGGACACCCAGGATATCAGAAAACTATAACAGTAGCAAGAAAGCAATACTTTTGGCATGGTATGAAGAAGGACATAGCTGAGTACATTGCTAGGTGTCAAAAGTGCCAACAAGTCAAGGCAGAGCACCAACATCCAGCAGGATTGCTGCAGCCCTTACCCATTCCGGAATGGAAGTGGGAAGTGATCTCTATGGATTTTGTAATAGCTCTGCCCATGATGGTGAAGAAGCATGATTCAATTATGGTTGTGCTGGATAAGCTATCAAAGGTAGTTCACTTTAATCCAATCAAGTCCACTCACAAGGCTAATGAAATTGCAAATATCTTCATGAGAGAGATATTCAAGTTGCATGGATTACCCAAGGCAATAATTTCTGATCGTGATACGAAGCTCACTTCCAACTTTTGGAAAGGATTGTTTCAAGAATTGGGAACTAAATTGAATTTGAGTACAGCATATCATCATCAAACAGATGGTCAAGCTGAGAGGGTGAACCAAGTTCTTGAAGACATGCTGAGAATGTATGTGATGGATAAACCATCCAAGTGGAAAGATTACCTACACCTGGTAGAATTTGCATACAATAATGGACAGCATGCATCATTGCGGATGAGTCCCTTTGAAGCATTGTATGACAAAGGATGCAGGACTCCAGTAAATTGAGATAGCCCGGTGAACAGGGTAGTACTTGGGTCAGAGATGATCAAGGAAGTGGAACAGGAAGTTGTTAAGATCAAGCAGAATTTAAAGGTAGCTTAGGATAGGTAAAAGCGTTATGCAGATTTGAAAAGAGTGCATAAGGAATTTCACATTGGGGATCATGTGTATTTGAGAGTGAAACCAAGGAAGAGTTATCTCAAGTTGGGGAGTTGTGCTAAGTTGTCACCAAGATATTGTGGGCCATTTGAAGTCCTAGATAGGATAGGGCCAGTTGCATATAGAATTGCATTTCCTGCTAACATAAGAGCTCATAATGTTTTCCATGTCTCTTTGCTTAAGAAATATGTACATGATCCTAATCATATGATTGATTGGAATGTGATACAGGTGGAACCCGAGGGAGAGTTTCATGTAGAGCCTACGCGCATCCTCGACAAGAAGGTCACTTTGCTCCGGAACAGAGCCATCGGGCAGGTAAAGGTCCAATGGGAGCACCCTAGTCCCGATGAGGCTACATGGGAGTTGGAGGATGCCATGAGAGAGGCATTCCCATTTTTGTTCAGTTTTGAGGACACCGAGGACGGTGTTGTTCTAAGGGGGAGGGGAATGTAATACCCCAATTTTGACCCTTATGAAATATTGGCTTTTAATGTAAATATTGTATACATGCGATGTATGTTTCCCTAGTGTGGATCTCAAGGACAAGGCCTCGTTAGTGTATGCTCGGATTTTGTTTAAATGGACAAGCATTTGACATTTTGTTACCCATGTGCTATTAAGCCATAGGATATTGTAAATTGATGTAAATATTTAATATTGCAATCAAATACAAAAACTGGCTATGGGAGCAATGAATGAGAAGGGGCCATGTGTGTCCACTAGGGAGTGGTGAGGGGGCTGTGGGGATGAACCATATGCTTCCAAATGTCATTGTGAGAACCCATTTGACCTTCCTTGATGACATTTATTTCTGTTGTAAGGAAGTTGTTGAAGATTTCAATCCATGGCTTCAATGGAGCATGGGCAGCCCAGAAATTCGTATGGCAGAGTATGGGCTCTGTTTTCTTGTACCACAAGTAACCCTACCTCATGGTGGTTGCTTCTTTCTCATTCCCATTCCATTGTGGAAAATCCCAACATCATTTTCCATCCAAAATGAATTGCTAGTAGTGAGCAAAACTAGAAATCGCAACTTTGCAAGAACCCACATTTTGAAGAGCCAAAAACAACCAGATTTGGTATTTGACAGTAAAATCCAATGGGGGATCCATAGATTTGAACCTTGGGGCAAATTTGAGAGTATTAGATACCCCAAAGTCCATTGGGAAACCCATTTTTTACAGCCCAGAAATCAAGTGACGGGATTGAGATATTGAATGACAGAATTGTGAGAAATCCAAGTGTGAATGACTGAGCAGAGGTTGGGTTTGCTTGATAAACCCAGTGACGGCTATAATCTCAAGGAATTAGTAGCTGTACATTTCTATGCCCATCCTGAAGAGCACTGGAGGAAGGGACCAACGTTCAAATTTGAACCCTTCCAGGCCCTTCCAAAGGGTTCTAGCCCTTCTTAGAAGTGTAAAGTTAAAATTGCCTTTCAAAAAAAAATTAAAATCTGAATTTTACCCTTCCAATAAAAAGGACATAATTTATATCAACATTTCAAAAGAAGGGCAAGATTTGAAATTACCCATCCATGATAAATTTCAATTTCTATGTTGAAATTCCTATGTTATAAAATTTGACCCGTCATTCAAAATATTGGAAATATCATAAATTATAATCATTCACTCACTCATGCCATGCACTCACTGCTTAGATTTGCAAGGTGACGAGTGATGACTAATGACTACGAGGTATTAGCCACTAGGATTTGACTCTGAATCCCGAGTCACTTCAGGATGAGATGTACGGTGTGATAATGTGTCAATGACTATGGTTGTAACAATAGAGAACCACTACTAGGCCCAAAACAAGGCCGAAACATTGTTCCTACTACCTATGTGAACCTGGCTACCAATGTCCACTCGTTTTTCGTCAAAATGAAATTCAAATTGCCGATTTGATGAGTCCTCCTCTTCAAGACTTCATTTCTTGCATGAATGTCACAGACTCACGACAACTCTAAACAACACTTAATGACATGCAACTACAAATAATGGCATGCATCTAGAACCAAAAACCAAGCAGAGGTTGATTTATGCATTGATATAGAGAGGTGGCACTAGGCACACAATTTGGAGAAACAATGACTTAGAAATAACATTGGACCAAAGTACCACAATGGTTATTAATAAAGTTTTAAAAAACAATTTTTGGCTCAGGAATTGTCTTCAATTTGATGGGTGGCATGATCATGATCATGTAATCTCCCTCCATCCTTCCAAACATATGTGGTTTCTTACCACGTTTGTTTTCGACACTTGCCACCAAAATAGGTATACAAATTACATGTCTTTACATCCTCTTCCATTTAAATCCTCATCGCATATTCATAACTAAGGATTATTATGCATGCACATCCTCACCTTATAATATCAATTGGTTCAAGACGCAAAGTGTAAGAGACAACTATAAGTAAGTCTTATATTAAATTTACCATACAAGTCTTTAATTGGCACTATCATATGAGATTTGACACGTTGAATTGTTGTGATCTTCTTATCACTCCTTACCAATGTGATTGTAAGGATTCTTTGATGGTGAAGTCCATAATTTTAAGTCTTCTTCCTCATGCTCATGCCTTTTGGTAAGACAATAAGGAGGGCAGTGGCCCGCATCAGCATGGAAAATGATTTCGACAAAGGTAGATACATTAATTCTTTCATTAAATAACTTAAATTTCATGCCAATGACTATGAATTCACTGAATCGTGGATTGGTAAAAAAACACATCAAATTTTAGGGCCTCGAGCTCTTAATTACTCATGTATCTAGAATTTTCACAAATCAAGCCTTTAACAAACTTCTTTTGTTGTTCTGGTTCAATTTAAAAGGTAGATTTTCAAGACTCAAACATGCAGTGAGTCACAAGGCTCCAATTGACTTAGGCTTGATTCTATTTCCCCTCCATCCCATACCTGTATGTTGTCGCAACAAGTGTTGAACAACAAAATTTGATGCCCAGGCCCCTATGATGCTAGCGTTGCTAACTTGCTTGGTATGGAGGATTTTTTTTTAATGTTTTTTTGAGTTATGTATTATTTTTTCTTAGGCTCCTAATGTTCATCATTCTTACATCTCTCAAGCTTGGATGGTTGCCCGCTCTCCGGTTTGAATTAAGGTTTTGGTTGGTTTTATATGTATATTTTGGTTGTAGGTTTATTATAGCCTCGTTTTGCTTAGTGGCTTCTTTTTGTACATAGTTAACAATAAGTAATTTTCTCATGGTTCTAGTTTTATTTTAAGACTATATCTAGTTACAACAACTTGCACTATGCATAAGATCATGCAGATGCCCCAATATCGTTATTGCATAGTCTAAGTAGTTTTTCTGTATAATGAATTGTGGTCTAACGCTAAAAAATACAACAAATAGTTGTTATTTTAATGAACTGTAAAATTAATGTTACATATATGTCAAATTAATGTGTTCAAATTTGGTTTTATTGAAAAGATACCATTTTATCATGTAGATACTAAGCAGTGCTCAATTGTTTAAGCTTGTAAAATTTTGGATGGGAAATATTTGTCTTTTGCATTTTTTGAAAAAGAGTTTAGTTAATTTATACTTGTCAATTGAAGTACAATTATTTAAATTTCCCTTCATACTTGAAGTGCTCCAAGAACAAATACCCTTCTAATAAAAATTAAGACCCGCCCTTCAAATTTGATCACTTCAAGTATTAGAAGGGTATTTGATCACTTCAAGTATTAGGGAACGTTCATCAAAATGTAGAGATGAGTTAAGACACATAAATGCAAAAATGACATAACATAAATCTCCTTGTTTTTATTTCGATTGCCATTGATCTTGTTGTTGTGATTTATTTTTCCAGAAACTATTGGATTGGATATAATCTACAGAGGCCTTCAACCTTCAATTCTTTGTGTCGTGGCAGTTGCTTTCGATCGATTAATTTAGCGAATGGATCAAGCTCTTGTATGTTTCCATTGGAATTTTAATTCGAAAATGAAAGAACATTCGTCAAACAAATTATCTAATTATGAATGAGAGAAGAATTGAGAAACTTATCATTTCCATTCTAAAAATGTAGACCTAAGCTATAGCCATCATTGACTAAAATAATCCAACAAGTCAACTTAGGTTCATGTTCAAGCAAGAGTAGACGAAAATATTTTGGATGACTCAGATTCTTTATATTATTGATATAATGTCATCCACTCATTGACTAAAATAATCCAACAAGTCAACTTAGGTTCATGTTCAAGCAAGAGTAGACGAAAATATTTTGGATGACTCAGATTCTTTATATTATTGATATAATGTCATCCACTCACTTGAAGTTAGAAATATCATAGATAGTTTTAACTATTTTTTTGTTCAAATGATGAGGTGAATAATAAGGAAATGAATCAACTTCGGTTTAGGTTAAAGCAAGAGTAGATGAAAATATTTTGGATGACTCAAATTCTTTATATTATTGATATAATGTCAACCACTCACTTGAAGTTAGAAATAACATAGATAGTTTTAACTAATTTTTGTTCAAATGATGAGGTGAATAATAAGGAAATGAATGAGAGAGATCAGTGTAAATTCATTTTAATTTTAAACTTATCATGGATTTAAAAAATAATTAAAATGGAAATGTGTGGGTACTTACTGTGAAAATCCTCACAGCAGATTTAAGAGATGATTTATATCTCACAAGAGAATAATTATGATTAAGCAGGAAAATAGAAGAAGAGTGGTCAATGCAGTATAATGAGCAATAGAATAATAATACAGTAGAACTCAGATAGAAGTAGAAATACTTCACACACACTAATTAATTAATCACAATATGGACAAATAAATAGTACAATGCATGAGGATTCGAATTCCTAAGGTGGAAATTCGAATTAGCCTTCATGGAGTGATCAAAAGATCACTGGAGTGTCATCGAAGCACAACTGGAAGTCTATCTCATCATCAGTGGAGTCATCAATGCTCAAGTAACTGTCAACCATCAATCAAACTGACTCTAACTGAGTGTGGTAGGTGTAATTGAGTGTAACTGGAACTAACTGAATGAAGGAGGCTCAGGGGAGGGTGCATGAGGAGCTAACTGGAGTCAGAATGGGTGGTCTAGTCTCACTGGAGATCCATCGGAGTGATACAGTCAGTTGAGAGTCAGTCTAGCCTTAAATAAATGAAAGAAATGATGATAACTCAATTAACTGAAGTGCAACTGAGTGGTAGGTGAGAGAGGGCGCATGAGATGCATGCAATTGCATGAAGGGGTGCACTAAGCACTAGGAGGGCTAAAACTGATATGAGAGAAGCTCCCAGGGGATGGCTAACTGAGGGATAGGTGTTGGACTGATGACTGGGAAGCATGCAAATGCATGAAAACCCTAAATAATGCACGCAGATTCGAAAAGTGCATGCATGACTGAAAATGCAAATAATGAAAATGCTGCTAGGACTAGGATGGAGTATAGGAATATCCTAACACTTACAAAGTTAAATATATGTGTTTGGTATCATTCTGCTCACAGTTAATTAATGTGGATTGATTAAAAACATAATCATCAACAATGTCATGTTGGCTATACAATGCTGACCAGAGGTTTTATGAAGACCCAGGTTCTGCGCGGTTACCTTAAACCAACAAAACCCCTTCGCACTGGCCCTTTCGACAACAGTCTAGGAGCAGGCTGAGGTCTCACCCTAGGTGTTTCTAATGGGGCACTGCGGACTCAGATGTCCACAGTGAGTGATGAGTTGATGACTGTGACAGAGTTCGCGGCAACGCACCGGTTGTGTGCTGCGGAGGTCAGACTGCGCGGTGATGATCACATCGCGGCCCGCACAACTACCTTCTTCCTTACTGCGGGACTTAATACTACACTGCGAACACTGCCACTTGACTTCCTATACTTGGACTAAGTGCAAAATGCTTAAGGCAGTGAGCTGAATACCACTTATCCACTTAGTCATTCACGTAACTAACTTACTATTTAATGCTCATAACACACACTTAGAATGTTACTTTTTTAAGCATAACCCTCAGGTGCGAAATAACTATTATACATTCATCGACTGCATCCATTCAAACATGTAAACAACTTTCTCCATGCTCAAGCAGACGATGGATTCACTGTTCCCAGAAGCAAAGCTAATATTAACCATACATCCAGTCATGTAGACCTAACATATCATTCCATACTCTCTTGATGGCGAATGCATATAAAAGCCTTCTCATAACAGACTGCAAGCCAATATTCAGACATCTAACTATAGAAACAGATAAATATAAACACACATATAAACATTTAGTCACTCAACACACTATTTAACGTGGTTCACTCCCCTGGATGGGAAGCTACGTCCACAAGAACTGTGTTTGATATTTCTTTTAAGGAAGGGTTCACAGTTCTTAGTCGCGCACTCAGCTGCGGCTCTCTTCTTGCTTAGATAGGTCTCTGCGCACTCAGTTGCAGAGCCTTTACAATATTTTCTTGGCTCTAAAGATATTACAATACAATATGGTCACAATGACCAACCTCTCTCGTCTAGAGCAACTAACCCAACAAACCAACCAACCCACCAACCCTTTCCTATACAAAATTGTCTTCTTAATATAGATCACGCCCGAAGGTCGTGTCTTTACAACATTGAAGACCGAAACCCTTAGGGTTTCCAAACCACTTCGGTCCCTCTGAACTGTCATGCAAGCTTCTGGTAGCGATTCTACAGTCGTGGCAGTCCTCCACGCCTTAGATCCGTCGCTTTCAGCCTTCCTGTTGTGCGCACACCAACAGGTCATCCACTTCGAGCTGCCCTTCCACTAACAGACTCGTGTGACTGGATCAGCTCCCAGTCGCTTTCCCTGCAGGTCGTCCGTCCTCTAACGACCGCGTACAACTGGCTCAGCTCCAGTCATTGTCCATCCGTCGTTTTCCTCTTAACGGTCACGTACTCTCCTACACGCCAAACTGTCACTTTCCCGACCCGTCCTCTGCTTAACGGACTCGTACAGTTGGTTTCTTTCCCAATCTGATTATGCCCTCAACTCGGCATCTTTCCAACAACCTTACCAAAAGTAGACCACCACTGGTCTATTCACTATATCTGGCCATCCTCTGTCCAGTACACAACTTTATTGGCTCCACGTGGCCTACTACCTTCGTAGCACTGAACCTTCGCAGTGCTGATCTTCGTGGCATCCTTCAAAACTCGATACTGCGCACATCTTCGCAGCACTCCCAATATTTAGCCAAAATTTACTTCTTTTATGAGTTGCGCTCAGCTCAACTCCATCTAGACTCAAAAATGTTATCAAACATGGCCCTGTTGGGCCAGGCCCAACATGTCATACAAAATTACAAAGTCAAATAATAATGATATGATTTTTTATATTATTGATGTGAAAATAATTTTAAAAAGATAGAGATTGGATTTGGTGTATTTTATTCATTTAGGTACATTGTGAAGTGTACATAATTTTTCTATGTGCATATATTTGGAGTTGACTTAAATTCAGAGGTTATATTAAGTTTTTATTCAGATCTTTTTCTTTTTCAATTTTTTTAAAGTAATATTATTCCATTTCTTGCATGATTGTGTTTACATATGAAGGAGGGGATATATCCCAGGCCAAGCTCTTTTCCTCCTTGGATTTGTTTTTAATAATCTCAGCTGAAATACAACGAATTTGATGACAACAGAGATAATTTGTGAGGTGCTCCAACCCCGATATGCTCTGGAGGTTCTTGCAGTCATTAACATCTAAGTTGTAATCCAAAGAAGTCAAATTTTCCACACCCGGTAGCTCTAGTATGTCATGGCATCCACTGATATCTAGTGCTCGAAGATTTGTGAGCTGCCCCAAACCCAGAATGCTCTGAAGCTTATCGCAATTCTTTACATATAACCCCTCCAAAGAAGTCAAATGTTCCACACCTGGTAGCTCTAGTATCTGACGACATCCACCGATATCTAGTGCTCGACACTTTATGAGATGCCCCAACCCTTGTATGCTCTCGCTACATTTACATCTTTGAAGAACCCTATTCCCCGGATATCTATTCTACCATGTCTCTTAGGAACTTATATCTATCTTACCATTTTTCTTCCGGAACTTTTCCTCCACTAAGTTGAGTCCTTTAGGAATTAATACTATGAAATTCCTTGTAGTTAGTTTAGTGTGTTTTAAAACTCCCATAGAATCCGTCTATTCACGGCTTATTTGAAATCAAACGATACTTGTTTTAGGCAATAACCATTTGAGCTTGAAACGAGGTTGGAAGAGCACAAAGGTAGATCTTTTAGAATGTAAAATTCTACCTGAAGTTTAGTTGAAACATTACAAATTACAGCTGCAAATGATCATAACAACCTGAATATACACAAGTTGAAGAACTATAAGTAGCTTTATAAAGAAATACAATTAAATATGAGCTTTTAACGCACTTGATTCTATAACATTCGACTTGTTCTGTTTCCTAAAGGTCTACCTTAGACGTCATTCATATGATGCATTCTTTTGAGGAATTATTTGGCGGAGTAACTTGTTTAAGTTGTTAGAAGATCATCCTTCCTTGACTGCTCGCTTGGAAGTTTCCCCTAGTTTTCCAATTCTTCTCCCCATTTTTTATCCATCCTCTCCCCACATGTTCTTTGACGAGCACTAAACTAACCTGCAAAAAAAATTGTCAACAAAAACTCAAATCCAAGGAGGCCGCATCATCCATCATCATCATTTAGTTTGAAGTGAGATAAATCTGTTGGAAGGTGTTATTCCATCCCATTCTCTTACCCTCCATACCATTACAAAGGAATCAAGACTGGGAAGAATATGGAGATAACAGTAGCAGGAAAAGAATCGATGTGGTGGGATATGGAGAGATTTCCCTTGCCTCCTTTCGAACCTTACATCCTCACTTCCATGGGACTCACTTTACTCCACAAATTCAACATCATCGATGTTAATGCAAGACATGATGGCTGGAGATCGCTTTGACTCTTACTTCTCTGCTTATGAATTCTTCCATCAGTTTGAGACAGAGCTTTATCAAAGAGTCGTTTAACTCTGGAATCTGACTACACCAACTCCCTCTAGGTCACGACATTCATTTCCCTAGCTTTTCTTACTCTTTTAATTAACCCTCCAGTCCAGTATTGAATTTTTCAACTTTGGGTTAAATTCATCTGGAAACACTTCCCTGCCCTACTATCTTATTCAGTTGCAAGTAGTTGTTCAGCAAATGGCATTCGTCTCTCTTCAATTAGAATTATCGTAGGAAATTTATATGGCATATTTCGCTGGTAGAGAATTCTGACAGGGATTCTTGATGTCCTGTCCGCCTCGGAGATTTGAACAGCTTACAGGAATTTTCTTGATGTTGAGCATCGCGGATAAAAAAAATGTTTGCATTGTGTCAGTGTGAGCCTGGACACGTTCGAATATTTCTTTCAGAGTTTATGAGCAATCCGGTGCAAACTCATCTCAGAATCATCTCGTGGAGGGAGCAACACTCTCTATAGAGGATTGACGCAGGTCTCACCACACAAGAGGTGTTTGGAAGCCAGGAAAGCCACACATAAAGGGAACCATTATAAGAATTAGGTTTTAAAAAAAAATTAGAGGTAAAGTTATATTTCAAATTTTTAAATTTGAATTTGAAAATAATTGCTTTTCATCCCCTCCGAAAAAGAACCAAAACCTCCATCCATCGATGGTCATCCCTCATGCCATGGGTACATGGGTAGTCTGACGCTCCATTGCTCCATGCACATGCATGCATGGCCATCAACATGTTACAGTAGCAATGTTATTCATGGCGAATTGATTGAAGCATTCCATTGAGGGCCATATGCATGCTTATGGGATGGAGGAGCCGTCCCTGTCTAGCAGAACTGTAGCCTGGCAGAGCCTTTAAGACTCTTCCGCAGGCTTAATAGGGCTCGCCCTTTCGTGGGTCCCACGCAGTCTATGTCAACAATCTGATCCAACTGCACTTCAACCATGCAGTCATTAGAGAAATTTTGAGGTCAAAAAATGGCCTCAAAACAAAGAAAATGTACTATAAAAAACAACCAATCACATTTTAGTAGATGACATCATCCCCCTTGGTGAGGTGGCATTGCATGAGTTAAGAATGCTTATTTGTCGAATTTTCTATGGTGAATGAAAACACATAGTTAACCAAGGTAGTGGTGTAAGTACTTTTAACTCATAAAGTAAAGTACTCATAATGATAGTCTTTTCATAAAATAATATTATTGTCATTTTCAAGTAAAGTACTTATAATGAATGTCTTTTCACACTCTCTCATAAAATAATATTATTGTCATTTTCAAGTGAAGTACTCTTAATTCATAAAGAAAGTCCTTTCACATTTTTTATAAAATAATATATTATCATTTTTATGTTTTTAATTTTAAATTATATATTCACTCCATTCTATTTAATAACATAATGTCAAACTAATAAAGAATAATAATAGATTTAATAAATAATAATAATAATGCAATGTGGATTATAATAATATTATTAACATTTTACATGTAAATAAATTCTCGATTAAATTACATTATATTAAATTCATGAGAAAAGTATTAAATATAAAAAATCAACATAAAATTAAAAAAATAACTTTTAAAAATATTTTTTATTATTTATATTCATTTGCAAGTTCAAGACAAATAAATGCTAAAGGACAATAAATTTTTGGGAATTTACAATAAATCTTAGTCACATCAATGTAGACTTATTTTATTAATTTTATTTCTAGTGAATTTTGAAAAGCAACTCAATCATGGTTATTTATATTGTGCATATAAAATAGTGTGGGAGGTGACTTGTCATATATACCTACCCCATAAAACCCCCAATTCATAATATTTTAATATATCTCATATTTTTGTAGTACATCTCTTAGGAGGCCATTTTTTGACCTCAAAATCTCTCTAATGTAATGCATAGATTACTTTACCATATTTTCAACTTTCTCTAATGTAATGCATGGATTGCTTTCCCATATTTTAAACTTGTTCATCCATCCCACCTCCCCTGCTGCTCGGTCCTGCAAACTCGAATGCTCATCCAAATAGTCTCTCGTTTCAGTAGGAGTGTGCAGTCCAGCGATCCTCCTCCTACGTCTAGTGAAGATCAAACTGCACCAGCCACTAGTCCATTTCCGCATCTCCCCATTGAAACTAAAACTGCATGGGCCACCAGGTGACTACGATATCTCCCTACAACTTCAGATTGTCGCATCTTTAGGTAATCTATTTTCTGTGTTTTAGCTACTGAGTGCATTAAGAAACATGAGAGTCCAAATCTAGAGTTACCTTTATAGCATATCTATCATCCTCGCATTTACAGCTTGGCATTTACCCTCCTCACCTTAGCAAGCCATACCTCATATTCCAGTGCATTCAAGCTGGGATCAAAATCATTCTTATTCTTCAATTTCAAATGCCTCTAATCATGTCCCAAAGAGCAGATCCATGGGCATGAATTGTGGCAGCATCGAGGATCAATCTAGAAACAAGCTTCCTACCATCACTCTATTAGATAATCAATGTTTACTAAAGGCACAAAAAAAGGGTTGGGATTAGTTAATTTTTTATGAATTGCAATTTTGCCAATCGATAAGTCTCGACACTGAATTTGAAACTATATGTGATATTTAATCTTGGCATTGCTTATTGGCAATTTTAACATCGAAGTATGTAATTTCATTTTATATTGAATTGTAGTATAGCTTATTCGAAAAATTGGTACTGAACTTTGGAACTGCTTTTCATGTAGGCGTCTGGGCCATGGGATCTGACGTTTACATTTGATGATTGTGCAAATAGGTTATGGTTCATGTGTTGATTGAATGTCCAGGTATTGTTTGTGGTCTGAACTAGTATACTACAAGATACATATATTGATAATTTTACTTATAATAAGGGTTATGTAAGTAACAATTTCCAGTCAGAACTAACACCTATATGACAGCTATCTATTTTATTCTTGATAAAAAAAAGATGATCTTACTGTGCCACAAAGAGCCAGATAAATTTATGACACTAAAGAGGAATGCCTCTTGCCAAAATCCAGACTTTAAATTCTGAAGATGATTCTTGAGTCTTTGTAGTTCATGCATCTTAACAAACTGAATTCTATTGTTCCATTGAACTAAATACATACTACTAAAAGGATACCCTCACATATGGGATAGAAACCTTCTATAGATTGACTGATTATAATTTATGGTACGGCTGAATATAAAATGATTCCCGGGCTGATATCAAACCGAATCTGACTGTTCATAATTTGTAAAAATTCTAGTTACAAAAATAGTCCAGGTGACTCCATGACTAATAATTGATTAAATCTAAAGACATGGACATAACACCTCTAAAACTGTTTTTTCCAAAATTTCCTCTAGAATTTGAATTGAAACAAAACACGAAGATCTTACTTGTGGCTCTTCGGCTGAATGGCTTAAGCAAGCTGCTACTTTGGTTCTTAAAAATTTGTACTTTTTTTGGTGTTTTAGCATTTACAGAGACGTGGGAAAGCCAGGGTTGAAATCAATAGCATTAGCTTAGGCTACTGTAAACTTTAGGTGCAAGAGATTGGAATTGAAAATATAACTTCAGTCTTGCTTTGGTTTTATTCCATAATCAAAAGATTTTTAAATAACAATGAGGGAAAGTTATTTCTTCTGACTTCTTCCGACAGAAGAAAAAATGAAATGTTATGATAATACTTTTGATGGCTTAGTGAAATGTCTAAATCAGTGATAATGTTTAGTAGACCTTAAGTATTCTTAAAGGTGAGCCATTTCTAACAATTCTTTATAACAGAGATCAAATTCAAAGCTTGACTTTTAATTTGATAAAAATAGCTAGTTTCCTATGAAATGTCTATTATAATCTAGAGTGGGGAAGTTTTTCCTTACTTTCATCTTCACAACAACAAATATCAAATCAAAATTTTAGATTATTATTGCCTGGGAAATGTCTACTATAATCTAGAGTAGGGAATTTTGTCCTTACTTTCTCATATTCACAGCAACATATACCAAATAACTCTTTTATGATATTTTCAATAGAAAATCTTTGTCGTACTCATTGTATTGACTTGTTCTTGTATAAACAATCAGTTGAAGGTTTGAATGACTGACCTCCCAATTTACAAGTTGGTATCTGTTAACCATCTTCAGATTTCTTGATGAGTAGACAGATTACAGAATGTTACTAGTACTTCCGAGCTCTGTGTGCTACCTACAGTTTGTGTACTTATATTCAAGAATAGGCCAACCATTTACAGATTTCCTCATAAAAAGGAATAAGTAAAGGTCTGAAATTCTCTATATTGTAATTTGTACCATCTACAAGAAAAGGAAAGTCATTCTCTTCCACACAATGAAGAATAAGTAGAAGCTTCGTTATAATGTGAATGAGTTACCGACACCTCTTATCTTAATAGTTTTTTAATTGGTTTCTTACCTTCACTTTCACTAATCATATAGTTGTTGATTTCACCAAATGCTTGCACACAATCTTTTAGGAGAAAGCAAAGTCTATTTAATCATTTATAGTCTCCCTTAAACGGTCCATAATACTTTGGCCGATTGAACTGCAATTTCACTATTGACTGTGCAAGTTCTATCCACTAATATGTGATTTACTATGTAAAAAGAAATGCCTAATAAGAATTACAATGAATACCACCATTTTTTTGCTTCTATATGAAAGGTTCTTCTAAACTAGTTCTCTAGTATAAAGGAAAGGTACTAGAAAAGGTTCCCATCCTAGTTTCCATCTGGTTCATTAGTTAAATATTATATTACAATATTTGTATGAAGTTAAATTATCAAATGTGCTTGACTCCGTCATACACATGCATTCCCTGCGCCAAAACGTATTATGGTTTTCCATGAATATAGAGCTAGTAGCTATAGATATTGGTGGCTAGCGAAGGCGGGGAGGTGTCACATACCGAAATTTTCGTAAAATCTAAAAGAAATTTTCTAGGCGTCTATCAGTCATTAAATACTATGCGGAATATAAAATGTAAGCACGACATCTATGATTATTGTTTTAATAAAAGTATCACATTAATAATCTGGTAACTTTTTAACATTTCACTTAAAAACTTTTACTTACCGTCACAAGGATTCCCTTTTTAATCGCAAACCATCTTAACTATCAATATACAACTCTTATTTTGTCCATATGCCTTAACCAATTTCTTTTTATTAGCGGGAAGATTTATAAGTAATATGAACAATACTCTGAAATGCACCAACTCATAATATCGACCAACTACTCTTTAGAAACATTAAGTACACCTAGACATTTCTTCTATCTCTTAAAAGTATAAGAAGTACATTTCATGATCAATTCACTAACTATTTTCTCATGCAAATTAATTACACATAATCGAGGGAATATCAACTATCATAAATTTTAAGACAATTTAAATAATTACGACACATAAGAGCAAAACCTTCATACACAACCACAAGACATAAAAGACAAATACAAAAGAACATTTTCAGGTGGTTCACCCACATCTTGGGCTACGTCCACAAAAGGTGTTATGTTTCATATTAAAATATTTCCTCAAAGAGGTTACATGTTGTGATAGGTTATTGTCGTAACTTTTCCACTTCTTCACAACTTCTCTCATGGAGAATGTGTAAAGGTGTCCAACTCTAATATCAAGACTCTTCCTATAAAATGGCATGAATAATCATGTGTACACCTTAAACATTTTCCATAATCTACTTCATGAATTACTAATACTAAAACATAAGTCTCAATAATAGTAACTTAATTCAAAAATACTCTTTTCAATACTATTTACTCAAATCTATCATTCACTATTCATTTTACTATAAAAGACCCTTTGCAAGTCAGAACTACTTTTACCTATTTTAATAATATTATAGTTTTTAATAAAGGCATATGCTCCTTAGATAAGGTAATGAGGTTTCGAACAATTCAAATCCCTTTTTCAAAAAGGAAGTGAGACATAAGATTTCTAGGTTTTCTTTTAGCCAAGATCCTATATATATATTCTTATAAATTTCTTTACACTTGAATACACAAGTGCATATTTTAAAACTTTACTCAAATATCAATTTGTAGGAATAATTTCCATTTTTAGACTTCAATTGCAGCTTATATCTAATTTTAGGTTTTAAACAAGTCTTTTAAGTATCGATTGAGCAACTTTAGGTATCATTTTCTTGTAATAGTGGAAGCCAATGTTATTTAGTCGAAAAGTACATAAGGATAAACTTATTCAAACAGTCCCCTTCAAACACCTATTAGTTTCTTTAGGGTAGAGGTAATAATTAAATATATAATTCACGTCTATCCTTACTAATTAAAAATTCTAACTGAGATTTAGCATGTAGATATCCTTTTATTTTGCATTCGATCCAGTGTACTAACGGAGGAATAATATTTATACATATCAAGATAAAAGAATTAATACAAACTTACCACGGTGACAGTCGCCGAATTCCTTACCAGTTATCTAATTGTAAAGATCAAAATCTACTGAGAAAAATCGGATTGAAAATTTGGAAACGCCAAAATAGTTTATCTATTGACTGTGTGCCAAAAACTTTGACAAAAAATCCTAGTATAGGAAACGCGGAACTCCATACCATAATCAAGAGGATACGGGGATTAACTATCCAACTAAAGATAATCACTGTAAAAGGTTTTCGGGCATCCCTCTTCTAAATGCCATGCTTCAGGCACTAAAATCCTTCTGATAGGGATTCAACCTAAACCAGGTAAGACTCAAAAGCATATTAAATCCCGTCTCTATTCTCTACCAAAATATTCTACCTCTAATTAATGCAAAAACATATAAGTATATCATTTTTGTATTAGCTTCCTACAGAAATATGCAAAACGTTGAATTTGAATGGAGTTTCCTAGTTACCTCCCACGCAGCCTAAAACTCCAATTATCGACCAGATCAAAACTATATTCATAAAATAGAATATCTCCACAATGATCTCTTCGTAGCTCATAAAGCAACTATGCTATGGAAAATTACTGAATGCTTTTTATAGACAGTGATAATCGCATTAGGACTATGCACAGTATTTTCCGCTGGTATTGGCTTCTATAGCCTTCCTAAAATAGCTGGTTAACATGGCAGAGGATTATATTAATAACGTATGAAAATTTACAGAATAAAGATATTTCATGATAAAATGTATTAAAGAAGGGATCAGGGAACTATCACATCCTAAGAGAAATCGTGAAAGGATAAACAAAACAGTATACGATAGCATCTTCAAACTGAAAATTATAAGCACAGGGATTCGGATTTCCATACTAACCGAGCCTTCCAACAGACATTGGACATCGGATCCAAGCAAGAGGTCTATAATGTCAACATGCATTTTGCTAAAAGAAGACGAACTAATTAAAAAAAACAGAATGCTATATGCATCCACCAGTAGAAATGATTCCACTATTCCCAGTGTTCCACTATTTCGCCCCCGTCCAAGGCCGATATCACCGTCTCTGGGAAGATCCGTGCTACCCTCGCTCTCCCTCAAAACGGTGTTCTCCTCCCTATTTAATAGTTTGGGACCTTACCCGCAGTGGTAGTCGTGGTTCTACTACATACCTCATCAAGTGCCAAATGGCAATTTGGCGGACGTGATGGTGTTCCTTCGAGGAGGCTGTTTGCGGTGATCTCTGCTTGAGGCATAGTGCGCCTACATGGATAAATAAGGTCATTAACGAAATTCAAACTATCCATTCAACGCTCAAAAACCTAAGGAGACAGTATCCCTAAAAGTTCTCCTCCACTGCGACAGTTGTCCAATCTGTTAAGGTAGTGGTAGGTGTTTTAAGAAGAGGGTGGCCAACACGTTTTTAATTCTCTACTCCGAGTGGTAGTGGAGTGAGTCTCTACATAATGTGTATATGATATTAATTCATATATAAACTTTTCCATTGGATGATGTAATAATATAGTTTCTTTATAACCGTTATAAATCCAAAGAATTCGACTTTAACGTACTTAGCATAACTATATCATTTGTTAGGTTCCAGCTGATATGTTTATGAAGTTCTTTTAATTATAAAAATCTTAAGTATAGAAACATATGCATATCTATAAACATGTACTTGCACCTTTATAAAATACTTTTTAAACTTATACTTTATGTTTCATAATCTATGTACTTATATAAATATATTCCAATATCTATTTATGGAATGGTAGGTCTTTAGTTTATAATTCAAGAAATCAGCATTGGTACTAGATCCCATATTTAAGATCATCTTTTAACTTTATTAAACTCTATAAGGTATATATACTTAAATATTTATCAGATTCATTTTAATAATGATCTTAAGTATGTATATATAATGTCCACCAATATATATATATAAAAGTATGTATGTATGTATATATATATATATAATATATCTTCGTGGCTTAATTAGAATAGGTTTAGAATAACTTATGCCATAGTATCTTAGCTAGATACTTAAGGTAAATAATAATCTAAGACAAACTTATATCCCCACCCTTCATAATCACTAGGCTCCTCTAGTCAGCATCATTTCTTATGGGTGGGTTTTGTTACTTATTGTTTAGTCGCAATACCATCTTTTAACCTTCTAGACTTAAACTAAGACTTATGAACATAAAACTAGCTCAAGGTCTGATGGTGGGGCCTTGGCCTTGAGCTCCTCACCATGGTCATTTACAAAATTCATAATTACATTTACAAGAGTAATAACAATAGGGTTCAAATTTGAGGGATGTTACACACTCCACCCCTTAAAGATAACACCGTCCTCGGTGTTCAACGGTTTGTCTTTTGCGTCCTTCCTCATCTTCCGCTCGCTTTATTTTTATGCTTTGGTCGTCTTCTCATTTTTGCGAATTCTGCAAGCTCTTATCACTTACATCATGCACATTGCACAAATCATACAAGATCTTCCAACGTTCTTTAGTATAACATGAGTATACAAAATTTCAAAACAGTAAATGTTCATCATTCTTCCTCATCCTTGAGGGGATATTTGCTTACTCTAGCATTCATAACATTCATACATAGATACATCTCACCATCTAGTTACAATACAATCGTTAACAATTGCTTATTTCATAAAATAATTCTTTCAACAAAACTTTGTTGATCATAAAACCTTTTTGTACTTCAGCAATCGTGGAGACTTGCATACAAAAATCTTATGTATCTTAGCAATCATGAAGACTTGCATACATAACATGAGTCCTCTACACTCAACAAGAATACCATATGTATACAGCAGGAATATGACAGTCTTACTCTGCAGCTCATTACATAGCTTCCCTTCATCGAATCTTCTTGTGGGCTCAGTTCTAACACCACAAGGGAAAAGTTAAGTCTCCTCAGAGAACCTCTTGTGTGCTCAGTTCTAACAACACAAGGAAAAATTGTGATCCCTTCCTCTGCTCAATTCAATGGATATAAAGTTTGCCTAGGAATTTTGGGTCATTATAACATTCAACGAGCCACCTGCTCTATTCCACTTCCATGGGGAACATGACCACAATTTAGGGAAGTTGCACCCTGCAACGGCTAGTAAGTGAGTGCAAGATGCAACCTCTAATTGAGTCCAAGAAATATTCTTTTCCCCTCAAACCTTCTCGTTTGAGTCCAGGAATTTTAATTAGTAACAATCATTTAGTATTTCTTGCATCCCACATCCGACGTAATAGCAACAAAATATTTAACGAATATATCATATTCTATGCATTTTGGTGATTACACATCATCAATCATAAGTCTTATCGCCAATCATGATTCATAAAGCCCTGTAATCCAAATAAAAATGTAAAGTAAATTATTACTTACTCTTGAGCGATTTAGCTTAAATTATCTATGTAAGTGGTTGTATAACCCATGTTCCTCTCGGATTATGACATTGGTCATGATCCAAAAATCACCTTCTGAAATGTTAGTATAAAGGAAAATTTTATTTGCTTCAAATTTTCAACAACTGGACCTATTAGTTCCATAGCATTACACACATGCTCATTGAATTAACTTGTGCATCCTCTTCTATTCATCCTGATGCAAACTCTTTCGCTAACAGATAAACATGTTTGTTTCATAATTAAAATGGCCAGTTGTACATAGATTTATTTCAAATTGAAGACTTACCATCTAAAGATTCTTTTCTCAATAAATTTAGATGTTTAAAAAGATCCCATGCTCAATCAATTACAAAAAGATTAGGATTCTTCTTTTCTTATAATCAAACTCCTACTATTTACAAGATCTTTTAATTTGATACACGTCGGTCTTTATATCAAACACTAGAAGAAATAACTAGAATCATAATGCTTTCAATAAAATCATTTTAAACTCCTAGGAATACTGCATGCAATTCCATAAAGTAATACACTTTTAAGCTTATACTTAAAATTTCTAATAATGATAGGAAGTTCTAAAATGAACTACAATTTATTTTAAGTAATAAACCTTAACATTTAACAAAGTGGCGATTTTTCATTTAACAAATATAATGTTCAACATGTCAATATCTTTTCACATGAACTCGTTTACACCTTTAAATATAACGTGTAATCTAGTATGTTAAATTTATTCTTGCTATCAATAGTCAAGGTAACAATTATTTAGGAAACTCTATATTATTGAATCCACTGGAAAGAAGGACAACATATCCTTTTGTAATAAGCATACTATTGAAAACGTAAGTAAAAATATGTACTTGAGGATCAACTTTTCGTTTCGAAGAATGCGCCTAAGAAGTAACTATAACTTATATCAACAAGTGTTTCACTTGATCATGTACCTATGAAGGAAATATTTTCTAAAATAGCATTATATGAATCTGATATGACAACCATGCATTAAATGGGAAGGTGTTTTCAAGTGACTTCGCCTAATCGAACAAGATTACTTCTTTTGGAGTGTACTACTAAAACCATACTTTTAACCTAGTGATGCTCATAGGTAATGCACTTAGTATTCTTTGATAGAAAAGTAGAATATCAAGAGCTAAAATGCGGAATTAAATGATACTTCTACAAAACTTGAATTTAAAACAAGCGGCATTGTAAGACTCCGTCCTAGATTTTCTAATTCACTTTAATAAAATCTGTGTTTTCTTTGTTTTCACACTGTTTCAAATTTCTGTTTTGATTTTCTACTTACGTCTATTTCTATGCATCTAAATTATATCAAGTTTACATTTAAATTCTAACATCTACTTCTCATGTGCAGGTGCAACAACATATAGCATATAACTGGAAAATACCCAACATAAATCCGAATTTGACAAGGTAGAAATGACCAACATACCTGCTGGAAATACCTATAGAAAGCTAGTAGATCCACCCTTGTTGCTGCCCCCGTTTGCTGAATCCCTTGCTGATTCCCTTTGATTTTCCCTGCAACTAAAGCCCTCCCCACAGTTCTGAAACTCAACCAGCCAAAACAGTTTTGCCACCCTACCAACTGGCGAGGTCTTGCCGACCACCCAGCTCCAAAGGTACCCCTTTGGACCCCCGAGCCCAAACCGAGTACAAGCCCAAGCTGTTGTATCCCTTCCAAAAATTCCAACAAGAACTCTTCTTTTCTGCTCTCCCAATTCTGCTCTCTCAAACTTCTCTAAAATCCTAAGGTAAAGATCCCCCTTCTCCTTCCTCCTTTCTCCCTCTTATCCCCATGTTTGCCGACCCTTCCTCCCCATTACTACCCCTATCTTCATCATAAATTTATCCACCCCCTTCCATCTACCATGTAAGTCCTCGAGCCCTCAACTTGGACTTGGACTCTTTTAAATATTTAAATTAATATTAAAAGGTGTTGGTTGGGGTCACTTCTCAACCGTAACTTCTAATTCATTTAAATTTAATCCTTTTATTTAATATAATAATTTTAAACATATCCTTACTCATATTTCAATATTTGACCATTTAATTAATAAATAATAAATGTTATATATATATTATATAGTTTAAACTTTCATGCTTCACCAATTTAATTTAATTAACAGTAATTGTCAATTGATTAATTACAATTACCTAATCATTTAATTAATGGTTTCTAATATTTATAATACGTAAATTCCCTTTAATTATAAATTCACTAATTCAATTTATCAATTATGAACAATAATCCTATCAATGTAAATCATAACATTATCAATGTGTAATTATATTAATTAAATAAAATTCACTAAGATTTAATCGACTCATATACCTATTTCCATTTTAATTACACCTTAGTTTGTAATTAGCTAATTAACAATCATTACTAAAGATAAGCATAGTCTTGTTAAAATTAATTAACATCATTAACACATAATTAATTTAAGGGATCAAGTTACTATCCACTTATTTAACCTTATAGTTACATTCAACCCTTAGTCCTGGCTAATTAAACTCATTAACAATCAATCAAGCATTCTAATCAATTGCATTAGTCACTACCTAGGTTAACCATAGCTTTGTTTATTAATCAACCATAATTAATTATTAATGGACAATAATTAACCATTAATCAACATTATTAACCCTAATCATCATTATTAACTTTAATCAACATTATTAACATTGATCAACAATAGTTAATTACTAAACGACAGTAATTAATATTAAGTGATACTAAATGACATTATTACTCAACAATATTTCATGTAATTCATAATATGTAGGCAAGTTATGTAAGCGTAGCTACTGCTTACATTCCTCACGTAAGTACACTAAAAGTAATAATTCACATACATCAATCATAATCAAGGAACTTATTATTTACCGACACATGTTTTAACATAGTTTACAAAGTACGATCCATTAGCTTACTGAAATCCAAGTGACGACAATTCATACATCACTGATTTTGACACATACTAATCAAGGGTTTTACACACCTACAGTTAGATCTTGTTTTCACCCCTACTCCGCGCTACACCTATCTACCTACATCATCACTAACTTCCACATCCTATCCTGTCCTCTGCTGGACTACCCTGAAATGTCAAGTCATGACCGGTTCCAGCTAGAACCCATAAGCAGAAGTGTCGACTACATCGACCAAGCTTCCCCAGCAGGAAACCACCAGTCATCATCACACACCTTGGGGAGCGCGCCATAGCACAACCCTCCCATGACTCTGGGTTTCGGGGATAAACGGTGGGTAAAGCCTCCACCCCCTTAATGGAACAAGGGACTATGTCTACTCGACATAACAACAACGTTGCACTTGTACTCGGTCTGTCATCGTATAACCAATCTGAGCGGTTGAGTTTCCTGAAACCCTAACCCACTCATGTCATAACATACATCATAATAAACAGCATAATAACCACACGTAGGTAAATAATGCATCACTTGCATACCATTTTATCTTTCGAAGTTCATGTCCCCGAGGCCCTCCCACCTCGTAGGATCCAGCTATCACTTAACCATTTCAACCTGTAAGTCAGTCCTTGACATACAATATAGAATATCGTGCATAAATCCTCGATATGTACACATATATTTCACCATAACATAACAACAATAAACTTATTCATTCGCCATGCACCTGGCATAACATTCATTATTTCAACATATAACTGTAACGGTATCCACGTACCCATCATTCAATAATTTCCATATATTTGACATAATTAACACATGATGCATATCTAAACATGACTACCGATCATAATACTATCATCAGACACACACATATATATATCGGCAAAATAATAGAACCATATGTCCACAGTGTCGTCAAACCGACGAGGTCTCACAGTCAAATAAATACAACATATAATAGTAGTTCATGTAGTAATGTCAAAACGGGGTGTTACATACACCCACCCTTCAGGAAACTTCGTCCCGAAGTTATGATCCAAATAACGTGGGATAATCACGACGCATAGTCTCTGCGTCCTCCCAGGTAGCATAACCTGGGCTATATCGGTCCCACTGGACCTTAACTTGGTCCACCAAATGGTGCCTCAACTGTTTAACCCTGCGGTCCAATATAAGTAATGGTTCGACCCTGATGGTTACCTCATCCGAAACCTACAATTCCTTCCAATTTATTTTATGTGACTCATCAGCTACATAATGTTGTAAAACAAATACATGAAAAACATTATGAGTTTTGTGCAAATGGGGTGGCAATGCAAGACGATACCCGACGGGTCCAACCTTTTCTAAAATTTCAAAGGGTCTTATAAATCGTGGCGACAACTTTGTCCTTTTTCCAAACCTGATGGTACTTTTGCTAGGCCTGATGTGGACGAACGCTGCATCACCAACCTTATAGCTTCGGTCAACCCTATGCGCATCGGCATAACTCTTCTGTCTATCCTGTGCTTCCTTTAACCGCTGTCTAATCTGAACAACCTGCTCTTCCATTTCCTGAATCAACTCAGGTCCTATAATTACTCGATCCTTTAACCTTTCCCAACTCAATGGTGTCCTACATGGCCTTCCATATAAAGCTTCATATGGAGGCATCCCAATTGAGCTATGGTAACTGTTGTTGTAAGCAAACTCTACCAAAGGTAAGTGCTTTTCCCAATGAGTTTGTTGATCCATGACATGCATTCTAAGCATGTCCTCCATCACCTGATTCACTCTTTCTGTTTTTCCATCTGTCTCTGGATGGTAAGCAGTGCTTAGGTTCAACTGAGTACCCAACGCTGACTGCAAACTCGTCCAAAACCTGGATGTAAACCTGGAATCTATACCCGATATAATCTTCCTGGGAAACCCATGGAGACGAACAACTTTATTTATGAACACACGCGTTACATCCGTGACATCATAGGTCTCCTTAACTGGAATGAAGTGAGCAGTTTTGGTCAATTTGTCAACGATGACCATAATGGCATCATGCCTATGAGAGGTAAGAGGCAATCCCACCACGAAGTCCATGGAGATAACCTCCCACTTTGACATAGGAATGTCATGCGGCTGTAACAGTCCTGCCGGGTGGTGATGATCAGCTTTTACTTGCTGACACTCTAGGAACCTAGCGACGAATTTGACCACGTCGCTTTTCATCCCTGCCCAAAAGAAGAGTTGCTTCATGTCTGCATACATCTTATTTACACCCGGGTTTGCACAATACACTGCTCTGTGGGATTCCTTAAGGATAGTCTCTCTAATATCTCCCTCCTTAGGAATATACATCCTCCCTTGATACCGTAACAAACCATCGGCTTCCAACTCATAGCCTTCAAACTTTGGTCCCACCGGTTTCCCATTCTGGAGTGCCGCTGTGACCTTGAGGTACCAACTATCCCCGAGTAGTTGCCCTAAAATTCTTTCCCTCAAATCCACCTTCAAAGGTATAAGAGAGAAAAGTCTTGGTTTTCTGCTTAAGGCATCCGCTACCACATTCTCCTTCCCCTTGATGTAGGAAATCCCAAAATCATACTCGCTCATGAATTCACTCCATCGACTTTGCCTAGCATTTAGGTCTCTTTGATTGAAGATATACCTTAAGCTTTGGTGATCAAACTTGAGTTCAAAGCTTCGTCCAACAAGGTAATGTCTCCAAATCTTCAAAGCTAACATCACTGCAGCTAACTCTAGGTCATGAGTAGGGTAATTCTCTTCATGTGTTTTTAGCTTTCTTGACGCATAAGCTATTACCCCACCTTCCTGCATCAACACTGCACCCAAACCTTGCCTTGAAGCATCGGTGCAAACTGTGAATTCCTTCTCCATATCTGGAACCCGTAGAATTGGTACACTCGTCAATAGTCTTTTCAGCTCGGCGAATGCGGCATCACATTCATCTGTCCATTCATACCTAGTGCCCTTACGCTTTAGGGTAGTTATGGGTTTCACGATTTTTGAGAAACCCTCAACAAACCTTCTATAATACCCGGCTAACCCCATGAAGCTCCTTACTTCATGCGCATTCTTTGGCACGGGCCAATTCATTATGGCCTTCACCTTTTCAGGGTCCACAGAAATTCCCTCACTGAAAATTATATGCCCTAGGTAATGGATCTCCTTCTAATAGAACGAACATTTGGACAACTTACCATAGAACTGATGCTCCCTTAAGCATGACAACACTATTCGCAAGTGTTCCTCGTGCTCCTGTTCATTCTTGGAGTAAATGAGGATGTCGTCCAAGAAGACTTGCACAAACTGATCTAAGTATTTTCGAAACATGCTATTCATGAGACTCATGAATACAGTTGGGGCATTGGTCAAACCGAAGGGTACCACCACAAACTCATAGTGCCCAAACCTTGTTCGAAAAGCAGTCTTAGGTATATCACCTTCCTTAATCCGTAACTGGTGGTAACCTGATCGTAAGTCGATCTTTGAGAAGATTGTCGCCCCTTTAATTTGATCAAAGAGGTCATCAATTCGAGGTATCGGGTACCTATTCTTCACGGTGGCTCTATTCAAATCTCGGTAATCAATGCAAAGACGCAAGGAACCATCCTTCTTCTTCACAAAGATTACTGGCGCACCCCATGGTGAAATACTTGGTCTGATGAACCCTAGATCTAGCAGTTCCTTCAACTGCATTTGCAACTCACAAAGTTCTGGGGCCGTCATCCTGTAAGGTGTCTTTGATGTTGGCTCTGAACCGGGTTTTACCTCAATGGTAAAATCAAGTTCCCTCTTAGGAGGTAACCCAGGTAATTCCTTTGGGAATACATCACTGAACTCGGCTAACACTGGATAGTCATCAAAGGAGGGTCCCTTCTCACTGTTTACCGCTTCAACAATGTACAACTGGCATCCCTGTCGCATACATCGCTTTATGTTCATCGTTGATATGAAACGTAGGGACACCTTCCGTTTGATACCCTGGATCTTGATGGCCTCTCCGTTGTCATTAATGCAAAGAACCTTCTTTCCATAACAGTCCAAGAAAGCTCGATGTTCCTCAAGCCAATTCATACCTATGATGAGATCATAAGTTCCGAGGGTGATGACGTACACTTTGACTTGTGTAACACACACCCCGAGATCCACTACACACTTATCGACACTAGGTCCTACTGCTTGCTTTACCCCTGAAGCCATTTCGACTAAGCTGAAATCGTCATGCTCGTAGGCTGCCAACCCACATTTGTCTAATGCATATGGAGAAATGAAACTATCAGTAACACCAGGATCAAACAATATTCTAAGCTTGACATTATTGACCGTACCTGATGATTCCACCACAGTGGATTGGTGCTCTGCCTGATGGTTGTTTACTGCAGCCGAGATCTGATGCCTACTACCCCCACTCCCCATTGGAGCTTTTCCTTCTTGACGTACTGTACCAGATCGTAATTCGGGACAGTCACGCTGGTAATGCAGACCTCCACATCCCCAATAAGCAACCTGTAATGGAGTGGGCAAGATAACCTGTTTAGACCTCTGAGAGGGGTTCCTCCCCCTAGGACCCCTTCCCCTACTGGTTGATCCTCTGAAATTCGTCACACCCTGGTGAGTTCCTGTGGCTGACTAGGGCACCGCCCTAGTTGCCACTGATCTGTCTACCGCTGTGACTCTTGGTGTGCTCCTGTTCCCGTAGGGAGGTGGCCTCGCATATCCTCCCCGAGGGTAGCTTCGAGGGGCCTTCCCCACAAACCCTGACTACTGAGAGTTGAATGACCTGATGGGCTTTGCACCCAACATCTCCTCAGTGTAACGAGCACAATCTACTGCTTCGGCGACCGAAGTTGGTTTCCACATCTGTACCTGAGCCCTGATCTTGGTATTGAGCCCATACACGAAGCGCTCAACCTGGCGTTCGTCATTGTCCAAGTAAGGGACATACTTGACTAATTCCATGAACCTCTCTTCATACTCCTCCACAGATAGATGCCTTTGTACCAAGGCATGAAGAGCCCCTACTTGTTCTTCCTGGTAGGATGCGAGTAGGTACTTCCCTTTGAATTTTTCCACAAACTGTTCCCATGGAACCGTGTCTGGTGTAAGGTGTAGCTGCCTTTCTTGGTTTTCCCACCAGTTCAAAGCGGCCCCCTTTAGTTGAAATATGGCCAGTTTGGACTTGGACGTGGAGGTGTACTCCTGCAAGGTCAAGCACCTGGTCATCTCTTCCAACCACGACTCTGCTCGCATCCCAGATCGACCCCCCAAAAACTCTGGAAGCCTTATCTTCTGAAGTTCCCTCTTGATATCCTGATGCGGATTTCTTGGTACTGTGTTCACTTCTACCACAGGAACTTCCTCCCTTAGTGGAGGGGCATCCACCTCTACCTCCGAGGTAACACTTCCTCTCTGTGCTAATCCCCTGAGTGTTTCGTTTATTGCTTCCAACGAGCGCAGTATAAGGATGGTCTCTGGCGATGGTGCTGGCACATTCGGCTCAGGTAACGCCGTAGCCTGACCTCGCCCCCGACCTGCTCGTGTTCTTACCATGTTTATCCCTGCTACATGGAATAATAGGATAATTAGCTTATGATGACATCATGACTAATTACCATCAAACTCGACAGTTAATTCAAAAGTGCACCATGACTAATTACCATCAAACTCAACAGTTAATTCAAAAGTGCACCATGACTAATTTACGAGCATTTTTACTCTAATAGCTATAGTTCAGGATCAGGCCATCTTGAGGCCACCCGGTACTAGATATACTACAGTAGTTCTACATAGGTTTAGGTATTGGATTCCACACAATCCTCCTTACGTTGCAATCAACTCTTCCAGATATTAAATTAAGATTTATTGCTTCGTTCTCATTAATAATTAATAATTTAATAATAACATAACCTAAGTTTTAAGTCTAGCGTCGTGTTTATTAAACATTTTGGTCATGGGGTAAAATCACTGTCCTAGCGATCAGCTCGTCATGCTGGTCTCCGTGGTGTTTCGTTTTTGAAATTCTGTGTCCATCTTGCCCCTTCGACTATACGTCGAAGTTTCGGCAAGGGACGTTTTTAAGGACAAGGTAAACTATTTAGTGTTAAATTAGCCCTCTCCTACTTTCTTTCATTTCACAATTGACTTTATTTAAAATTTTCACAATTCAATTTAAGCTAAATTATATTGATTTATTTTATTTGGGAGTATGAGCCTAACATGTAAATTGCTTAATCGAGTTATTTAACCCATTTAAATAATTAAATTTGATAATGTAAAAATAATTAATCATCATAAATTTGATTATTTAACCTAACATAAATGATTAAACTCCATCATATATATATATATATATATATATATATTGAGCATAATAAATTATATATATATGAATTCATTAACTACATAATGTATATATATATATATATAAATGAATAACCATTTATTTATATATATACGAATAAAATAAGATTATTTAAAATTTTATAATTTATTATTTATTTTTGTATAATAATAATAAATAAATAAAAATTTGTATTCAATGTAAATATATATGTATATATTTATTTTCATATTCTAGTTTTATTTTATTTTATTCCATTATTATTTATTATCATATTTATATATGCCAGACATACATAACACTACACTTTTAAATACACGTTTAAAATGAAGCAATTTCAACATAAATAATAAATAAATAATTTTAAATAACTTAAAATAGCCCTAAATAATTAAATAAAACAACAACCCTAACCCTAGGATTCTCTCTACGCTGGGTTGCATGTGGCCACGCGACCGGCATGCAATTTAAACCAATAAAATATTCACTCAACCCTTAAAAGGGCATATCCTTCCCCCTCGACCTCATTCCTCTATGGATTTTTCGAGAGCGGCCGCCAGTGAGCTCTGCAACTCCACCACCACCACCAGCTAGCTCAGCTCTCGGCCATGGTGAGCAAGCTCCGCCACTACCACTATGGTTTAAGGTATAGCTATCCCTCCGTTTGATATTTTAGAACTCTTTTTTTTTTGCAGGGAGCTGGGAGTGGCGGCAGCCCATGCCCCATCCCCATCTCCCTTCGCTCTGCAAATTTTGGCTTTTCCCGCTGGCCTCGACCGGCCATGGCTGCGCAGCATGAAATTTTTCTTTTGTTTTATACTTATATTATTTTTTTATGTGTTGGCTACCATAGCCGCGCCCCTTTTGGGGTTGCTGGCTCACGGCCGTGCCGTCCGGGCTACGCCCAGGCCGCTGGCCGGGCTGCGCCCAGGCTGCAGGCTCACGGCCATGCTGGTCGGGTTGCGCCCTGTGGGCCGCACCTGCGGGCTGCGCCCTGTGGGCAGCGCTTGCGGGCTGCGCCTGCGGGCTCCTACGTAGGGTTTTTTTTTTATTTATTTTATTTATTTTTTATATTTTTTTTTCCATTATATATATATTTTTTTGTTAAATTTAATTTTGTTTAAATTTTGTTTTATATGTGCATTTTTTTATTTTTTATATATATGTTACGTCTTTTTTTTTGGTGTAAACAATAAAAAAAAAATTTAAACTATTTTCTATACTGAAATAAAAATTTTGAAATCGATATGGTAAAATTCAACTCAGTATTTAGGTTTTTATTTTTTACTATGTGAAAGCAATCAATTTTTTTTTTTCTTCATAACAACAAAATTTGTTATTTCGTAATATATATATATATATATATATATATATATATATATATTGTTTATATATAAAAGAAAATTGTTTATTATTATTATTATTATTTTTTCTGTTTATTACATTTCATGATTCTAGCATCATACAATGATTATAACATAACAAGAGAGCAGTACAAGTGGCTAGAGAAAGATCTGAAGCTGCACTGCGCTGGGGTTTCACTACTCTTCTCTTTTCTTTTTTTTTTACATGGATTTGCCTTCTTGTCTATAGTTTAGTGGTATTTATTTTCTGGCTTTTGCATTAGACTTTACAGCTATAGTTTCTTAATCTCTTCTTCCTTCAAAAGATCGCAATCAATTATATAATAATCACAAATCTATTTTCATACCCTCTTTGACTACAAAAGCTTGGCTCCATATATTTATAGATTTTTATTGTTATTTGATTTGTAATAAGATTACTTATATTCTTTACGACGATTCTGCAATCTTCTAGCAAATTGCACATATTGATTTAATTTAGAAAGGAACAGATTTCCCTTCTACTTAATTTCTTCTTCTTGCAAAAGATCTTAAGCAATTAAAGAATGATCAACCACTCCTAATTTTAATGTCTCCCCTTTTTTTTTTTTTTGCAGGTAACCTATCATTAGTATTAGCAAGGTTTCGTTCTAGTTCTGTCACTAAACTATAGGCTTAGACGTAGTAATTTTTTTCAAGGTAGATAGGTGTGTGCAGGCCTCTTAAGGTCCGAGTTTTTGAGCCAGTGGCTCTGATACCATATGTAAGACTCCGTCCTAGATTTTCTAATTTACTTTAATAAAATCTGTGTTTTCTTTGTTTTCACACTGTTTCAAATTTCTGTTTTGATTTTCTACTTACGTCTATTTCTATGCATGTAAATTATATCAAGTTTACATTTAAATTCTAACATCTACTTCTCATGTGTAGGTGCAACAACATATAGCATATAACTGGAAAATACCCAACATAAATCCGAATTTGACAAGGTAGAAATGACCAACATACCTGCTGGAAATACCTGTAGAAAGCTAGTAGATCCACCCTTGTTGATGCCCCCGTTTGTTGAATGCCTTGCTGATTCCCGTTGATTTTCCCTGCAACCAAAGCCTTCCCCACAGTTCTGAAACTCAACCAGCCAAAACAGTTTTGCCACCCTACCAACTGGCGAGGTCTCGCCGACCACCCAGCTCCAAAGGTACCCCTTTGGACCCCCGATCCCAAACCGAATACAAGCCCAAGCTGTTGTATCCCTTCCAAAAACTCCAACAAGAACTCGCATTTTCTGCTCTCCCAATTCTGCTCTCTCAAACTTCTCCAAAATCCTAAGGTAAAGATCCCCCTTCTCCTTCCTCCTTTCTCCCTCTTATCCCCATGTTTGTCGACCCTTCCTCCCCATTACTACCCCTATCTTCATCATAAATTTATCCACCCCCTTCCATCTACCATGTAAGTCCTCGAGCCCTCAACTTGGACTTGGACTCTTTTAAATATTTAAATTAATATTAAAAGGTGTTGGTTGGGGTCACTTCTCAACCGTAACTTCTAATTCAATTAAATTTAATCATTTTATTTAATATAATAATTTTAAACATATCCTTACTCATATTTCAATATTTGACCATTTAATTAATAAATAATAAATGTTAAATATATATATTATATAGTTTAAACTTGCACGCTTCACCAATTTAATTTAATTAACAGTAATTGTCAATTGATTAATTACAATTACCTAATCATTTAATTAATGGTTTCTAATATTTATAATACGTAAATTCCCTTTAATTATAAATTCACTAATTCAATTTATCAATTATGAACAATAATCCTATCAATGTAAATCATAACATTATCAATGTGTAATTATATTAATTAAATAAAATTCACTAAGATTTAATCGACTCATATACCTGTTTCCATTTTAATTACACCTTAGTTTGTAATTAGCTAATTAACAATCATTACTAAAGATAAGCATAGTCTTGTTAAAATTAATTAACATCATTAACACATAATTAATTTAAGGGATCAAGTTACTATCAACTTATTTAACCTTATAGTTACATTTCAACCCTTAGTCCTGGCTAATTAAACTCATTAACAATCAATCAAGCATTTTAATCAATTGCATTAGTCACTACCTAGGTTAACCATAGCTTTGTTTATTAATCAACCATAATTAATTATTAATGAACAATAATTAACCATTAATCAACATTATTAACCCTAAACATCATTATTAACTTTAATCGACATTATTAACATTGATCAACAATAGTTAATTACTAAACGACAGTAATTAATATTAAGCGACACTAATTGACATTATTACTCAACAATATTTCATGTAATTCATAATATGTAGGCGAGTTATGTAAGCGTAGCTACTGCTTACATTCCTCACGTAAGTACACTAAAAGTAATAATTCACATACATCAATCATAATCAAGGAACTTATTATTTACCGACACATGTTTTAACATAGTTTACAAGGTACGATCCATTAGCTTACTGAAATCCAAGTGACGACAATTCATACATCACTGATTTTGACACATACTAATCAAGGGTTTTACACACCTACAGTTAGATCTTGTTTTCACCCCTACTCCACGCTACACCTATCTACCTACATCATCACTAACTTCCACATCCTATCTTGTCCTCTGCTGGACTACCCTGGAATGTCAAGTCATGACCGGTTCCAGCTAGAACCCGTAAGTGGAAGTGTCGACTACATCGACCAAGCTGCCCCAGCAGGCAACCACCAGTCATCATCACACACCTTGGGGAGCGCACCGTAGCACAGCCCTCCCATGACTCTGGGTTTCGGAGATAAACGGTGGGTAAAGCCTCCACCCCCTTAATGGAACAAGGGACTATGTCTACTCGACATAACAACAGCGTTGCACTTGTACTCGGTCTGTCATCGTATAACCAATCTGGGCGGTTGAGTTTCCTGAAACCCTACCCCACTCATGTCATAACATACAGCATAATAAACAGCATAATAACCACACGAAGGTAAATAATGCATCACTCGCATACCATTTTATCTTTCGAAGTTCATGTCCCCGAGGCCCTCCCACCTCGTAGGATCCAGCTATCACTTAGCCGTTTCAACCTGTAAGTCAGTCATCGACATACAATATAGAATATCGTGCATAAATCTTCGATATGTACACATATATTTCACCATAACATAACAACAATAAACTCATTCATTCGCCATGCACCTGACATAACATTCATTATTTCAACATATAATTGTAACGGTATCCACGTACCCATCATTCAATAATTTCCATATATTTGACATAATTAACACATGATGCATATCTAAACATGACTACCGATCATAATACTATCATCACACACACACACATATATATATCGGCAAAATAATAGAACCATATGTCCACAGTGTCGTCAAACCGACGAGGTCTCACAGTCAAATAAATACAACATATAATAGTAGTTCAGGTAGTAATGTCAAAACGGGGTGTTACAGGCATGTTCGCGACACTTTTCACGCCCCTTTGTTTTGTCAAGGTAGCAACATGTTTAATCAAAGTCTTCCATATCTTATCTATTCCTTAGACTAGTTCTTACCAAATGACATAAAAGTATGGATCAACAAACCAACACAAAGATTATAATGCTTCTATTCATTTTAACAAAGTTAATAAATCATGATACAGAATCATCACAGTTAACATAATTTTAGGAAAGTCATAAAAACAATATCCATGCCGATACATCCTTCATCTAAGAATAATTACATCCTAGTGTAACTTTCAAAAACATTTCATGTATTTATTTGTACCTACCTCAATTAGTTTGATCCTTTTGACTTTGTCCTTCATGCCAACATTAATAAGACCAATTACTTTGATAAACGGTAAATCATTTGTTTAGGCATGAAATCATTCGACAAAATGCCTCTTCCCATCACCATACCCTACAATAATGTGAACATCTATATTTGGTATCTAACAAGGGAAATTTTACGATAATGAAAACATACCTGTCTCATAATTTTGTAAGAGAGCCAACGATGAAACACTTATCTTTACTCTTCTGAAAAATTTTGAATTTTAAACTACGTCAATAGTACTCCCTCGTACATTCGAGTCCATGCATAAAAAATGATCAAAACAATTTGATTAGTTAACTTTCATACTCATTTATCTCATGTTGAGCTCATTAGGCCCGAGTGTTGTAACCTAGCGCTCTGATACCATATGTCACATACCCAAATTTTCGTAAAATATAAAAGAAATTTTCTAGGCATCTATTAGTCATTAAATACTATGCAGAATATAAAATGTAAGCACGACATCTATAAATATTGTTTTATTAAAAGTATCATATTAATAATCTCGTAACTTTTTAACATTTCACTTAAAGACTTTTACTTACCGTCACAAGGATTCCCTATTTCATTGTAAACCATCTTAACTATCAATATACAACTCTTATTTTGTCCATATGTCTTAACCAATTTCTTTTTATTAGCGGGAAGATTTATATGTAATATGAACAATACTCTGAAATGCACCACCTCATAATATCGACCAACTACTCTTTAGAAACATTAAGTACACCTAGACATTTCTTCTCTCTCTTAAAAGTATAAGAAGTACATTTCATGATCAATTCACTAACTATTTTTTCATGCAAATTAATTACACATAATCGAGGAAATATCAACTGTCATAAATTTTAAGACAATTTAAATAATTACGACACATAAGAGCAAAACCTTCATACACAACCACACGACATAAAAGACGCATACAAAAGAACATTTTTAGGTGGTTCACCCACATCTTGGGCTACGTCCACAAAAGGTGTTATGTTTCATATTAAAATATTTCCTCAAAAAAGTTACATCTTGTGACAGGTCGTAAACTTTCCACTTCTTCACAATTTCTCTCATGGAGAATGTGTAAAGATGTCCAACTCTAATATCAAGACTCTTCCTATAAAATGACATGAATAATCCTATGTACACCTTACACATTTTCCATAATCTACTTCATGAATTACTAATACTAAAACATAAGTCTATACTGTCAATAATAATAACTTAATTCAAAAATACTCTTTTCAATACTATTTACTCAAATCTATCATTCACTATTCATTTTACTATAAAAGACCCTTTGCAAGTCATAACTACTTTTACCTATTTTAATAATATTATAGTCTTTAATAAAGAGATATGCTCCTTAGATAAGGTAATGAGGTTTCGAACAATTCAAATCCCTTTTTCAAAAAAATAGTGAGACATAAGACTTCTAGGTTTTCTTTTAGCCAAGATCCTATATATATATATTCTTATAAATTTCTTTATACCTGAATACACAAGTGCATATTTTAAAATCAATTTGTAGGAATAATTTCCATTTTTAGACTTCAATTGTAGCTTATATCTAATTTTAGGTTTTAAACGAGTCAGTATCGATTGAGCAACTTTAAGTATCATTTTCTTGTAATAGTGGAAGCCAATGTTATTTAGTCCAAAAGTAGATAAGCATAAACTTATTCAAACCGTCCCCTTCAAACGCCTATTAGTTTCTTTAGGGCAGAGGTAATAATTAAATATATAATTCACGTCTATCCTTACTAATTAACAATTCTAACTGAGATTTAGCATGTAGAAATCCTTTTATTTTGCATTGGATCCAGTGTACTAACGGAGGAATAATATTTATACATATCAAGATAAAAGAATTAATACAAACTTACCACGGTGACAGTCGCTGAATTACTTACGAGTTATCTCATTGTAAAGATCAAAATCTACTGAAAAAAATCGGATAGAAAATTTGGAAACGCCAAAATAGTTTATCTATTGACTATGTGCCAAAAACTTTGACAAAAAGTCCTAGTATAGGAAACGCGGAACTCCATACCATAATCAAGAGGATACGGGAATTAACTATCCAACTAAAGATAATCACTGAAAAAGGTTTTCGGGCAGCACTCTTCTAAATGCCATGCTCAGGCACTAAAATCCTTCTGATAGGGATTCAACCTAAACCAGGTAAGACCCAAAAGTGTATTAAATCCCGTCTCTGTTCTCTACCAAAATCTTCTACCTCTAATTAATGCAAAAACATATAAGTATATCATTTCTGTATTAGCTTCCTACAGAAATATGCAAAACGTTGAATTTGAATGGAGTTTCCTAGTTACCTCCCACGCAGCCTAAAACTCCAATTATCGACCAGATCAAAACTATATTCATAAAATAGAATAGCTCCACAATTATCTCTTCGTAGCTCGTAAAGCAACTATGCTATGGACACTACTACATTGAGGGGGGTTTTAAGACAATATTTGAGACAATTTTAGAGTAAATTGTCTTAACTTGAGACAAAAAGAGAAAAAAAAAAAAAAAAAAACTTGTGTATTGTCTTAAATATTGTCTTTAAGCGAGTGTCTCAAATTATTGTCTTAAAAAATTGTTTCTATAAAAACATATAAAACACAAGTCACTTATTGTCTCTTTAAAGACAATTTCATTTTTGTCTCTCTAGAGACTCGACTACAGCTGGGATTAAAGACATTGTCTATGTAGAGACAATACATCTTTAGTTCAAACTATTGTCTCTCTAGAGACTAGACTACAGCTGGGATTAAAGACATTGTCTATGTAGAGACAATACATCTTTAGTTCAAACTATTGTCTCTCTAGAGACAAGATGAAAAAATTATTAAATAAATAAATAAATCTGTTTATTGTAGGGCATGGTGGAATCGAACCACCATCATCCTGCTTTTGAAACACAGGTGCTCTTCCATTGAGCTAACACCCTTTAAATAATTATAACAGATAAAAATAAGATAAAAAATTCAACATGTTCACAATATAAAACATAAATTTTGCACATTAAAGATACAGTCCATAAGATAGTCCATGGTGAGTAAAAAACACCAACACAGGTCATGGAACCCTTAGCAGCACATGGTATCCTTAGCAGGACCCACGACACCTTACAACAATCATCTTAACACACTCACAGGCTCACGGTACAGTCAGTAGTCTCACGGTTTAGTCAGCAGATAGGTAAACATCCCATGGCTCAGGTGGGAAACCAACAAACAACCACGACTCAGGTAAATACCATCACAAGAATCCACGATTAGGATGAGAGACAACAACCAGACCATCAAATAACTCATGACTCAGGTAAAACATGTCACAGCATCCTCAACAAAGATCATTATATTCTACAGGCTCACGACACACTAGCAGTAGGTCATGGCAGCCTTGGATAGGCTCACAACACCCCTTAGACAAGCTCAGTAGGTCACGGAAGTCCCTTAGATAGCCTCAGCAAGAGGACACATGTTGATGTCTTGAGAGCCAAATACATGGAGAATAAAATGGAGGTAGAAGCAGACTTGACAAAGGAAATTTAGTCATGTATGAATAAATCAAAATCTCATTCCTCAAATTCACATTAACCAATCTTAAATTGTCTTCCGATCTATATACCTATTGAGATTAAATTTATGATAAGTACTATCCCTAGTTATATACAAAGCAAATTTAAATTTTAAATAGCAAATATTCATCATTCCAGGTGTTAGCTCCAAAACTAGCATGTGTGATTAAAGCCCCAAAAGAACAAGCTAGCTAAGGGGAGCCAAAAGGAAAAGGCCAATGTCATGACACCAATCCCCTTTTGTACTTTTGGTTGGATCTTCTCCAACCCAAGGGAGGCTTTCTTAAACTAGGATTACTAGAGCAATAGGCAATGAGTGCAAGTTAATTCATCCTCATAGAAACCCCTCCAAATTGTTACTCGACCACATCCCAATAAGCACAAACATAGTTGGCCTTAAGAAAAACATGGAAGTGGACTTTGATCCTCATATATGTGCACAAGGAGTGCAATGCAATTATGCAATCCACACACGTTCAGCCACTACCTCCAGGTGTCCACATGGCACCTTCATTGACCAAGAAAACTTTGTACCATCACCAAACCATCCACCCAAGGCATGTTGCCAATAGGAGGTTCTCGTATAGGTAGGTATAAATATTTTGATCATCCAATGGAGGTTCCTGTTCTAACTTATGGAAATGACTTTTAGAAGACAAGTTCACAATTGTGAGTAGTCTCTAGGTATTCACTTTTTGTGAATTCTCTCAATGGCTTCCAGCTCTTGAACCTTTGTACCATAGGCATAGACTATATACACATGAAACATTGATTACTAACTCTATAAAAATTTGGAACATAGAATCTATGCAAAAACAAAATTTAAACTTTGTCAAAATGCAATGCACAGGGTGTAGTTTTTGTGGAGGAATGTAGAGATTCATTGTGTGATGAAGTGCAGGAAGAGGATGTATAAAATGCACTATATTGAAAAGTATTGTATTCTATCAAGCTATTACCCTCATCCATTGTCAACTCTCTGTGTTTGTTTGTTGTTTCAATGGTTTTGGTAGCCACTGGTCTCTGTGCAAACCTCTCTTCAAGAAGACAGAGAACATCACAAACAACAGAAAGCCCAATCTCTCTTTAAAATACTCTACATCTCATGAATTCCTACCAACACTAGAAGTGAATCATATTTTTTGTATTTTACCATTCAAGCTTGCCATTTGTTTTAACACCCTTTTGTTTACCAATCAAAGTATCTATTACATGTTCCATTTCGTTAGCCCAGTCAAAACATAAAGTTGTTTATGGCATTTTGTTTTCCCATTGCATCTCATGCACATCATCCATGGCCCTTCTCTTATGGAAGTCTCTCGCTTCAATGGTGCTTATCATGATAGAATTACATAGTGTGAGTCCTAGCATGAAGGATTGAGTTTAGAAGCCTTGGTCTTCCTTCTATGCAAAACAATGTAAATTTGAGACCCCCAAGAGTTTGATAGAATGCAGCCACCTGGGAAAAGGAAATGCCATCCTGAAGAAGATTAGGGGCTCCATGAATGTAGAAACAGAGTATGAATATGATGGATGCAAGTGAATCGGCTAATGAACACAAGAATCCCTTCAAGATTATTTTAGCGAGGAAGAATCAACCACATCTATTGATGGCAATCTACATGCTTATGCTTTCAATATTGACTAGAATCAACTCAATATTGTTCTAAGCCCCTGTATTTTTAGCAATTGAGAGCATTAATAGAAGACATCATATCCCATATTGCATTCCATAGCAATTACAATGAAGGCAAAGAAGCATTAGAATTGCAGAGATGATTACAAGAAATGGCAGCCCACGGGAAAAGTTGAACAATCTGTCTTCATACCAGGAAGCCAACAATTACAGTATACTTATCTTTCAATTATATAGTTTTGAATGTGACTACAAGTTCACTAGTAGTTATACTTATGTGTTTATGTTTTATTTAATGTACTTTGGGACCTATTGTTTAATAGGCTAGTGCCATAATCCGTCCCATAGTTGTTATTAAGCCATGCCACACTATTAATGACTAAAAATTCCCACAATCCTTAGTGCATAGCCACTAACATCACACACTCTCCCCTACCCATCAAAGCATTTGCCTAGAGAAGAGAAACTACGACTTCCATAGTACCCAATTGTCCTATTCTGGATAGCACAAAGGATAATAGCCACCCAAATTGTGAAAGGATGAATTCTTGGGCCGCTATGATCCATGTCTTTCACACTCTTGGCCTTAATTCAGGGGGGGTCACTCGATAACTCATTCTTTAACATATTGACTCATCCCATTTTGATAGCTAGAGAATTGATAAAGTTAAAACACAACTCCATAGATTACTTTATATGGAGTATCTCTTTTAAGTAGAGTCCTTTATGATTTTGATAACTACTAGCAAAATAAAACAAGGACAAGGTATTCTATTGATTTATCTACTTATCTCATTGGATTTGTTATATCATGTTATGTTTAACCCATGATATGGGACATGAAAGAAATGTTTTATGTCAAGTGATCTTTGGATTTTTGTGAAAATTTTACACAGTTGGACCTAGCAATAAAAAATTCTTCACTATCATTTCACAAAGATACTTAGAAAAATTGAGAAGAAATATGATGGAAATTACTAGAGAGGAAGAACTCCAGGAATAACTCCAGTGGATTCGAAAGTGGAGAACTCTCTTGATGCAAAACTGTGATTGGAATCTCCAGAGTCAATGATGAAGGAAGGGGACTATGAAATGCTTGACATCAATGCATGAAATCTCTCCTTGTCTTCTGAGCTTGAACCAACATCTTTCCTCTTTGCACCTTGAGGGAGAGGAATGTTGTTCTTTTTCAGAATCTGAGCCATCATATCAATGGTATTCTTCATGCATGAAATTTCAGGGTGCCAACCCTTGTGACAGTATGTGCATTTGGTCTTTTCCTTCATCTTCTGCTTGTCCTTCTTAGAATTATAAGGCTCTTCTGGTGGTTTGGACATCTCCTTCTTTTCTTCCCTTTGGATTTCTTTGAATCACCAGCTGCAAGTGCACGGTCTTTGGATGGTTTGATGGCTCCCATTTAGACCAATTTGTCCCGCTGCGAGGTGAGGGATTCCATGAATTCTGCTAAGGAAGGCATCCTCCAATTTTGAATTATTAGTTTAGTCGCATAGAATGTGGATACAAACACTGAGTATTCTGGAATCAGTTTTGAACAGATGGAAAGGATCAATTTCTCTTCCTTCTTCTTGATCCCACATTGCTTGAGCTGGAGGACCGATAATTTAAACTTTGTGAAGAAATCTTGTATGGTGTTGAAGTTGTTGGGGCTCAATGAGACTAGCTCATCCTCCAATTGATGACCCCTTAGTTCATCTATTTTTCCAAATAATGACTCGATCTTGATCCATACATCATTTGGAGTTGACAAACCTTTGAGATGAAACAACAAGTCTCTGGAGATGCTGAGACACAACAATCCATACACTTCATCAAGTCTGTTGAACCATTTGGCCTTCTTCACAGCTGAATTTGGTTCATGCTCAATCCCCGTGGTGACCCTGTAGAGGCCCATACTCCTCAATAGGATCTCCATCTCATCCTTCCACTCGAAATATTTGAATGGAGTGAGTAGAGTTGATTGAGACTGCTCCATTGCCGTACTATAGTGCTCCCGGTGAGACAATATTTGTAGCTAGCACTCTGGAAGTCTAGAAGAAGATTTTTATTAGTAGAAAAGCTATAATACCATGTGAAAATTTCACACAGTTGGACCTAGCAACAAAAAATTCTTCACTATCGTTTCACAAAGATACTTAGAAAAATTGAGAAGAAATATGACGTAAATTACTAGAGAGGAAGAACTCTAGTAGGAGAACTTTTATTCATTTGTTATTGACCAATATGTTGAACATCCAAATATATTACAATGGAGATAATTCATGAGCCTCGAAGGACATTCGAGTGGCTCACATGTGGTAGGCTTACTTGGACTAGTTTCTCCCCAAAATGACAAGTGGTCCAATCTAACTCTATGGGATAAAGGTCAAACATGGTAAATGGACCCAGATAGGTGTCTAAGGACCTAGGTGGACCTAATGTGGGCCTTGGTGGACCAAAAGTGGTCCTAGAGTGGATGTGGGAGTGAAACATGGAGGCTGGGTAGCTAGATAGTGGCCATTATTGCCCAAGATGGTCAAATTGACCCAAATAATCAATGTAGCGCGTCCTTATCCCTAAAAATAGGGAAGTGGGCGCCTTAGCTCCTAAAAATAAGGAAAGTGGGCGCAAATGTGGACAAACTAGAAAAAATAGGCAAAATAATGGTTCTAAGTGATCAACTTGGTGAGAACCATGCACTAGGAAGCCAATAACCTTAGACTAAACACTAGATGACCAAAATGAAGTATCAAGCTAATTTCTAGGTGGGAAACATGTTCTAACAAGTTTGGTTCTCTGTATTATCTCTCAACTTATCAAAACAATATGAAAATTTTGTTAAAACAATATTGTGTGCCATAAGACCCATTAAAAGGATTCACTAGGCTTGGAGGTTGGAAACTTTGCTATGCCTTTGATACAAAAATTCATTTGAGCTTCAAAGCTAAACAATCATTGACTCTTGAAGGATTTGGTTCTCAAAACACCATTGGCTAATTCAATCTATGTTTGCACATTCAGTATAACTTGTCACAAAAACGGTCACAAGTTTGCATTGATGGTGAAAACCTTGTTTTCCAATGCTTCAACTTCGGTCTTACTTAATACTAATAGTTTACTATTAGATAAGATGATCCTTCACAAGTCCAATAGCCATGGATCCTATTGCCCTATATTTATATGTTTTAGTTATAGATGCCCTAGATTAGCTCCTTGAAGCTTCTAGAATGCACGGTTGGGTAAGAGGCATTGCCATTCTAGGTCAAAGTGAAGTAAACAATCATTTTTTCCAATCTCCTCTCCATTGATATTTCTAAGGTTGATGGAGCACTTCAATACATGGATATGTTTTCCTTAGCTAGGGAAAACGTTGGAAAACACAAATCAAACTTTTGGTTGTGTTAGAACTGAAGTTGTACTACCTTAGTTTTCTTTTAAAAACATTATTTTCTTGTCTTTTGGTTTTCATTTTTCATTATTTTTGTTTTATTTTTTATCATTTAAGTCCTTTATTCTAGATTTGGATCGAACATGGCTTATAAATATTTAATCTTCCTTTTTAGTCTTCAAATACATGATTTTATATTGTTCTTAACCCTTGTATAAATATTTGTGAGCATCTTATAATTGAAATGTGAGTTAAAACATTCTGACAGCATAATGATGAAGAAATACATAGGAATGTCAAATGATGAAAATATTTTTCCTCTGTTTTAGTCATTGTTATTGAGTGCAGAGTACGAGGAGATGGAATCGAATTTCAGAAAACCAAAAGAGGTTTTTGTCCATCACAGACTCATTCACAAAAACCTCTCTCAGTTTTGTAATAGATGTCATAGTTTGGAAAATTCGAATGAATCATTACAACCTATTTTTCCAGATTTAAAAAGTAAAAAATTTCATGTTTTAGTCATAATCTTTGGACACACTTTCCGAACAACTGGAAAGGAATTTCTAAAAACCAAAGAAGTTTTTTTTCAAGCACGGATTTATCTACAAAAACCTCTCTCCATTTTTTCACAGCTATCACGGTTTAGGACATATAGGTGGTTCTTGGAGGCTGTTTGTTTCCAGGAATTCACCAAATTTGCCTCCTATTAAAAACATTTAGTCAAAGATCAAATCTTTAAGCAATAAGTTTCACAGTTGGTTGCATATCTAGCACCCAAAGAAGGAGGTATATATGCAGGAACAGAAACAAATTTCAATCTTGATCATCAACTATTTTACCATTTCTTCGGCACCAATCAATCTGAAGATATTCTCTGCTGGAAAGATTCAGAACATCCCAAGTGGATAGTTGGCACTCAAATAACTGAAGATGGAAAGTATGTTCTTTTAACTATTGCAAAAGGTTGTGACCCTGTGAACATGCTCTTTTATTGTGATCTCACAGCTCTTCCTCAAGGTCTGGAAAGTTTCAAAGGCAAGAAGGAGATGCTTCTTTTCCAAAAACTTATTGATAACTTTGAAGCACAATATGAACTTATTGCAAATGATGGTGCTTTGTTCATTTGCATTCAATGTACAAGGTTTTAAAACATATTTGTGAATCATGAATATGATCACAAGAATTTCCTAGTACAATTCCAAGGGAAGGCACTTGGTTCTACTTCTTTCAAATATGATTATGGGATATGCAGAGAAATAGTGGCCAAAATATGATTATAATAGAAAGAAAATGTCATTAATTTGAAGTTATTAAGATACGTCCAAGGTACTCTGCATTCCCTGCAATAATTGTGTAATTTATAACCAACCTAAGTTTATAGAAGATGGAAATCCAAATTTTTTATATTTCTTTTCTCTATCTCAAATGATTGCACTAATGAGCAGATATCCTTGTATTGAACAATCACCACTTTCTTGTTGAATGTTTTCTAGATTATGATTACTTTTGGGCTGTAAATGAGGCATTGGAACTACTCAATTTCAATGTTAAACTACAGTAACTATGATTACATTTGGGTGCTAACTGATGAATATCAACTATTCAATCTCAAATGTGGCACTAACATCAATTACATAGAAGTATATTGTGTGGTCTAATTGTACACCCTACCATTGTACTTCTAGGAGTTACTAAATTCATATATGCTTCTATTTCCATCAGTATTATTTCCAACTACAGCTGCAGAACTCCATATTATAGCTATAAGCCAGTCATTCTACTTGGTATGGACAAGAAGACACTATACTATCTTCTCTCCTTAGCAGACAAATTACTGACTTCACTCTATACTACTCTCCAAATATAGATCTTGAGGTTAATAACAACCATCAATCCATTAACCAAAGGATTTTGAGATATGCACATTTTGAAGGATATTGGGAACATAAGCATTATCTAACAACCTATAGGTCCTAAAGTGATGATGGGCACTTGCACACTGTGATTTCATAGAGCCTTTAATGAAGATTTTGTATGCAATGCTTCCACATTGGAAGACTTCATTCTTGTAGATTTTCCATTTAAATAACTTATGAAAATAGGAAAATAAAGACCATTTCAACAATAACACACTAACATTTCACATCAATCTGCCTTGTCCCTTGTCCAAGTTGGCAAGCTCTCCTAGGAGCTAAAATGCAAGTAGTATAAAAAGATAGTCACTAAAATCAGTTAAAAATTGATTATTTTGGATTTAACAGATCACATGAATACAAAAGAAGATAATCAAAGACAACATGCACTGAATATGAGAAGTTAATTACTTACAATAATATCTATCTGGAGGTTTATCGATTTTCATATTGTCAAGACATAAAATTGCATCAAAATGTATTCACCACTTGGGTAAGATTTTTATCTTGAAAGTGACCATATTCAGCCAATCATGGAATGATATTTTTGGTCTAAAATTTTCCAAAGGATAAAAGATCTAAAGAGACTCATCACAAAACAATAATTAATCTAGATGTTACTACAAACCTTAGCTAGGATTCCCGCGCCAATAATATCTGATCATTCAAATTTATATTTTTATTCATTGATGTGGTAGTTCTGGAATTGAAGTAGAAAAGAGACACTCACCACAATCAAGTCTGCCACCAGCATTTCTTCTTCTCTTACTTGGTTCATGGCCACCTACAACCCAATCCACACACATGGATAAGAGGTCGATTTCCATGTTTTGTATCTCTTGGGAAGAAAAAATAAATAATCATTATTTGCCAAGAATAATTAATTTTGTAGAACCATATTTCTGCTATACAAACTTATTATATTATAATTTGATTTAAAATCTCAAATTCTTAATAAACAACATTGAAAAGAGCATTCATAACTTAGGCAATACATTCTCCTGGAAAAGCTAATATCAAATACCCATATATATATGGACATAAAAATATGTTAAATATTATGGAAGATTAAAATTTAACCAAACAAAAAAAGCCTTCATGAAGTAAGTCGATTAAATAACAATATTTGAATGTCTAAAACTCCAGTAATATTCAACCATATGAAATTTTGATGACCAAAGTACTAGAAATGGAGATTACAAGTGAAAGTAAGTCACTAAAGAAATGCTAATCTATTTGCAACAAGCTTTCCAATCAATGACACTAACCTTTGCCAAGATCATCCGGATCAATGTACATCAACAACTCTTCCTACTATAGAATGTGCCCAAGAAAGAAGAATCTGCAAAAATAGGACCCTGGTCAAACAATCTCCAAGAATCACAAAATTGTAATGAATGTCAAGCTAGATGGGCAAACAAAGGAAATATACAGATAGTATTTAGAGGAGGAATATACCTGTTCGTCAGTGATTGAAAATTCAACAGTACCTAAAGAGACACAATACACACTACACATCAGTGCAGATCTAATTCTGAACATCTCCATATTTTCATAAGCACTGCATGAATGTGCCTGAGTACAGTAAAAAATGAAGGGAAGACCCAAGACTATATCTTGCCTTTTATTTGAACTTAATGATTTTGTACGCTACTCCCAATTGTAACAAGAAAAACCTTCCCTACAATGTTTCCAAAATAAAATGGCGCTTTTGCAATTATAAAAGATAAAAAAAATAAAAAATTACAATTGAGAATATCACACAATAATGCAAAAACTGCAAACATGGCAGTCAAGAAGCTCATTGAATTTTTGTTATGCTCTACTTTATATTAAAATTTAAACAAAACAAAGAAAAAATGACGCGCACAGGTTTGCTAAGCATGATCATATCATTATACCAAAAATCAGTAGCCAAGTAATCCCCATTAGACCTTTGCCTGGACAATACCTACTTTGTATAGGTTCTTCTACAAACCCCAATATATAGACTTGTTATTCTATGTATCTTCCACAAGTTGAAGAATATAATGTGATTAGTAACTATACCTTGGATTGTAGAAAATGTGGAACATATTTTTCATGGCAACTGCATGAGCTACAACATCTAGGACACCTGAGTATATGTCATGGCTAGAGAGCATTGAAGAAGGTGCATTGCTTTGTTGCTGGGAATCTCTTTGAATTCCTAAACTCAATTCTCCATTTTCATTCATGTTTGTGACAAAAAGTACAATGTTAAAATATAGGAAAATGCTGTGTGAGATAGACTTAGTGATAAGTAACAATAGGTCTTTCAACATGAACAATGAATTTCCAAAAGATTGGGGTGTACCATAGAAAGAGTATAGCATCTCCAGCAACAAGCCTTTTGTAACTAACAAAGGGACTCCATCCAGTAGTCAACAAATGCCTGTGTGGATGAACTGCAAAATAATCCCAGGTATGACATGAAATTCTCGATTCTAATCAATGATTGGATACAATCTAAGTCTAAGATTGTTTACATGAAAGCTACAGTTGAAAAATTTAAGATCTTATATCACTAATCCATGCTTCCTCAACATGGAAAAGCTTTGCGGGAACTACTACATCACAAAAAAATATGAAAATAAACATTAAAACCTTGGATCATGTTACAATTCAATCACAAGGATTTCAAACAGAATTAACAACCATGTTTGATGCATGGTGGTGGTGGTCATTATGTACTGTCCCCTTAGTCCATCACATATAACGACCTTGAGAAGGATGGAATTGGGCCTTCTAATATTCAAAATAAGCACAAACGTTTAAACAAGGCAATGAAAGGGAAAAGGTTTCAGCCTTTGATATTCAGTATTTTAGAACATTTGAAAGTTGGACTAATAGGGAAGAATAATGGGTCACCAACTTACTATGTTGGAAGGGCTCAAACAAAAAATAGCAACATGTGAACTACAATGACTACTTACATACCCCTTAATATGTGCCGGAATCTCCATTCTCTTGCATGCAAATCCTTTGAAACAAGTTCTTGAGAAGGCCTTTGTTGACTATAATTCTGCAGCATGTCATTTTTATATAATAGTTACGTATTTAAATGCATTGGAAACCTTCGAAATAGTCTTATTTGTTATGAAGGCTTTGCAGATTCCTAGGATGATACAATATGTGCAGATTGTTACAGTCACACCAAAAAAACCTATATCAAAACTTACCAAGGGTGGAAAGCAGTCCTATGCATCCCTTCAAGGAACTGAAAACCCCATGGGTACTTGTATCATAATCCATTAGCATCTTACAGAACATATGAGGAGTGTTGGATGGACATATCAGCAGTTTCTCTAAACAACACATTTAAGGAAGACTACAATATATGAAGTACATTATTGAATAACCTACATTCATCTGATTCTCTCTCTCTGTGTTATCACTGGTTGCATCAAAAATTCATGCAGATAAAGAACTAGTTGATGCAATAAAGAAATTCAAGAAACAACTCCAAATTAATATTCAACACACGACAGAGAATTTGGGGAGGGAGCTTATATGAAAGCATCTGTTGGTCCACAACCTAACTCACAAATCTATAAGAGAGGAAAAAGATGCACATAACTTGAACTTTTATGATTACAATTTTAATTATGCAAAGGAAGCTAACAAAAAAATAGCATGCTCCAGCTTATGTTTCAACGAGAAAAATCTCTCAGGCTGATTGTATATAGCCAAACTTCATATTGTTAAAAAAGTTGCAAGCAAGGACAAATTACTCAGGGTTCACAAACTTACATCCTTATTCAATCTTCGTAAACTGCAATCATTCAGAAAAATGACATTGGGTTGATTGTTGTAGTGTCAAAAACTCTTGAGCGACAGTTTCACAACATGGACACCAGACTTATCACCATTACTTCTTAGTTTTCTTCATTCTAAAGGGCACCTATCTGTATTCTATTAGCCTTGACACAGGGATAATAATTGTCACTTCCTCGTCTTTATCTTGATCAGCTTCATCTTGCTCTGCCCCTTCATTTCCATCTCCATAAACTTCATCTTCATCTTCCCCTGTGTCTTCATATTCAGCTTCATCTTCCCCTGCACCATCTTCGACCGATACTAGATCTGATCTTCGGCATGCTTTCGCCTTCTACCTTGCAAAATTAAACCCATCGTCTTTCCTCCCATCCTTGCAACCTTTGGGAAAACCGAACAACTCATCCTCGGCATCAAAATCTGGCTTCTCCAAGTAATCCATGTCATGCCCCTGAAACTTCTCATTTGGATCTTCGGCCCCATAGTACTCATCCCCAAATGCCTACATCCTCTTCTGATCATATTCCGCGGGATCGAAGTCCTCGTCTAGATCCTCCTCGTCCACAACATTCCCCTAATCACCTCCGACCCCTGCTACAATGTTGATATTCTCAAGCATTTCCAAAATCTCCCTCTTGTTAACATTATTCAAGTGTTTCAACTACTTCCTCTCAAACTCAGCCAAAGCCAGTCTCCCCTGCTTGTTCTTCCTTTGAAGCTTCCTCGCATTTGGCTTCTTCCTCACAGAACCCTAGGCAAACCTCGAATGACCCAACACCTAATCCCCAAAACCCTCCTTAAACCTAAAATTACAATCCACCTATCCTGCTCCTCCAATTCGTTCTCGTCCTTAGAAACCCCAACGACATCCCCATAATCAAAACCCTTGCTTTCCCTTTCAATCCACCCTTTATTCATCAAATAATTCTTCACAAAACTATCATTCTCATCCAAATCACTGTCCATACCAAAGTACTTGTTAAATTTCTTGGCAATGGTGACATCTTTGGCCTGCTGCTTGGCCTTGGCAACAACCTCTCTTCCTCTTTCTTCTCACAGCGGAGCTCCTCTGTAGTCTTCTTCTTCACAGTAAGCAAACCCCGCCATCTTCGTCATCACTGTCAACAACCTCGAGAACGCCCACTTCAACTCATCCTGCTCCTCTCCATAGCTCTTTGATACATTTCTAGCCCTTTTTTCTTCAAAATCGGGGCCATTTTCAAGCAAATGTTGAGCCATAGTATCCTTGAGATACAAATCTGTTTCCTTCTTCAGCTTCTCTGCAACTTCCTCTTATTTCCCGTCTTCATTATAGAGTGTAGCTTCTTTCTGATAAATCAAAGGTCCTTCTTCTTGATCTTGGCTAGGGTTTCATAAATCTAAATCTCCGTGCTTTTCGGGATAAGGCCATCTTTGTCTTTGTCTTCATTGGAGGAATTGGAATAGGAGTGGGAACCACCGACTTGGTCCTGTTTCTTGAGCTCCTGCAAGCGGTGGACGGCCTATGGCTGCTTGTTGTGAGCGAAACACTTGGAAAATAATTCATTGATCTTAATGCCTACCAAATCTTTGTCGTTGTCGGAGTCTCCCAACAAGTCGAGATTAATTTGGAGCAGGCACCATTCTTCGACACAACAAGGGTTTTCGCGGGGTTCTATTTGATACACTAGAATGCCTTTTTCCACTATTTTCTTCAACCTATGGTCTTTTGCCTTCCCACCCGTAATATGTCTCCCTTGAGACAAAAGGAGTCTTGAAAAAGCAATTGAAAATATTAAAAAATAAAAGTGGGTAGGTTTGAGACATTATGTGATTATTGTCTCAAACATATGTCTCAAAACCACCCTTTCTGTAGTAGTGGGAGAATTACTTAATGCTTTTTATAGACAGTGATAATTGCATTAGGACTATGCACAGTATTTTCCGCTGGTAATGGCTTCTATAGTCTTCCTAAAATCGCCGGTTAACATGTCAGAGGATTAATAATTGCATTAGGACTATGCACAGTATTTTCCGCTGGTAATGGCTTCTATAGTCTTCCTAAAATCGCCGGTTAACATGTCAGAGGATTATATTAATAACGTATGAAAATTTACAGAATAAAGATATTTCATGATAAAATGTATTAAAGAAGGGAGCAGGGAACTATCACATCCTAAAAAAAATCGTGAAAGGATAAACAAAACAGTATAGGATAGCATCTTCAAACTGAAAATAAGCACAGGGATTCGGATTTCCATACTAACTGAGCCTTCCCGCATACTCCAAATTCCGACAGACATTGGACATCGGATCCAAGCAAGAGGTCTATAATGTCAACATGCATTTTGCTAAAAGAAGACAAACTAATTAAAAAAACCAGAATGCTATATGCATTCACCAGTAGAAATGATTCCACTGTTCCCAGCGATCCACTATTTCGCCCCATCCAAGGCCGATATCACCGTCTCTGGGAAGATCCGTGCTACCCTCACTCTCCCTCAAAACGGTGTTCTCCTCCCTATTTAATAGTTCGGGATCTTACTCGCAGTGGTAGTCGTGGTTCTACTACAGACCATTTGGCGAACATGATGGTGTTCCTTCGAGGAGGCTGTTTGCGATGATCTCTGCTTGAGGCAGAGTGCGCGTACATGGAGAAGTAAGGCCACTAACCAAATTCAAACTATCCATTCAACGCTAAAAAACCTAACGAGACAGTATCCCTAAAAGTTCTCCTCCACTGCGACAGTTGTCCAATCTGTTAAGGTAGTGGTAGGTGTTTTAAGAAGAGGGTGGCCAACAAGTTTTTAATTCTCTACTCTGAGTGGTAGTGGAGCGAGTCTCTACATAATGTGTATATGATATTAATTCATATATAAAATTTTCCATTGGATGATGTAATAATATAGTTTCTTTATAACCGTTATAAATCAAAAGAATTCGACTTTAACGTACTTAGCATAACTATATCATTTGTTAGGTTCCAGCTGATATGTTTATGAAGTTCTTTTAATTATAAAAATCTTAAGTATAGAAACATATGCATATCTATAAACATGTACTTGCACCTTTATAAAATACTTTTTAAACTTATACTTTATGTTTCATAATCTATGTATTTATATAAATATATTCCAATATCTATTTATGGAATGATAGGTCTTTAGTTTATAATTCAAGAAATGAGTATTGGTACTAGATCCCATATTTAAGATGGATAAAAGATCATCTTTTAACTTTATTAAACTCTATAAGGTATACATACTTAAATATTTATCAGATTCATTTTAATCATGACCTTAAGTATGTATATATAATGTCCACTAATATATATATATATATGTATATATATATATAATATATCTTTGTGGCTAAATCAGAATAGGTTTAGAATAACTTATGCCATAGTATCTTAGCTAGATACTTAAGGTAAATAATAATCTAGGACGAACTTATATCCCCACCCTTTATAATCACTAGGCTACCTTAGTTAGCATCATTTCTTATGGATGAGTTTTGTTACTTATTGTTTAGTCGCAATACCATCTTTTAACCTTCTAGACTTAAACTAAGACTTATGAACATAAAACTAGCTCGAGGTCCAATGGTGGGGCCTTGGCCTTGAGCTCCTCACCATGGTCATTTACAAAATTCATAATTACATTTACAAGAGTAATAACAATAGGGTTCGAATTTGAGGGATGTTACAGGAGGTGACTGCTGTAAGGTTGAGAGAAGGGCCCAGGATTCTGGTGCATAGGATGAGATACATTTGTGGAAACACTAGTGCAATGTCAGAAGCCATGGACTTCTTGTGTCCATAACTAGAGAGAGAGCAGGAAACCAATAAGCACTGACATCAAAATGCCTGAAGGGTCTAAATTTCATTTCAGTTGGGTCATGAAGCGCTCAGGGTTGAGTGTTCTTTCAATGATAGTTTGTCTGCTTATGCATGTGATATTGGCCAGGTGCTGCCTCTTAACCTTATATGTTGTTTTCATGTTGTGACTGTCTTGCAGTAGTCTGTTATGCCCACTATTTTTTAGGGGCAGTTCCATCTTTTGCTCTGCGGGTGTGTTCTTCCCCTGTACATCCTTTTGGCAGCTTGAGGGGAATGGATCTTTGGTTACTCTTGACCAGAAATATGCTGTCCCCTTGCTTGAGAAGTTGTAAAGGGATGAGTTTTCTTTCAATTTCATTGCCAAGCTCATGCTGCTCCCTTACATAAAGACCTGGGAGTTTGTAAAGGGTTGTATTTTGATTTTTTTGTCTATGTGGCACTATTTGGTTCATCTCGGGGTGTTGCTGGTTTGTAGGTTTCTAATTTTTGTTCTTGGACTGTGTTCAACCCTTAATCCACGTCCAAGTGATGCACACATTCCTACTCTACCCAGCCTACCATCACACCATGCAAGACTCAAGAGTCAAGACTCATCAAATGGGAAGGCTTATAAGTTATAACATGAATACTAGAACAATGATCGATTATGTCTCTACAACATAATGGACAATTTATGAGGCCCGATTCAAAAGATGACCAACATCCAATTATTTTATCATGCGAAAGTCTGCTACTCCATTACAGTAAGATTTTGCTTATTCCCTCTGTCATGTTCTGCTTTAATTTTTCTTCATAAATTGGAAGTAGATATTTCTGCTGGATCTTGCTTTGATGTTGATAATGTTTAATGTATTTTAATAGTTTACTTTGCTGCATGACATCCTATGTTTCAATTAGCTATCAGTTGTTGAAGTATAATGCTTAGCATCCCATTTGCTCTTTGGTACTTTCATGCATGCAAATCTCTTTTATCAAGTTTATCAATGTTAATAGTTTATTTTTGAATGTTTGTTTTTCTGATCAAAATTTGTTTCTTTTATTTTATAAGGTCTTTGGAAGCATAAAAAAATCATAACAAGAAATCAAAAATTATAAAATGGTGCACAAGTGGACATTATGCTTAGAAGTGTCTTGTTATCCAAACCATGGTCAAGCAACCATTACATATGTCCTCAACAATGGCATTGAATCATGTTCTCCAAAGTAAGAAAGATGTTTATGGAACAACCACAAATAACAAGGCATATTATATTTCCTTTGTTGATGGATTAAAAGAGGATTAATGAGCCATATTCCACCTTCAGAACAGTCATATGCATGTGGACACCAGTGACATGAGCAGGTCCGGGCACACTTTTGAGCAGTATGGTCATAACAGCAGCAAAGATGCCCCAACCCCAAGGCTGGATGAGTTCTGGGCATCTTTCAGATCATGATATAAAACAATCTCCTCAAGGTTAGCCCCAAAGAATCATGTTTGGGTGATTTTATGAAGTTCTAGGCATATGGCAGCCAGAAGAGGTGATGAGCAATGATCTTTTGAAACCTCTGAGCATTAAATCAAACAGTCTCCCTAATGATGGGCCTGCTCCAAGCCTACGAGCATTAGTAAATAACCATAATCTCCAATTCTGGGCAGTCAAAGGCCATATTTTACAGTCAAAGTGGATGGCCCTAAGAAGCAATTCTGGGTAGCTTTTGAGCACCATACAACCATAGTTTCACAATGAATTGGGAAATTTCATAACTGAAATGTACCACCACAGAAATATGGCAATCCTATTCAAATTTAAACTAAATTCTCTTTAAATTAGGCACCCACATATGCCCATGGTTCACTATGATTTTATTCCAAGATGGAGCATTCAAGAGAATGATCCCCAAGATGACATGGAAGCTGTGGCCAAAGGAAAAGGGGTAGTAATGTTTGTCCACATTGTTCCAGCACAAAACACTATTACTATAGGAATTGTACATGTATAAGACAAAAGCAAGCATGCAGGACATAAAATTTCAATATTTTGTTTGACCTAGAAATGCTTAGGGTCGAAATGTAACCCCATGCTCATTAGGCACCCACATTTTCTTTGTGGCTTGAGAGGTCTACACCAATCCCTTACAAATTTTCAGATATCATTATCAAGCCACTTATGATTTCACTCATAGCAATCCTGGTGCCACATAGAACGTTTAGCTGAAATACCCCTGAAAAGATGCAACCAAGCAACTCTAAGGGCAAGGTAGTAGTTAATCGATGATGGTAGATTTAAGGTACTGTAAATTTGCTGTTGAAGGACCATTACATCTTACTGAGTTTATTTTCAGTTACTGTAACAACAGTAACACAGGTTGTTGTTGATATTACCACCTCCCTAACCTGGTAAAAAGAGTTGTAGAGGATGTAATTTTGCAGCTCCCTGTAGTAGCAGGAAGGAGATGAATATTGAGGCAAAGAAGGATGGAGTGCTTATCAGTTGGCTGTAATATGTAATCAGTCATATGTTGAGTCCTTTTGGCAAAGGTCTATTTTTCAGTTATAGACAGCCTCTGGTTTAGATGGGATATGCCCATTGTTAGCACTGGCAATGCACAAACCTTCTGTTTATGATTTTTCCTATATTGGGAATCAAAACCTTTTGAAGTTTTGTCTTTGAGCACCTAATTCTCAACTATTAAGATTTTGTAAATATGTTTATCACAGTTACTAAAATTTTAATTGGGAAGCAAGATGGTATGCTAGCTAAGAGACTACATATTGAGGACTGCAATAACTCTGTCATTCCATGAGAATCGTTTAAAATGCCGAGTTTTTGGGATTGCTTTATATGTGAGTATTGTACATGTCCTTTTGTTCATATATGTCATTTTTCTCATTTATTCAGTTGTTTTCTAGATGTACTGCATATTGTATTTTGGGGGCTGCTAATGGTTGTAATTTTTTGCAACTCTTTTGTATAGCCAAATGAAGAGAAGCAAAGAGATACAGAATATGTCAAGCTATGTAATATTATTTCTAGCTAAAAGCAAAAAAAATGTTTTAGACATGGTAATCCTGGACATATAGTGAAATGTTGTAGAGCATGTTTATCGCGATACTTTTAAAGGCATATGAGTAATTATCTTGACAGTAATTCTGACGAGGAAAAGAGAAGGACGGACATTGTGTTTGTAGCCTCACATGGTGATGTAAAAGATAGTTGCTTACATTAAATAGAAATGCAATCAATTGAAAGGAGGAAAAAAACAACAAAGCATAGCAAAACAACCACAATGTTATAAAAGCATTTATGCAAACTATACTATGTCAACAGAAATTAATAAAACATAGCATTTATTACATGAATGTGAAATAAAATAGACCCCATATTTCAACAATAATTAAAAAAAGCAGCACTCAAACATCAATCTCAAACATAAAATGCCATGTTTCATCAACTACTCTATAAGTTGCAATGGAAAGAGTTACATGGAGGAAAGGAATCATTTTGGAACATTATATACCATTTGTTAGCAGAATGGTTGTCACAAATAACAAATCATTGAACTTTTAATGTCTCACTATACAACCTATATTTTCAACAGAGTTATTTTCATGCCTGCCAAAATCCATAATGTGCTACTTTTAAGTGAATCATTTGTTAATAACTTAATTATGTTATTGCAGTAGTATTTTAAAGTGCTTATAACAGTAGACTATATAGAGAATTGGAAACAGTTTACAGAAATGTTCACTTTCAAGCTTTCTGTATATGCTGCTGGCAATCCTAAAATGCAATCTCCAAATCTTTCATATCAACATTAATGGGGAATCCAACAAGTAGACAAAATATCATTATTTATTTTCAAAGCAGGCCTCTTCTACATTTTTAATCATTCACAGTTAAGGTCAGGCTATGCTTCCTTCCATCATTCCTAGGAACTTGTACTCCAATAGTTGCCTCGATCCTCTGCTTTCTAGCCATAAAAGCTAAATGGGCTCCTTGAGCACCCCCATACTTCTACAGTCCAGCAAGTGAAATTGGAATTTCAAAATCACGCAAATAAAACACCTCTGCATCTTCAGATATAGGAGCATTAGTGTCCACAAACTTTCCATCATCCTCGGTCGTTTCCAATGCTGTGGCTCCCTTTTCCCTGGCTGCATTTGTCTCTTTGTTAGCACCCATGTTGTCTTCCGCAACATTTCCCTTTGCAGTGTAATAATTTTGAGATTGATTCCACTGCCAAGTGAAAGGATCATACCCTGCTTCACCTGCTTTAATATTAAGGCTTACAAGCTTGATCTCGAAAGCATTCTTGAAATTTTCAGCCTTGTTTTTCTTATTCATTTCTGCAAGCATCCTTGCTTTTGCTGTGAAGAGAAAGGACTTCTAAATCCTTCAATCTCTCTTTGATTCTCTCGACTTCTGAATACCTAGAAACAGTAGTTACTGGAATGTATAAATTAAATCTCTTCGTAACACAAGCCAAGTTAACAAAGCTTTCGAAGTATTACATACAAAGGTTCTGTGTTGCATAAAATAAATGATACTACTGCTAGTATTAACTAAATCGAAATTCAACATGTAAGCAATGAGCAGTACCACAAGATCACAACTACATGCATCCCTCATCCTACTACTCAGGAGATCAACTCTGTTCTGTCACTTCTGACTAAAATGTTACACATAAAAATAAATAATACACCTTTGAATTACCACGGCTCATACCTTCTTCCATCTGTAGCAGTATGTTCTTGCCAATCTGAAACGACAATCTTCTGCATGATTGAATTCCATAGCTAAGAGGAGGGCATCCTTTATCTTTATGTAGATCAAGGACAACCACCTATTTTAGAGGAGGGAATCCTTTATCTTCTGCAAATCAAGGACAACCACATTATTTTAGAGGGTTGACCTGCATATCAAGTGATATCTTAAACAGTGGCCTACATGGGATTGGGAATTCATAGAATTCAAACATTTATGGTGAATAAAATAACAAAGTGCAATCTTGAGGTCCTTCTGACCGTACAGTTGTGGGAAGTTTTACCACCCATTTTGCATGGGTGTCATCTCATGAAAATGGCAGTTCTTGGTGCAAGTACAACACTCTGGTTTGCAGCCTTCCTGTAGCAATAGTCTGGGTATTCAAGAAGCCTGAAAACCCTCAATCATGTGCATTTACAACAGTAATTCTTCAATCCGGGTAGTCTGTGACTTCATAAGGGAATTCTAGGCAGTATCTACAATCTCAGGTAGTGACCGACAATAACCTACAGATAGTCTGGACATAAACAACAGCATGCTATGTGACAGCTTGATGGACGTGTATTGCCGCATGTTGAGGAAAGAACTCGGAGTTTCAAACACAGAGCATTAGGCATTCTTTGGAAAAGTTAGTGCAGATGATTTACTAAGACAATTCTGAAAAGGGGCTTCTAGTAGACATATTTCTTGCAATGAATATCTGTGCACTGTACATACTCTATTAGCAGCAGACTTGGAGACTCTTCTAACATAATTTTGAGTTTTCACCAAGCTTGATGCACACATCAGATAAAGGGGCAAGACAACTTTCGACAGTGGTTAAATTCTGGTTCTGGAGGTTACTCCAAACCCAGCATCTGAATGGCATTCCTCAGTCTCAAACGAAGAGTATCTGAAATATCAGCACATGAATCAAATCCATGTTTCTGGCATGCTTGGAAGGTTTCCGCATCTTGGGGATTGGTTCAATGAATCTGAACACATGACAGAGCCGTTGTGATAATAGTCTGGAAACCGAACTTCACAGGCTCTCTTGGCTATCACATCCGTAAATTTAATATGATGACATGGAAATCTTATTAACCTATGTTGACTTTGAAGTATGGGATAGAATGCAGACAAAAGACAATTTTACAAACATTCGTAAAGTTAATTGAGGCAAGGACAATACAATGAAACTTATAAGAATATACATTCACAGTGCAATTCTTGTATGCCAGTGTAGTGTATGAACAACAATGACATGGGTGTATAAGGATAGCGACAAATTAACGGAATAAAAGAACAATCTGCTTTTAATTGGTTACATATGAGACATGGATCGATCCGGCAATCAATAGGCAGATCAGGGGACAAGTATCGAAGTGGATATGCAAGAGAGATGGCATGTATATATGCAAATACGAAAATTCTGTTTTTATATTTTGGTTGATGAATAAATACAAACACTTAGCATAAAATTGATGCTATGTTTACTAATATTCTGAATAACATAGGAAACTAAATGGGTGAGTAAGTTAACGGAATGCAATTAATTACAAACACAAGTGATGTAATCGATTGAAGGGTTTATGTTTTGAGTTCTAGTATAACTAATTTCTGCAAATGAGAATAAATTGAAAATTGCATCATATGGAAACTCAACTGAAATTTAAACCACAAGTAAGCAAACTGAACATGTAATTAATTAAATTCTAATCTACTGGATAGAAATCAACAGTGCATCACCTGAATTGAGGGGCCCTCCTGATCTGGTCTACGCACTGGTTGAACTCAAACTAAACCGATTTGTACAAGATCAATAGACTTCAATTCTCATTCAATCGAAACTTAGCTTACATAATAGAATCACTGAGCACTCCTTCATTACAACAACAAATTTTCTTCCTTCCTCCATATCAGAGATCAAGCATTTATAGAAAAATGAGCAATCTGATGGGGAGTGGGCTATTCTCTCGGAGATGCGGCAATGGACTGGTGGCCGGTGCAGTTTGAGCTTCGCTAGACACGGGAGGAGGATCGCTGGACTGCACACTCCCGCTGAAACGAGAGACTGGTTGGATGAGCGTTCGAGTTCGCAGGACGGAGCAGCAGGGTAGGCGCGATGGATGAACATGTTCAAAAAATGGGAAAGCAATCCATGCATTAACTGCATGGGTGACGTGCAGTTGGATCGGATCGCTGCATAGACGGCGTGGGACCCGCGGGAAGATTCTGGGTTTTCCGTGGACGAGCATGAAGTCAGACCGGCCGGAGGAAGGTAGGATCATCAACGGAGTAACCAAACGGCGTGAGGGATCTCTCGACGGCACCGGGTGGGCCCCGGGTGCAAATCGTCGAGAGAGCAGCTTACTCCACCCCTTTATGCTCTGCAGTTTCCCACATCCACTGGCATTAAGCTCCTCCAACAACCTCAAATGTTGGAGACCTCGAATTTCTTTTAACTCAGCAGTTTGCCACGTTTAACCCTGCAAGTCCTGTCATCTGCTCCAACCCCTCTATGCTCTGCAGTTTCTCACACCCACTAACATTAAGCTTCCTCAACAACTTCAAATGTTGGAGCCCTGGAATTTCTCTTAGCTCACAACAGTCTTGCAAGTTTAACACTTGAAGTCCTTTCAACTGCTCCAAGCCCTCTATGCTCTGCAGTTTCCCACAACCACTGGCATTAAGCTCCTCCAACAGCTTCAAATGTTGGAGACCTGGAATTTCTTTTAACTCGCAGCAGTTTGCCAAGTTTAGCACTTCAAGTCCAGCAAGCTGTGACAACCCCTCTATGCTCCGGAGTTTCCCACAACCACTGGCGTTAAGTTCCTCCAACAACTTCAACTGTTGGATACCTGGAATTTCTTTTAATTCACACCAGTTTGCCACGTTTAACACTCCAAGTCCTGTCAGCTGCACCAACCCCTCTATGCTCTGCAGTTTCCCACACCCACTGGCATTAAGATTCCTTAACAACTTCAAATGTTTAAGACCTGGAATTTCTTTTAACTCAAAGCAGTCTTCCACGTTTAACACTTGAAGTGCTGTCAGCTGCGCCAACCCATCTATGCTCTGTAGGTTCCCACATCCACTGGCATTAAGTTCCTCTAACAACTTCAAATGTTGGAGACCTGGAATTTCTTTTAACTCACAACAGTTTGCCACGTTGAGCGTTTCAAGTCCTGTCAGTTGCGCCAAACCATGTATGCTCTGCAGTTTCCTACACCCACTGGCATTAAGCTTCTCCAACAACTTCAAATATTGGAGATCTGGAATTTCTTTTAACTCACAGCAGTTTGCCACATTTAGCATTTCAAGTCTTGTAAGTTGGGCCAACCCCTGTATGCTCTGCAGTTTCCTACACCCACTGGCATTAAGCTTCTTCAACGACTTCAAATATTTGAGACCTGGAAGTTCTTTTAACTCACAGCAGTTTGCCACGTTTAACACTTCAAGTTCTGTCAGCTGCGCCAATCCCTCTATGCTCTGCAGTTTCTGGCACCCACTGGCAGTAAGCTTCCTCAACAACTTCAAATATTCAAGGCCTGGAATTTCTTTTAACTCACAGCAGTTTGCCACGTTTAGCACTCCAAGTCCCGTTAGCCGCACCAACACCTCAATGCTCCTCAGATTGGAACAGTTAATAATCAACTCATCCAAACATATCAAAGTTTCAAGACCTGGCAGCTCGTATACATTGGAACACCCTACGAGTTTGAATTTCTCAAGCTTTTGAAGACCACAAAGCCCTCCTATTTTTCTCAGTGCACAACACTTGCTCAACGTTAGCTTTGTTAGTGTTGTTGGCAATGCTTCAACCTCAGTCAGAAAACCACATCTATAGATGTCTAGATGTTGAAGGTTTGGGCAAACGCCTTCAGAAAATGATACCTCCGAGATTCCTATGCAGAACAGTTTTATGTATTTTAGCCGAAGCATGCACTTGACAACGGAAGCGTCCAGTTTATTCAACACTATTCCCCATTGAACTTTTCTGAATGGCAGTCCGCTTAACGGGCAATCCTCAATTTCTAATTGTTCAAGACAGTTCAGCTCCATGACACTTGGTGGTAAGTGCTCCACGGCTGACTTTTTGATTTTTAACTCTCTCAGTTGAGTCAACAATCTAATGGAATCGGGCAAACATTTCAATTTCTTGCAACCAGAAAGCTCCAATTTATGTAAGCTCCTTAACTCACCGATGTGATCGGGCAGACATTTCAATCGCTCGCACTTAGAAAGCACCAATTCTTGTAAGCTCCTTAAGGAACTGATATTGTCGGGCAGATATTTCAATTGCAAGCAATTAGAAAGCACCAATTCCCGTAAACCTCTTAGATGACCGAGGGAAGGCGGCAGCATTTCCAACCATTCGCTTCCTAAATGCAGAACTTGCAAATTACTTAGCTCTTCAATATTACTTGGCAATTCTTTTAAATTAGTAAGAACTAAAAATAATGTTAGCAGTAACCGGTTTTGCGCAACTTGGGGAGGGCATACTTCAATTTTCGGACAGCCTGAGATGTACAAGCATTCAAGGGTGCTTATCTTTCCAAAAGTTTCGGGAAAGATGTTCAACTCGGAACAATAATTCAAATTCAAATGTTTGAGATGTATTAAATTACAGAAAGAATTGGGAAGCCTCTTTAATTTAGAGCACAAAGACAAGTCAATATGTTGGAGGTTTTTTAATTCCCCAAAGGATTCTGGAAGCCTCTCTAATTTAGAGCACGAAAACAAGTTAATATGTTGGAGGTTCTTTAACGCCCCAAATGAATCTGGAAGCCTCTCTAATTCAGAGCACGAAGACAAGTTAATATGTTGGAGGTTCTTTAACTCCCCAAAAGAATCTGAAAGCCTCTTTAATCCAGAGCAAAAAGAAAAGTTAATCTGTTGGATGTTCTTTAACTCTCCAAAGGAATCTGGAAGGCTCTCTAATTTATAGCAATTAGACAAATTAATCTGTTGGAGGTTACTCAAGTTTCCCCAGGAATCTGGAAGCTTCTCTAATTCACAACAGAGGTGCAAGTTAATCTGTTGGAGGTTCCCCAAGTTTCCAAAGGTATTTGGAAGCATCTTCAACTGTCTACTACAGACCAGGTCAATATGTTGGAGCTTTGTTAGGTTGCCAAAAGAATCCGGCAACGACTTCATTGAGCTACAGCCTATTAGCCTCAAGTGCTTCAACGACTGCAGATGACAGAATTCCTCTGGCAAAGTTTTCAGATCAATCGAAAATTGAGATGTCAGGGCAAATTTTTCCAAGTGCTTCAGCTTCCCTATCGACTTTGGAATTTCTAAAAGGCCACTATCAATAATATTCAATTCCCTCAGCTGCAGAGGTACCTGCAATGTTCACAAATTTTCCAATGTGAGTTGTACGCGGTGGATGTCTGTGCGTGGTGGGCTACCACGGCGGAATATTCGAAAGGCATTTTACAAGGAAAAACAAACTCTACAGAAACCAATACTATATACCTGAAGATTATGATCTTCCCATAGTGTGTTCAAATTTTTGGACTTCCCCACCTGTAAGACCTTTAAACGCTCCATTGGAATCCAGGAAGGCAGGCAAGAGTAGGGACACATATCCCATCTGAGCCATATGATATGTTGTGACTGCACGCTCCTGAATATGCTTTCTTCCAAACAATCCCCTTCAGCTCTAACCAGCTTCAACCCGTGCATACCAACGAAACGATTGCCCAGCTCCGTAAGGTTTTCGACAGGTGTTTCAACCATGTTAATTCCACGCACCTGAATTGTTCAGTGGAAACAGTTAGAAACAATATTGAGATCCTTGCAAAACCTAAAAAATCAGCTCTTTGAGATAGACAATTTTGAGACCACAACACATTTTTGAAAGTCGTTCTAATTTCTTCAAAATGCGTACACTTGATTTGTTTGGCAGTTCATGAAGAAGGAAGGTTTTCAAATACGTACAGTTGATTTGTCTGGCAGATCATGAACAAGGTTGCCAGTTAAGCGCCAAAGCCTATCCGGAGGTTCTTTCCTTCCAATGTGTCTGCCCAGGTCTCTAAGGACTTCGTGCATTCTTAAACAGTTATTGCCGTCAACCTCCACAAGACATTTGTCTTCAAGGTTTCGAAGACCAAAACATCCTTCCCAGCCAGATTCGTCCCATATTCTTATGGCGGTATCCATGTCTTCTCCTATGAAGAAACATGCAATGTCTAAGAAGATCTGCTTCTCCTCTTCATCCAGACTGTCGTAGCTGATTTTAAGTCTCCTTTGGATATCGTCTGGAAGTATTTTGGAGATTTTGCGCAATTGCATTTTCCAGTGGTTCAAATCCATTTTCCCGCGAAGAAGCGCACCTAGCACTTTAAGATATAATGGCAATCCATGGCAGGAATCCAAAAACTCTTTAACCACTTTGTCAAATCCTACATCAGGATGAGGCTGGCCGAATGCATGCAAACAAAAGAGTTCTTGGGAGTGTTGTGGATTGAGGCCTGTTAGCCTGTAAATAGATGACTCTGGGATGTCTAAGCTGATGAGAACATCTTTATTGCGAGTTGTCACCAAAATTAAGCTATTGGTATCAAGTACATCCATAGCTGGTAAAAGTAATGCATCCAACTGCTCAATATCATCCACATCATCTAAAACAATGAGAGAATGACAAGATAAAAGACACCTTCTGATCTTCTCTTGACCTTCGTCAATGCTAGAGATTTGCACATTTAATTGAGTCAAGTCTTTAATAAGCACACTTTGCAAGGAATTCAAGAAATTTACAGATTTTTCTCTGACATCAAATAAAAAACAAGATCGTTTGTAATTTGATCTCACACGGTTAAAAATTTCTTTTGCTAAGGTGGTCTTTCCAACCCCACCCAAGCCCACAATTCCAACAACTCTAGTTCCGCTGCTTTGCTGCTGCACTAACTCTTCAAAATCTTTTACCTTTACATCCAAACCTGTAGGATATTTTGATACGTATAGGGGTGGTTTTTTAACCTTTTCCAAGACTAGTTCCACGACCTCATTCACTAGTTGCCACTCGACACTGAATAATATTCAAAACAAAATTACTAATCATACGCTACATACCAAAAAATTAAAAAAGAACACAGAAGAGTTGGAGTTCTCACCCATTATACGCCCCGTCCAGGTCGAAACCGCTTATATGAGAAACATTAAAAAGAGCGTTTCTCCATTTTTCTATATGGCCGCAGTCGTAACACGGCTTCTCTCTATGCGTTTGGGAGTCGATTGTTTTCTTCATTAAGAACCTAGTCAGGGCTTTAGCATACGCTCCATCTCTGCCAAGTTTCCATCGAAGGTCAGCAGGCTTCACACCGTAGAAGATTGGAATAATGATTGACCGGCCGGACTCCATCGACTCCGACATCAGTAATAGTTCATTGAGACACCACTCTGACTCTGCATATCGAGGAGAGAAAATTGCTATATGTACGAAGGCTGCTCTTATAGCGGCAGCTATTTGAGAAGTGAAAAAGACTCCCTTCTCCAATTCTTCTTTGTCTAGAAACACTCGCAATCCAAGTGGACTGAGGCGAGAGTAGAGATGGCTAGCGATGGATAACTTGGTGTCTGGGCCACGATGGTTGATAAACACATCGTATGCACCAGATGAGGTGGAGGATGATGCCAGGAGGTTTGCCATGATATACAGATGATATGTATGGCAGAGATTGAGATTGAGATTGAGTCAATTCAATCTTGCAGATCCTGAGCTGCAGAGATTGAGATTATAACCTTAGAAAAACAGATGATATGTATGGCAGAGATTGAGACTATACCTCCTCTGGATTGAGACTATACCTCCTCTGGTTGACCTCACAATTGCAGATTGGCTACCCGCTGCTTCCAAGTTGCACCAGGGCAGGTATTTCTGTCACTCTGTGTATCTCTTTCCCAAGTTCAATCCAAAGTTTATTCTTCTATTTCTTTCAATCAAGAAATAAAAACCTACGCTCTACAGGTATAATCTGTAACGTAATATCTTACAGTCAAAGGTGGAAGAAAGAGTTTTAATTTGTAACGAAATTACTACATTCAAAATTCAAACCCCCCGACTGCAAATCACTTGTGGAATAGGGCATCATTCTTTCAGCGGTAGTCTCTTTTTCCCAAACCCTTCAGTCAAGAAATAAAAAACCCACCGTTCAAAGTTTTAAAATACCTCTCATTCAAAGGAAGCGGCTTGTTAATTCACCACCGACCCCACATCGCGGGTGGAAAAGACAAAGGAAGCTGCTTGGCAATTTCCTTGATGGAAGAATCTCACCACCCACCGCACATCGCGGGTGGAAAAGACATGCTTTTGGTGGCAGTCTTTGTCTCCCAAAAGATGATCCTTTTTGCTTTGGGTGGAAAAGACATAGGCTGATCCATTTGTTTTGGTTGAAAGAATCGTCTTAGGTCTATTTCATGTATGTAAAAGGAGTAGTATTAATAAACCTAATTATACACACACAAAATTAAAATAAAATAATTATTTAATATATTTGTCAAAATCGGGTATATTGCATTCAAAATCTTCTCACATATAATACTTTGTCAATTTGTCAATGTATTTTTTTTAATATTCAACTTTGAAAGATAAAAAAAAAAAAAAATTATAATAAAAATATATTTATTTTTTATTTAATTATAATAAAAAATTTGACATGACAATTTTTATGTGATTTTGATCTTATTTCCAAATTACAAGATTAAATAAAAATATCTAAAACCTTAGAAATCCTTTAAATTACCAAGTTTGATTAATTGGATTGGAGCTCGCACTCCCAGGAGAAGAGTCCTTTGTCCTCCCATGCTGCCGGTAAACTGGCATAAATGTTCACTCTCAACGTGAAACACTGAAATTTCTGAGATAATATATTATTATCTTATGTTCAGGTACGATTTGATTAATGGCATCAATGTAGCCATTAATGCTCCTGTCTCCATTCACGATTTTTTTAAAACGTGGACGGACCACGGTGGAGGGATTGTTCTTGGGATTATCAATTACAAAATGGACGGTGGAAGGATCATTCTTGTGGTTATCCATTTCAAAATCAAGTGCGTGCCAACTGAACCCAACTATTGCTCAATGTGATTCAAGCTATCAAGATTCCCATTTCATATAAGACAACTGGTTAGGCCAATAAAATTTATTCAAGGTTATCTTACTAATTTATTAAATATTCTATAAATTGTTATGTTTTCGAGGGGATTATATATGTATCATCAAATTTGTATTAATTTGTTTTAAAACTTAAAATTATTCATATAAACTATATAAAAATTATGGTTTAGTTTATTTAATATTTTTAAAATTTTTAAAATTTATATTTTTCAAAATATAGATTAGTTGTAGGAGGTGATGTCATCCTCAATTTTCGCTTCTAGAAGGAGGTTATGGGTTGACCTCCTTAAACCAGTTAATAAAAAAAAATGATTTTTTTAAAGTTTTAGTGTTACGTATGTTGAATTTTTTAATTACTTAGTTATTATTATCTTATTTCTATTTTTTCATTTTTTTTTTTTTATTTAAGGGTCATCTAGTTGGTCATACTTTTGGATCGACTTTTACTTTAATATAAATTTTAAATATTATAAGGAATTTTCTATTTAAATTAATTTTAGTAAAATTTATTTATATACAATGTGATTAGTTAAAAAAACATGATGTCAGCTTTGGCGATGGTTGCCCAGTGCCCACCCCTGCGGCAGACTGAGTTTCTGTTTATTCATGCACGTTGGTTTTATTGCCATGGTAGGACAACCCAAATGTCTCCATCGTGCTTTTTCAGTAGGATCCCATCAAAAGAATTCTTTCTAGTGAACATTGTTGATTGATTCCATTCTTCATAACAATTGTTAATTGATTTGTTAATTTTTAGAAACTTGTGCGCAGTTATGTGAACTGCATTTTTTAGAAAAATAAAGCTAAAAAGACTAAATTAAACTAGAGTTGTGAGGGTCATATTGCATACAGTCGAGCAACCGTGCAAATTACAAGTTATAAATGGCACATGAGAATGTAGCGTGACAACAACATTTTGAGATAAGAAGTGAATTTTTTTAGTTTCAACTATCACGTGGAGGTGTGGTGTAATAAAAAGTTGTCAAGCAATGGTGCGGTTGTGGAAGAACAATCTCACAAGATGGCTTCTAACAAATATAGGGTATTGTGTGACCTAAAAAAAAGAGTGGATGATGACTTTCACCCTAAAAAATTCAATGGTTGTGGTTATGATAGGCAACGTATACGTCTTACAATAATCCTTTTTCCTTAAGTTGGAAAAAGAAGGCAAGGTACAGATCCTACAATAATCCTTAAGTTGGAAAAAGAAACTATCTAACTTATAGAGAAGAAATGAAGTTAAAAAAAAAGTGGAGTCTCTAACTCTATTGTGCAACTCTATTATGGGGAAATTGGGTCAATGGTGAAGCATAAAAGTTACTTTAACAAATTAAACTACTAAAATGACATGAAAACAAGCAATATAGGCAAGCTTCAACGTAATTGTAAATTTCTAATTAAAAAGAACATATAAAATAGTATCAGCTTGAGGAATGTATATTACCTGTCAAAGATAAAATTCCTTGGGAAGAGTCCTTTAAGTCTCTAATTGCTCTCAATCCAATTTGCAAATGTTGAAGAAAAATGCTTTCTTCTAAAGAGGAGGAGGCAAGAGAGCATGGAAGCTAATAAATGATAAAAAAATAGTTAGAAGAGAGGTATTCCAATACAATTCCTATGGCAATATAACCTTGCTCTATTTTTTCCTTTACTCAAGTGATCGCAATCCATGGTCACCTACTAAACATGATAAAAATAGATTGAAACTAAATTCTATATTTTAAAGAAGATTAACATTTGGAGATTGACTTAAACTTCTTCCACTTCTTTCCAATCACATCCCTCAAATCAATTAACAAACATAAATATGAGAACTAAATTTTGTCTAACGAATTAAGTCCATTGCCCGTATATCAAATCCACTTCCTATACCCCAATAGAAACCCAAATTTGTTGCTTTCAAATGTGATAGTCCTCTTCAGCGGAAGGCTCCACTTGGTCATAGTTCACCTTGCAAAGAGAATAATCTGTTTTATGTTATGAAATGACCATCCCTATTCTATAAGTATTTAGATTCTCTAATTTAGGAAACGGAAATGATTACCAACCATGAATTTAGGTATAGTAGGTTCAAGTGTTAAAAGGCATAAAATAAAAGTTTTTGCTTACGTGGTGCTAGCTGAATGCTCTAGCTGAAACTTATTGCTTATTGGTTGGGCACCAATGTTGGAGGAGCTGGAGATGTCCACGCCGTTTCGGTAAGAGGGTCAAGGACTTGTTAGCAACCCATGTCACCCAACTGGGACTGGCAAAGCAATTCCTACTTGAACGGGAAGAGCCTTTCATTCCAGGTCACCACCAGCAATGGAAGGAATATTTTTTTTAATATGACGCCACTCCTTGAACTCAATTTGGCTAGACTTTCGAAGGAAACGAACTCTAAGAAATTAAACATAGCCAAAACCCATTAGAGACTTCGTTTAGCCATTAATTAATCAATCAATTAATCATTTAGGTTGATGTGGTGACTCGAACTATTGACACGCTCTCCTTATTGTCCATCGTTGTGATGTGAATCTTGAATTGTATTCTCTACATCCATTGAATGGTAGTAACGATGATGAGGTTGGGATTGCGCCCTTCTCGGTTTCTCCCACTGTAACATTACCATTGAGAGATCCCTCTGAAGAACTGTCTCGTTTATTGATTTTTTTATAGAAATTATCGGCGATCGACAACATTTCTGTATGGGTTTGAAAATAGTATTTGCAACAATGCTTTGCAATCACATTCATTCAACTAGCATTCCAATGATATGGTTCATCATATGTATATCAATCTTAATGGTTTTCAAAAGTTAGGGAGATTTATCTAATACAAGACCATGAATGTGAAAGTATGCAAGTTTTCTATCTTTATGGGTGAATGAGAATGAGTTGAGTCACCAACTATGCATCCCTTTAATAGTTATTTGTGTTTTTTTTGTTTAACTAACACGTTTTTGAAGAAGATAATATTAGTGATAGTGAAATAGATAGGCTATGATCCTACAATTTATGAATCATATTATATCATGTCTCAAGTTCAAATATATTTGGTGAGACTTATATGCTAAAAAACTATAACGGTTACTGAAAGATTAGAAAAAATCAATGAATCATATGATATCATGGCTCAAATTCAAATATATTTAGTGGGACCTGTATGCTAAAGAATTGTAATAACTACTGAAATATTAGACAATATTAATTTCCAGGCATTCAAAGAAGAAAGTCTATGACAATTGTAGGGGTCATAATGGAAAATAAGTAGAACAATATCATATCGTTAGGTTGGAATGAATAGAGCATAGCTTAACCACTCTCACATACATGGTGGAACAAATGTTGGTGGTTAAGGGAATAGAACCAACATTTGAAAACAAGGATATTCTAGAGGTTCTTAATAATGAAGACAAAGAACTAGAGCTAAACTCTCACACAAAGAGGGAGATAGATGGGATAATGTAGCTATAGAGAACCATAGGTACCTTTGTAGATTTTACATCAATGTGAAAATTTCTTGGGTTTAGTAAGACAATCCAAATTGTAAATCTTCTCTTCTTGCTCTAGATTGAGTGGATATTCCTTCCTTTGATTGATTACTCACCCATTGAATCTATCAAGGAACTAATTGGGATCACTTTTGTGCTCATGGGATGCTATACATGAACTATTTTCTCTTAACACTAAAATCCACGCAACATAATTATAATTAGCAATTTGAACAAGGGCATAAATACAATGGATTGGATTTCACAAAAGATAGAGGATACAACACTTCCTCTCCCATCCTTAGTATCTTGCACATTAGATGCTTTACCATATCATTAAAAGTTAACTCTTTTGAAAGTTACCATATCACATTAGTTTATATATCATACTTTTTCACTTTCTTTATGAGACTATTAATACTTGAGTGGGTTAGTATGACCAATAATATGACATTAAAGCTATAAAATAAATAACAAGAAATAAAAGAGCTACTTCTAAGATTAAACTTCCAAAATGATATGGAAACAAATCAAAGATATGATCTTCAACCAAATGATTATTGTCCAATGGAAAATATTTGAATACAATTGTATAACCTTGAGGAATAAAACTTCTAAAGGGCATCCAATACTCCCTTTGGAGGGATCCTTTGAATTCTCTCTAATTTCTCTGTAACTTGGAATGATGAATGGAAATAATTTCTTCTTGAGGAATATGTCAAGGGAACTTGAAATGTGAAGGGATGGTAAGAATGTGGAGGGAAGAGATGTTGTCCAAACAAATTATTGCAACATAACTTTGCTATAAATTTTTCTTATGGAATGCATGCTCGTGGCTTTATTTTATAGCCAATTTCGAGGACTTCAAAGAATTGTTTCAAGATATGAATGCTCTTCTCCATAAAATTGTTTCTAGGTTAAAAAATGAGGCTATTGAATGTGCAAGTACCTCGTAGAAGCCAATACAAACCTCTTTGGCAGTCAAACTGTACTTTGGGCTACGGGATTTGAATGCACCATATAATTTATGGGTATGTATGTATGCATAGTTGCATGAGTTTTGAAGGATTTTCCATGTGATGTCATATGTGATCTCTTTTTATGAAGCCACGTCAATCAACAAAAGTTTGATTGTGCAAAAAAAATCCATTCTACATGTTGAAGTTTGATGAAAATGAAGCTTTGTGAGATGCATTCTATATGTTGATGTTGTATTTATATAATGAATGTTGAAATATCTCAATTGTGTGAAATTTAGGTGATAATATATTCTCCTTGATGTATGAGGTTAGGAGAGACCTATATAGCCAAAATACATCACTATTTCTTTCCCTAATGTTGATATTACATAATTGTGATAGTGAGAGAGAAAATAGAACCTATGAGGCCATGATAATGATGACATGTGAAGGAAAAAACTCATATGTATGATATTTTGAAGAATTTACACAAATGAGATAGCCATCCCTATTCTCATGAAATTTTTTCTATGTAAATTACAATGAGATGAGATCAAAGGGTCACCTCTATGAACAATTGTGGAAAGGCCAAAGTTGGATTTGATCTTGACCAAAGTAGATGTACATGGTATATTAGTGTCATGGGAATGAGGCCTGAAGGTGGTGAATTGCATATGATGTTGAATAAACCATGGGGGTAGGGGGTGTTGATGTTCTCCATGGTTCCATTCATCGGTTAAACATTTTGCAAATCATTCCCTTGGATGGGTTCGCAACCTAGAGAGAAAGGCCCCGTCGTAGCCTTTGACTGTGTGTCTTATGGCTTGAATTCTTATCCTCGTTTATTCATGTGTTGATTGGGCTGTAGGAGGATAGAGGTCACATTGTGTACTCCAGGAGGGAGTGCTCCTTAGTCAAAGCGATCTATTCTTGAAAAACTTGAGAAAGTCTTAGATGGTATTCAATAGACCCACTTGATAGGAGGTGAAATAAAATGGACACATAGGGGAAAACAATCTTCCAAGATCCTAAAATATATGGTATAGGGAGATTTACCCAAAAGGAGAATATTTAGATGCAGTAAGTGCAGGATACTCAGACACAGAGAGAGAAGAGTGACCAGATGCAGAGGGAGGAGGATACTCATACGCAGAGGGAGACATATGTTTTCACATAGAGGTAATAGACACAACACAACTTATTGATAAAAAATACTTTGTACACAATCAAGCAAGCGTCCATATCTTGATTGAACGATACTTGGTGAGCTTGGGTTTCACCAAGAGTGATGTAGATTCCAAACTTTACTTCAAGGTTGTTATGGTGACAATTTGATTTTGGTACTATATGATTAATGATATGTTCCTTTATGGAAACAGAGAAGCTTAGTGTCAAGTGTAAGAGGGCGTTGGCCTTTGAGTCCGATATTATTGATGAAATATTCCTTAGGAAAAGGGAGTATATCATTGATATGCTAAGAGATTTAGGATGCTAGACTACAAGTCCATGGCTATACCTATGGAAGTAGACCTGGAGAAGCTAAGTGATGATGCTTCATTTTTATATTTGGTGTTGTATAGACAGTTTTTGAGATCCTTGATGAGATTTTTTCTTTGCAATAAATACCCTAATCCATTTATGGTTGAGTCGAGAATTTTCCATTGGGTTGTGACAAAGCATGTGATAAGGTACTGTGTGGTACAATTTTATATAATCCAAGAGAGGTTTGAAGTGATGAAGTGAAGTTGCAAAAGATATATAGATTCTGAATAAGAAGAGTGCAATGGATAGAGGAAGCATGCTTTTTTGGCACTCAGTACCGAGTGAATTACATCGAGTATCTTATTGCTATTTGATTTGAAGTTCGAAGATTACTTCATCTGATATGTTGTGCAGTAGGGAGCAATGAAGCTTCAATACATATCCACAGATGAACATATGGTCAACATTATCACCAAGCCTCTGCCCAAGGAAAATTTTGTACACTTTAGAGACAATCTTGGTGTGATGGAGAATGCTTCTCTCAGTGAGAGGGGGCGTTTATGGATGTGTAACATTGTGATTATGAGAGGAAGACATTCATATGAGAGATGAATCGGAGATACATCGTGACAATATTCCAAATGCAGTTGCATTACAATAGTACTAATGCAATTGCAGTACAAATACAATACAGTTCCAGTACAGATGTAGTGCATATGCTGATGCACTACAGGTAGCATACAGATGCAGATGTAGTACATATGAGTAGCATCGGGAAGACATTCTCCACATAAATCCATGGTGATGTAGAATGACTCATTTAGTGATGAATGGCCATGGTGTAGTGTTAACAGACTCAATATGCAGATTATGGACATTCTCACCAAGTTAGCAACTTGGCATAGAATGTCTCCCTTGCCGAGAGGGAGTGTTGATGTTATCCATGGTTCCAACATTGGGAAAATATTTTGCAGATCAATCTCTTCGATGGGTTCACAACCTAGATAGAATGGTCCTATCGTAGCCTTTGATTTTGTGTCTTATGGCTAAGATGCTTAGCTTCGGTTAGTCATGTACTGATTGGACTGTAGGAGGCTAGAGGTCACATTGCGTACTCCAGGTGGAAGTGCTCATTAGTTGGAGTTATCTATTCTTGTAGAGTGATATGAATTGTCTATGTAACAAGAAGATCTTATCTCCTTGTATATTAGACAAAGTCTAATCTAATGTTGAATTTGACAATTTGCTTTAAGAAGTGTTCGAGACTTCTTAGAGTATGTTCAAAACAACATTAGAGCTCTACTGAAAGAATGTGAAACAACTGTTTCATTAAATATGGACAAACCCAAAGGAATATGGACTACAAATTTCTCAAATTAGCCTTTCTAAATCCCAAAAGTAGTCCTTCTAAAGTGCATTTTTTTATTCCAAAAGTGTAATTATTGATTCAAAGTCTTTTGCAATTTAGAAAACCTAATTTTGGGAATTAGGAAACCTGGTTTTGTTTTTTTTGCAAATGAATCCGGACTTGAATTAATCCATATTTAATGAAATGAGGGTTGTGACCCCATGTGAGGAGATATCAATGAGGATAACTTTTCTATGATGAAGATATAACCAAGGAGTCAAGACAATTCATTGAATAAGTCCCGAAGAAAGTGGAAGGCAAGAAAGAGCACAACTGTCCCAACAAAAGCGGTAAATTGACCCTAGAAGATAAACTGACAAGTCATTTTGAAAGATAAATAAAGAATAAATAAAAGTACTAGTCGGCCTCAAGAGTAAAAATCAAGTCAACTGAAGAATATAAATGGAAGTGTTCTCACACTTCATTTTGCACATTAAAGCAAGCTCTTCTCTCTCAATTGGTTTGCGCTTCTCAAGGAAGACAAGTAAAGATCACAGAAGAAAATTTTTGGGGTTTCTGTTATTCTTTTGGAAGATTATCTACCCTCTCTAGGGTTTATTGTGAAGGAGGTCAAACCTATCTTGTTCTAGGGTTCATCTTCATGATCGATATTGTTCTTGTATTTGATTAATTCCTTATGAGAAAATTTTGTTGGGTTTTCTCCTGTTTGGGTTTCCCATGATAATTCTTTGTGTCTCTTGTGCATGGTTATCTTTTAGTGATCCTTGTTTTATTTTTCATTGCAAATGAATGATTCTATAATTGTGGGATGAAATGAATTGTGAATTAAAGTTGAAAGAGATGAAAATTATACTACTAAGTTAGAAATTCAATAGGGGGCTTGAATACTCATTAAGGTGTTGGGAGGGCACTAAACAATTTTAAATTTTAATAGTATTTACCACTCTTGACCAAGCCTCTGTCAAGAGTGAAGTTTGATTACTTCAGGAACAAGATTGGCATGATCCAGACAGATGTCCCTCGTAAGGTTTCTTTGAATGAGCAAGGTTTCTTTGGAACATGTCCTTAGTAGTTATGCATTCACAAGGATGTGGTCATCCTTATATGGCTAATTGGTCACAATATTATTATTTGTGGTTTTGTCTCATTCGATGATATCATATGGATAAGGGTACGTGTTCTAAGAATTTGAACTTTTCCAACTTATCATAAAAGGAATTTTGCTATGTAATTGTTGTCAAAATTGAGATTTTGGATTGTTAAAATTGTTTTTTTTATAATGCATAAATAGATTTATCATAACCCATAAATATGGTTCCAGTTATTTTAGAAAAAATCCAAATTCTTAATTAGACTACAACTTGTAACATTTTCTAGTGCACTTGTTAAACCAAATGGTACAGATATCAAGATATCAATACTGAGAAACTTGGGAGGATTGAAAAATATTAATAAGTAGTTAGAATCCCAATAGAAATTTAAAAAAATACATAAGCGGAAGATATTAAATCAATATACATAAGCGAAAGATATTAAATGACTAGTTACAGAAGATATTAAATAACTAGTTAAGTTTTAATATAAAATAAAATGGATGACATAGACAAGCTAAAGTTCCTATTTAGAAGAGCATTTTTAATTTTACACATCATTAATATTTATATCTCAAGCTCACATATTTGAACACGTCATTTCTATTTCTAATATTAGGTAAACTTGACCCGGTCATGGTTTTCTGGCCCATGATATTTGGTGGCCCATGGTAATGGCCCATTGTAAAGCTTATGCACAAGCCTATTTAAAGGTTTCAAAGATAAACCTTCTTTATCATTATGTGTATGTTTGGTTTAATCATTCTGTTTATTATTATTATATTTTTGTAAAGTTTTATATATGTATTATACTAGGCAAGAATTAAACTTTCATATAATTATTATAAATGTTATTTCAAAAACAAAAAATCATTATTATTATGCGTAAAATTAAGATTGAACGTCAAATAAAAGGCAATACTAAAATGTCATATAAAAATTTCTTTATGTACACGGTATGATACCAAATTAAAACAATTTTTAGTTTCTTATATTTGTTTTCTTGTTTATGTATCATAGACATACAAAAAGCTTTTAGCTTATTGTAAGGCCATGGCTAATACCAATATAAACCCATCTAACACTGGTTTTACAAAGCACGGGAAGGGATCAAATCGAATCTGCAAACCTTTCACTACTATACTATAACACACATCCCTCTCTCCACTATGGTACATCACACTGATACAAAAATTCTTATTTTTTAAATTTTTTAAATTTTAATTTTGTAGGGACACTTCCCCCACCCGAACTAGGCCCAATGAACCTTAGCCTAAGCATTTTTGATTTTACACATCATTAAGATTTATATCTCAAGCCCACATATTTGAACACGTCATTTCTATATCTAATATTAGGTAAACTTGACTGAGTCATGGTTTTCTAGCCCATGGCAATGCCCCATTGTAAAGCTTGTGCAAAAGCCTATTTAAAAGTTTCCAAGATAAACCTTCTTTATCATTATGTTTAGTATTATTTTTTGTTTCTTATATTTTTGTAAAGTTTTTATATTTGTATTATACTAAACAAGGTCCGAGAATTAAACTTTCATATAATTATTATAAATGTTGTTTCAAAAACAAAAAATCAATTATTAAATTTTTTTATGTACACGGTAGGATATCAAATTAAAACATTTTTTAGTTTTTTATATTTGTTTCTTGTATATGTATCATAGACATACAAAAAGATTTTAGCTTATTGTAAGGCTATGGCTAATACGAGTATAGACCCATCTATTACTGGTTTTACAAAGCACCTAAAGGGATCAAATCAAATCTGCAAACCTTTCACCAGTATACTACAACACACATCCCTCTCTCTACTATGCTACAGCACACTCATGCATGCATTCTTATTTTTTTATTTTTATTTTTATTTTAAGTTTGTAGGGACACTTCGCCCACCAAGACTAGGCCAATGAACCTTACCCTAAATATTTTCATCTATTAAATGCTATTACCATCTCTTTCATTCTAGTATGGAGTTAATTTATTTTCTTACGGAGAAGTCCTATTTTTATATATAGCTCATCGTTGGTTCACGAAACAAATTGATGTAAAAGATGCAGAGATTGGAGCCTCTTTCATTCTACGATGGAGTTAATTTCTTTTTCCTACCGAGAAGTCCTATTTTTATATGATCAGTGTTTCTTCACATAATTGACAGACAATGAGATACTTGAAGTTCTGGTAAGCTTCTTGTTTTATATAGATACTTGAAACACTTGTTATATATATATATATATATATATATATATATATATATATATAATAACATATGAGATATATATAAAAAACTATTAATGTTAAATAAATTTAGATTCATAACAATTAAGTGATACTTATAGTATAATACAGGGTTTTTTTATCATTAAAAAATTAAGATAGCATTAAAAAAGAAGCCAAGTATTAATCTGCGAGTACTAAGGTGGAAGTAGAGCCTCCGGGACATAATTAAGAAGACTCAACAAAATAGCTCGATTACTAGGAATACTAAATAATTTTAATATGAGAAATATAATAATACTATTTATGGTTATGGTATAATGAGTTTTAACTTAATTAAAACTGGATAAAGTGATTTTTTTAAGGATGTGTAGATACTTAATAATATATAATAACATATAGAAAGGTTTATAGTTTGTTTATATGATTTCTTAATCATTGAATTTATTAAGAAGAATATTAAAATTATTAAAAATTGATATCAAATTTTAAAATTAATGTAACATTTTTAATTTTAAAAAATCTAAACCTTAATATTTAGAAATCTTAAAAAAAATTAAAATTGTTATAAAATTTCGAGATTAACCCAAATTGAAATGGTTTTTAAAAATTGAATTAAAAATATTTTAATCTTAAGAAATTAAAATGAAAATATATCCATTTGTGTATGTAAGAATTAACTAATAATGTATATATAAAAATTAAAAAGGAATTATAAATTAAAAAAAAAATTAATGTAAAATTATGTTAATATTTATCATTGACCAAGATTGGTCTTATTAGAAGTTAATCAACATTATTTCCATATTAATATTTAATGGAAGAATTAATATATAAAATTTTTAAATCTTTATATATATGTGTGTTTTATCATTATTTTAATTTTTAAATATAGGTAATGTGTATTTAGATATAATTTTCTTAAAATATTTTATTGAATCTAAACAATTACATAAAATTATATAATTATAATTGCTCAAAATAGATAGGTTTTATTTTTATAAAAATGTAATATTTAATATTTCTTATAGTGATGAGTTATGAATAAATTATAATTTCATGAAAGGATGATAAGTGTCCAAACATTATTTTCATTATGTGTCTCTTAAGAAAATGACATTGACTAATTAAATTTTTAGATTTAAGGGATTTGTACATATTTTAGGTTTATCATTCAAAATATAGCTACACTAACATTGATTCTTGAAATGTTCCTGAGGAAACAAGATTGAAAAAGTGTTGTGGAAGATAATATACAACTTAATAATGCATTATAGTGAAGTAATAATCTTCCTACAAATAAGGTATGAAAAAACATTATATTATTTTAAATTTTGAATATTTTTGAAGTTTTATGCTTATCCAAGTTTAAAATCTATATCGAGAGACAATGGGAGGAATGTATACTCTAGCCACTTAAAAAATATATCACATGCATAAGAACCTTCATATTGATATAAATTTGAGATTCATTTACTCTGAATATTCTTAAGAAAACGTAAACTTTTATCTCACTTAAGATTAAGAAGATTATTTAGATCGTGATATGAGTAGACTATTGAGAATATAAGCTAAGATCGATTTTAACATAATGAGATTGAGAATATAAACTAAGATCCATGTTGATGCAATGAAAACCAACACAATAATATTAATGGCAGGTTAAGATGGAGACTTTGATGGTAGAAAATCCACATGAGTAAACTTTAAGTAGATATTAAAGTTATTGAAAAATAAACTTAATGTTACTTTCTAATGTTGGTGTAGTCTCATGTAGATATTGTAACCAATGTTGCAAGACTTTTTATAACAAAAGTTGTATGTACATTTCTTTTCATCAAATGGAGGATAGTGATGTGCATTGTCTGCAATCACCTAGCTCCAATGTACCACATAGAGATTCTGATTAGAGGCCCCAATTTGCAAGCAATATCATAAGTTGTCTTTTCAATATTCTCTTTCCCATCCTTTGTTTCTTTCAAATAAGATGCTTTAACATAGAATTAAATGTTAACTCTTTTGAATTTTGGAGTTTTAATAATGCCATATTAGTTTCTGATCCACTCGGGGCTAGGAAGCCGATGGGGGACAACAGTTTGACTGAATGAGTTGGCTCTGTTATGACGGAAGGATAAGAAATACAATAAGCAAGCAGGATTACACTACACAGATAAAAACAAATACACATAGACAATATGTAGGAATACGAATTGATCTCTATTACTGAAAACCAAATAGATAAGATGTATATTACAATATTATACATGCTTATATAGAGAGTTCTGAGATGCTTGGGTGCCTTCATGTTATGTTCAGTTACAAAACAAGTTATAATGATTCGACAGTTCAATCGTTACAGTCGATTGGAGGACAGAGAGATAGTTTGTCAAAGTTTGACAGTCTCATGTCTCAAGATGGTGTTGCGTAAGTCGCAGGTCGACGTTGCATGCCGGTGTCGCGAAAATGTTAGGTCGCAGAACGTGTTGAAGTCATGTCGTAGTTCGACAACTTGCCAAATTTGTGTCGAAGTCACGGAGTGTGTCGAAGCCGTGTCGAAGTCGAAACTCATCGGAGTTGTGTTGACGACGATGACTGGTCGCAGTAGATGTCGGCATTCGACAAAAATGCCAACGACGATATGGATCAGACCTCCTTCCTTAAGAAACAATGGTCCCCATTGTTTGATTGTGAAGGTGAGGAAACTTGTTGGTTAGTTCAGTAGCAGAGTACCTTTTTTCTTGTGGCGGGATCTATCCTGCCTTAGCAACCAGAAAAAAGGGACTTGTGTTCGTCCTTGTATGGCGTACTCATCGTCCTACAATGGTGTCGCAAGGAAGAGGCTCCTGAACATCTAAATGGATGTCGTCGGGTTCTGCTGTCTGCAAGTCATTCTGTTCCAACAGTGGTGCATGGTATGGTCGAAGTAGATCCACATTGAAGACTAGATGTAGACCAAGGCACGCAGGAATGTCGAGCTGGAAAGCATTTTATCCAATCTGCTGAAGAATATTGTATGGATCATATCGCAAAGGTTTGAGCTTCTTGAATGGGCCAGTGAAGTGCTCCTTCTTAAGATGTAACTAGACCTTATCCCCAATTTGGAATGGATGAGGGATACAATGCTTATCGTGTCGGGCCTTAGCTTTCGTGTTAGCTCGTTGCAACATGTCCTATTATTGTCGCTGGATGTCGCATATCTTTTCTTGAAACTTGACTACTTTGTCAACTTCTCATTGGTTGTGGTCGGTATCATTCCATTGTGTCGAGGAGTTGATCAAGTCGATAGGCGCTAAGGGTTGAAATCTGTAACAGATCTCAAATGGAATCTTTCCCGTAGAGCTGTGCTGAGCATGATTGTAGTTGTACTGTATGTATGGAAGACTGTCATCCCATGTTCGTCGATGCTTTTGGTTATACATGCGAAGCAGTTGTACGAAAAAGTGATTCACAACTTCCATCTGTTTGTCGATCTGCGGATGGAAAGTTGTCGACAATGAGAGTCATGTGTCTAGATGTTGCCAAAGGGTCTTCCAAAAGATGGTGATGAATTTGGCATCTTGGTTGGAAATGATGGTCGTTGGTAAGCCAAAGTGTTTCCAAACATGTGAATAAGAGTTGAGCAGTCTGTTGTGTTGTTGTTGTCTTCTTGCATGGTATGAGAATGGCCATCTTGGAAAATATTTTGACTATTACTAAGATCGCGTCATGTTGATATATGGTAGTAGGATATACTATCAAGTAGTCCATAGAAATAGATTCCCATGGTCGACTAGGAACTGGAAAAGGTGTGTAAAATCCCTGTCGTCGATTAGGCGGTTTAGCAATGGAACAAACCACACATGATCAAATTTACTTGTTGACATCATTTTTAAGTGTAGGCAAAAAGAAATACTTATGCAGAATAGAAAGTGTCTTTTCTACTCCAAAGTGTCCTGCAGTCTTGTTGTAGTACGCATCCCAAATGAGCTATTGTCGATGCTCACAAGCCAATACACAAAGCTATCCAAGCTTGTATAGCAGGGTATCTTTCAAAAAATAGTCGAGGGTCGATGACTTGTCAGTCTGAAGCTGTCGATACAAAAGTGAAAATTCAATGTCTTCCTAATACAACTGAGGCCAAGTAGTGGTGTCATATCCCTGCAGACTCATCACTGTAAAAGGAGAGTAATGGGTGGTCTACTTAGACAATCGAAGGCGTTAGATTTACCTTTATGATACTTAATTACCAACTAGAATTGTTGCAGGTAATTAATCCACTTAAGTTGTCGAGTTGTTTGTAGTTTTGATTGTGTTGGAGCGAACTGGAGAGGCTTATGGTCAGTGAGGATGATTTTACACCAAAATTTCATCACCCTTGTGCAAGTGTCGCAAGTGTTGCAAGTGTCATCATCATGACCTAGTGTTGTCACCATGACCATTTCAATTGTTGTCATTATGACCAAGTGTCGTCATCATGACCTAGTGTCATCACCATGACCGTTGCAAGTGTTGTCATTATGACCAAGTGTCGTCATCATGACCATTGTGATAATGTCTTCATCTTGATCATTGTGTAAAATCTTTGCTCTGACCCCTAAACTCATTCTGGGCTAAAACACATCCAACTGAGAGATTTCCCTGCCTAGTTGACCTCTTTGAGTAGGCTGTCGCAATTTGTCTTCCTACTGTTAAGATTCAATGTGCTAAGACAGAAAATATCAACATTACATTCCATTTCACAATAATAGCATATACAGGATCACTGAAAGAACAATAAGCACAGCATAAATACAAGAGACACAAATTTATCCTGGGAAACCCTCATGGGGAAGAAAACCCGACAAAGCTTCCTCAATATAGATGACTAGCAAATACAAATATGTAAACCACAACCATGATCTCCTTCTCCACAACAGATCTCTCTCTCACTTATGTGCTATTCACAAGTGAGTGCAATGTGTGTTAAATGAGGAACACACCTCCTCTATTTATACACAACTCCGACTTGTCTTTTACACAAGCTAGGTCGGCCCCAACTTAACCACTGTGTTAAACACCCCATTACAACTGACTGGGCCGACCCCTCTAGGGTGGTCTAATAACCCTTTGACCCACATAACACATACAGGGCCGACCCCCACTAGGGAATTCTAATAACCCAAGTTACCACATTCCGACGGAGGAATAAACACCTCCGGATATACAATAAGATCTTCACGGAGGAATGAAACATCTCTAGAATAATAAAGTACAAATATAATATTTGAAGTTACAATATTTCAACACTCCCCCTTAACGAGAAGGATATTATAACAACATTTGCACGAGCAAGGAGTTGATAAAATTGGATACGTACAATATCTGGTGAAACTAGGGGTTTTCTTATTTGGAAAGGAATATTGGGAGGGGGATTCAACAATAAAATTTTAGAAGGATTTTTCCAATATTTAGTGAAATTAGGGATATTCTTTAATAACATGTGAATGATCGTGCTATGTAACAAGTTCAATGAGTGAACCCCCCGTGGCTTTTTCCACCAGTATCGATACATGAAGAAAACATGTACTTAAGTAGGTGTACCTCGAACAAGAACCTATTTGGATAGGGATAATTCATATGCCAACAGTTGCGTGTCCACTATACTAACCAATTGTGACAATATGAACTTTAATAGGAAACTTTAACAAATCCATTAATAACGATATTAAATCATTAATACATTATTAATCTGGAATACAACCTAATTATAGTGTTAATGTGAATACTGTTATAACTTAACATAGTTATATGTTTCCAACATATAACCTATGTGTTGATATTAACTCAAGCCCTAGCATTAAATTGCAATGATCTAGGCTAAAGTATAATAGGTTATGAGCATTCTTACTATTCCTATGATAATGCAAATATCATAAATTATATAACCATGAAGAATGTCATGTAATACTCACATCATTAGTATTAACCTAATACATATACTTATATTAATTCCATAAGTAAATTAGAACAATTATTAAAAAGACTTGACTTTGTAAACAATATATATATATATATCCAAAGTCTTGGACCTTGGCTTAAAATGCCAACCTATTAATATATAATAACAAGAATACCCTACCTATGTTAATTAAGCATTGTAAATAAAACTTAACTTTAAAACAAATGTATAAATATATATATATAAATATATCACATACATATATATATATTTCATCCAACACTACGGACTTAGGATTAATGTGCCTATGTAATACTATGTTGAAACTTGGCGCCATTGTGTATTACCTTGACCAAAAATACAAATGATACATAATGTCATACCATGAAATTATAACCAATAGAACCAACGAAATAACCAAAGCAAAGACTAAGGTTTAGAAACAAACTAAAGGAGTTTATATAATCAATATGATATTCTATTATGAAACCATGCAAATAGTCATGCCATCGTGGAAATCCTACGCATAGTAGTTATGGAAAGACTTGTTCAACGCTGCTTGTTCAAAGGGTGGCCTGAGTGGTGATGTGGCTAGGCCATGCAGGCTTAACCATCCCATTTCAAATGTTTTGAACCCTGCACTGGCTGCCACTTGGAAGGTAAACGAAGATCCTCGGTGATGTGGAAGTGATCGATGTCTACGTTAAGGTTTTGGTCTACGTGGACAGTGGTTGGTCGACGTTAATAAATGAGACTTTGGTTCCCAGCTACGTTTTGACGATGTGCCACCATATCCATGAGTTGTGCTGTGTACTCAATGCAGGCTCCATTAAAATTTAGTTGATATTCATCGCTGATCTCAGCATGCTTTGGTTTATTGGAAATAGTGATACCAGCCTCATCGTCGATCCATGCACTATGGCATTCACACCCAAAAATCTACGGCATAAGCATTAACACTTTGACAACCGGGCTCAGTGGTAACCATACCTTCCTTGTCTGATGCACACAACAATGTAAAAGGGTTTGAGATTTAAGGGTGGTCAGTTTTGTTACGTTGAGGTTCTGAACAGAGGGTTGCTTCCCTGCACAACAGGTCTTTCACCATGAATTAGGAGGAATGGCTTCATCGCCATGACGATACCCCAAACAACACAACAATACCACTAGCGTTCGCCACTACATTCATTGGTAAGTTGAAAGCCCCACTCTTATCTTGTTTAAATGCAATGTTTAGCCATTAAGAAATCTTCGGGAGTGACTAAAGTTCGTCGTTGCTATCTGTGTTTCTCAGGTGAAGCGTGGCTGCAACTCCACTCTTCTTACCGACAAGGTGTTCTGTATACAAACCTCGTTGCATGATGTGGTAAAAATAATATGTAGTTCCAGTTTTCACTTGTTATGTTTTTAACCTCTCGTCACTGTTGTTTTGGCAGGTCACCAGGATGGTGGTGGAGGTTGGGGCATGTAGAATGACTCCACAACCGACGCTGAGCGTGGGGGAAAGGTTCCCCAAACTGCCAAGTAACTTGCCAACTACTTGATGCCTCGGGGTGGTATTTACCCCGTTGGTTCAAGGCTAAGTTACTCAAGTATTTCGGAAGGGTTTAAGTGTTAGGTCTTTTCGGTTTTTACTGCGTTAAAAGAGATGTGGCTGTCGGCCCCAATACGTAGAAGTGTTATGCTTGCTACTAGCGAAAGCAGGTCTTCACGACCTGGGTTGTATTAAGCCTTCCAGGCGACATGTAACTCATTTAAGTTTTGTTCGAATGGTTAAAGTCTCCCCGAGCAACTCAGTTTGAGCTTGCTCTCTGTAATTAAAAGTCGTGGCTCCAATTTTGGATTAATGGGAAAGATGTGAACACTAGGTTTAAGCTTCAATACTGTGTACAACCCCTTTTTTATGTGAAATGGTTAGAAAAGTTTAACTTCCATCAATGGGGCTTGGTGGTAGTGTTTTTTTCCACGCCGTCTGTGCATTATTTTCAATGGATTCGCAATGTGTAAAGGAACATTACAACATCTAGTTGATTAATGAAATATTCTGCTCTGTAAAGAACATATAGGCATGCACATGTTAAAAGAGTAACTATATGGATTGAATCGCATTTATGTTGACTGTGAAGTCGTATTAATAAATCCTCTAGCACTTGTTATTTATATAATATAAATCTTGCTTCCTAGGCTGTTCCTCGAGCATAGCCATAGGCATAAATAAGTTCAGATAGATGCATAATGTAGAATCATATTTAATGTTATTTATGCAGCATTGATCGTCGTTTAACTACCCACTGTGCAAATCGTGGAAATTAATAAAATGTTGAACCAACAAATCATGGATACGCATACAGTTTTTATGAATGGATGAATTGTAGGTTTTAAACCCTTGTTTGTAAAGAACATTTAACTCTGTATTTTAATGTATTAACGTGGATTCAATCCATTGACCACAATTTGATTCTGAAACGAAATATCGTGTCCTCACTCAGCCCATGCCGAGGGCATTAATTTTAAAGATGAAACACCATTGTAAATGTGTTTCATCTATAAAATAGAATGCATTCGAAAACTTAATATGTATCCCTTAAATTAATAGCAAGTGTATTAAAAAACATAGGAAACCCTGTTCGAGTATTAAGATGAAGTTTATACAAAGTGCATACACAGAAGAAGCTTAGAATGCGATCTTAAGCATGAATCCGGATTACAAGTTTTCATATACATAGTCACATAAATGTATAAGCAGATTTAGAAATAAAAATTTCCTTTAAACATGTAGGAAAATGTCCTATTCACAAATATCTCTATTATGGGTTGATCTATAAAAATAGAAAATGAGGGTTTATAAATATTTAGGGCTTGACATGTAAACCTCTCAGTTTACATGTCTGCCTCATTTACACAAGAACAATGATATACACATAGTTCTGTCAGTAGAGAGAAATAAATGTATTCTAATTTAAAAAACATTCACACAACTAGAGGTTAGCATTTAAACAATGGTTACTCTAAGATGCCTCTCTCAGTATGATAACCCATTATTTAGATCATACTGCTGTCTACGTACTGCACCGACACCTTATCCATACATATAGTAAATATACTATGAATATTTCAGGCATTTCAACTTAGATCATAAAACTGTATCATATCACAAATATCTAGGTATTTATGGCAAATCTATACTCAGAAATCAATCTAACATTAGGCATATAACCAAATCTGAATAGTAAATTAGTCAACAGTAATTCCAAGAATAAACATAAACAAATTCCATTACTATCCATAAAAATTATCATATATGTGTAGTAGATAAACTTATCTGAAATTTGATGACCAGTGGGACCAAGCACAAACCTCCCAGCCTTTGACCATCAATATCTCCTTGCTTTTAGGTCACCCCCGAGCTAAGTTCACAGTCCCCCAGGTTTAGAGTATATATTTTAAATTACCCTTAACTTGTTCCCCAAGTTATTTAGGATATTTCAGTGGTAGCAGGAAACCCAACATCCAACTCAGTACTCCTGAGCTCCAGGATGCTCCAGGACTTTTTAATCCTCGACCATTCAGAGAATCAATTAAACACAACCTGTTCAGAGTAACTGCAGTGCTCCTACAAGCTTGGGGTATTTCTCATACCTGCACACAATCAAGTGGACAAGCCAATACCCAGCTGTATGATTCCTCTTAATCTGGACCAGTTTGGTACTCCCAAATTTGTCCTCATTCACTTGTCTTCATTTGTCTCTGGTCATTGTTTTTCCTAGCTCCCCTTTCTCTTGTGGGTTCATGATCATGAGAATGTGAATAATGAATTGTTTTCAATGAGTTTCACTTTTTATTCTCTTAGGTGTGAAATTTCTCATTTTATGAATTCTTTTATTTCCTTAGTCTCTCAAATCTTTTCTTTAGGATTTTCCATTTTTCTCCAATAATAATTTATTTTATTATTTTAATTGGCCTTTTCCATCCAACCCATAGGGGAATGTGACTCCCATCTCATTAATGTGTTGGTCCACATGGTCATTAGAAATCAATTTATCAGATTTCTAAAGTAACCTAAGTAAAATGAAATAATACTTAGCAAAAATATAAAAGGGTTAAAGTCCAGCATTTGGGGCATTACATACCATCTTGAAGGGGGTCTGTCCTATCAATCTTTTGCAAATTTTTCTATTGGACCATAATACTGCAGGAATATTTAAGTCCCAATTGTCGCGGTTTGTATTGCATACCTTAGTGAGCGCATTCTTCATAATTTTGTTCAGCGCTTCAATTTCTCCATTCTCCTGTGGGTGGTATGGAGTACTTCTGCTATGCTAAATTTGAAACTCCTCAGTCATTTCTTTGATGGCCTGCTTTACAAAATGCATACCTTGGTCACTCATCAATATTTTTGGACACCCAAACTTGGTGAGCACATTGTCGAAAATAAATATTTCCGCTTTTGGAGCTGTGCAATCTTTCACTGGTGTTGCTTCAGACCATCTTGTTAGGTATTATGTCGCAGTAATGATGTACCTCGCACTTGTCCTCTTTCCTGGTGGTTTAATGGGTCCCAAAAATTCTACTTCCCATTTTTCAAAAGGTTGTAATGTCAACTAGGGTACCAATGGCATCGCATCCCGTCACGATGGTTTCACCATCCTCTGACATACGTCGTAGCTCTTAGAATAATCTGTTGCGTCGCCATGTAGTGTTGGCCACCATAATCCAACTCTAAGTATATTTTTGACAGTTTCATGCCCTCCATAATGCTCTCTAGCGATCCCATCGCGAGCCTCAACCGACACTCTTTCTTGCTCATGTGGAAGGACATATTGGTGTAGAATTTCATCTGGCCCCATCTTGTATAACTATCTCGCGATCAAATGGAAGTCAGTAGCTCTGATGAGTAATTGCTTCTTCTAATTAGTGGTGAATTCTTCATTTTTTCTTCCCATGTCCAAAAACTAAACAATTTGCTCATAATGGTCATCGACCATTTCAATGCAAAATAACTATGCGTCGGAGAGATCTTCGTCGATGATACTTGGTTCCTCACCCAATTTGATCCTTGACAGATGGCCAGGTCGTGCGTTCAATCATCCAAGCTTCATGATTATTTCAAATTCAAATTCCTTAAAAATCAGCAACCACCGACAGATCTTCCCCCCAACACAGGCTTCTTGACCAGGTACTTCAGTGTTGAGTGGTTAGTAAACATCTTGAAGTGTCCTCCTAGAAGATAACGTTGAAATGTTTGCAATGCATATACCATCACCAGGACTTCTCTTTCTGTCATTGTATAATTTTTCTCTGCAGTCGACAACTTTCGGCTAGAAAACGCGATAGGATGGTTGATCGAGCCTTCTCCATGCTGGGCCAATATTACCCCCAGTGCGACTGACGAAGCATCTACATGGTCATGGAATTCTTAAATCCATTCGGTGAAGGCTAATATTGGTGCTACAACCATATTTTCCTTCAATATCTCGAGGCTCTTATTACACTCACCGTTCCATTGAAACTTCACATCTTTCTTCAACATCTTTTCCATGGGCGCAGTAATCGTTGCATACCCCTTTATGAAATTTCTATAATATCCTGTATGGCCCAACGTGGCCCTCAGATTCTTTACTATCGTAGGAACCGGTAAGTCGACAATGATCACGATATTGGCTGGGTCAACAAACATACCCTCCTTGCATACAATATGCCCCAAGAAGATACCAAATGGTGCACATAAGATACACTTCTTTAAATTCAAAGAGATATGATTATGTCGACATCTTTCAAGCATCATCTTGAATATTTTGGCATGGTCTTTAACCAGTCCATACACAGTCCAGTCATCCATATACGCCGCCAATAATTTGTGAATAAAATAATTGAAAGGATCGACAACCAATCTTGAGAAAATTGCAGGGGCATTCTTAAGACCGAATGGAATTATTGTGTACTGATAGCATCCCCACTCTGTTACAAAGGTGGTTTTGTGTCAATATTCTTTTGCAATATTTACTTGTGATATCTCGAGAACCCATCTGTGATTGAATATACTTATTGTCCTCCGACACCTTCAATTAATTCGTCTGTAAAGGGCGTGGGGAATGGATCGTGAAGGCATGAATCATTCAAATTCCTCAATTCGACACAGATCCAGACTTCGTCATTCTTCTTGTCCTGGACGACCACCGGGCTAATCCATTCTGACTCCTCGACAGGCTCAATGATCCATGCATCCAAAATTTTCTCTAGCTCAACCTTCACTTGTTATTTGTATCTGGGATTCAATCTATATGATTGCTGATTCACTGGATTAGCATCGGGTTTAAGGGGGGTCTTCATCTCTCCAAAGTCCCCAAAAATTCCCTTTATCTTAGAAAACTTCATCAAGAAAAAATATTGAAATTAATGCAATAAGCCGGTGACCTTCCCGATTGTCATGTCCTCCCAATAGTCTCCAATACTGGAAAAATTTGTATTCTCCAATGACCCAATATTTACCTTCTTAATTTTCAATGGTTGCTTGAATCCGTCGAATGGAATATCTGATGCTCCGACATCATGACTTCCTTCTAACTATGGGACATAGACAGCTCTAGGATCTTCATCATCATCAAGTCCTCCTGAAACATTGTAACATTCCATCATCATCTTTGGTGTTGTAGTCCATTTTGGTCCCATTTGTCTTTCGGTTGGAACTATCTCAAATATTTTTTCGTGGATTACCTACAGTGTGCTATCAATTAGAGGATTCTCATCAGCGAAACTGAGTGGGGGACTGAAGCTAGTGGTTAGATCATCCCATGTGGTTGTTCCTCATCTCAGATCTACTGAGACATACTAGCTCCGTGACACTTCATCTAACATGTGGGTGAATGCATGGACCCATTCTTGCTTTGGACTCACCCCCCATGTAACCTGACATTTTCCCAGATGATCCCTTGGATCCATCCTTCCATCACAGTTATTTCCTTGGTAGTAGTCAGTTTCCCCAAATCTTACTTCCATTAATCATCGAAATTGTTTCCAGTTGGTTATTGACAACTTGGGCGCACTCCACCACCTCACTAGAGTGGCCTTCAATGCTTCATCTAATGCTAGCAGGTGATATGGTTCTGATACTTTGTATTCAAACTCATTGATGAATATTTCCAGGTTAGTTAGTCCTTCATATGTTGGTAGATCACATACTTATGTCGCGAACTATCTCAATGATTGAGTGATCCGTGCACACTTCCTGAATGATACCTCTTGCAACCGATTTTTCCAATTCTCCAGAGCCTTGTCAGAGTCTGATGACACCGAACTGATACTTCTCCACCCTAATTCCCCATCGGCGGTGGGATTTATGTAATATTCTAAGATATTATAGATGTTGTCCCATCCTCCAGTGAGCTCGTCTCTCATTGGTTCAAGATATCTCTATCCTTCAAGTGGATCAAGTGGAGCAATGACCCTCATGTTGCGGTTCTCAAAAGACATCATTCTTTTTTGAAATTGATAACTGCCTGACTTTCCATCGCCCAATATGACCTCAACAACGCAAGATGTGGAATGGTGTTATCAATGATCTCTATGATGTCAAAATATGCATATGTCTTCAATCCTTCTACCTCGACTGGTAGATGATGCAACCAACTGATTGACGTAACTTTGATATGGTTTGTTAAATGGAGCTACACACAGGACCATACTAGCTGTGGCTTCCCCATTTCTTCATATGTTTTGTTGGTTAGCATATTCACATTGGATCCTATATCTAGAATGATGGAATCCATACCATATGCACCGATCTGGGCATTCATTCTCATATCCGTTCATGTTTTCTTCTTATACAGACGGTTGACTACGCGATCCTGTCACCCCTCTTCTAGCCGTTACAAGAAGCAAGCTATCTCTGCTAATGCTTCTTGATCCTTTGCTAATGTTATCCAAATTTCTAGAAAACTTTTCAAAGTACTGATCTTTCCTGGTGACTTCTACGACATTGTCGGGTCAAAAATTTGCGGTATACCATATACAAGTTCTTTGTGGACTATAGATGTTGATTGAACATTATTCTTTATTAGTACACCTCGTACTTCCCAAAATTTTTATTTCTCTTCTTTGACATCAAATCGTACCTGTTTCTGGATTGCAAGCTGGACATTTGGTTGTAGCCTATCTTATCCTATCACAGCTCCTCCTCTGGTTACTACTGTGGCATTTACTAGTTGACTTCTTACCTCAGCTGATATATTCTGCACATTCTGGTATGGATTCAAGTTCTAGTTCAGGTTTGGGTTCGGTTGTGGTTGTGGAGCCATATTAGTCTACCACTTTGTGATTAGATGGGGACAATATTCAACAATGTGATCAACTGCGATGCAATAGATACACTGCAGGGTCGTATTTGGTCAATCTATCTGATAGTGTCCAATCTTACCACAATTATAGTATGGGATCGGTCCTCGACCTTGAGCAAAGGTTCCTCCGTGACCAAAACCTCTTCCATGACCATCATGATATCCTCCTCTCAGTTCTCCTCACGGTGGGTTGAACTATGATTGATTGTACTACGCTAGATTATACTACAGCTCAGCCTGGCTATACTGCGGCTGCGCTGGATAAAATTTTTCCTGGTGTTGATCGTCTCCCTTCATTAAGTAAGTATCAACAGTCGTTTCTTGAAGCAAGTCATATGCACGAAAATATTTCTCATCATGACCGACATAACGATAGAAGCTACAATATATATTAGATGGCTTTGACACAACCTTTTGTAAATACATACATTCTTTTGAGCGATGTCCTCTTGTCTGCAAAACTCGGCACCCTGGAATTCCTCCTTGACTAAGAGGATTGGGCACACCAGACTGTAGATACTCACAAAATTCAGGACACTAATATTTATGATTCCCTTCACACTTGCATCGACTACACCATACCTCTTCGCAAAATTCCTTCCCTTTTTAATCTCTTTCACCTGAATAGTTAAGTTTGCTAGCTGCGACTCTATCTGGATCATCCCAATACTTGTTTCTCCAACCGATGAAGCTTCGAGCTTCATCGCGAGTTCCAAATCCTCCGCCTGAGATAATATATTTTCTGCATCAACGACATTTGAATGTGCGGTATCAACCTTGCAATAAATGATTCCTTGTATTGCACATTGCTCATCGCAAAAATAACTTTATCCATTAGAGTTTTGAACCTCTAATCAAACTCCCATACTTAATCATTAGGAAATTGCTTTATGTCTTTCAATTTCGTGATGTATTGCGATTTTGATTTAGGCTTCTTAAGCTCGTCGATCAACACAGTTCTGATTTATGCCAGAGTCTTCTGCTGAATCCTTGCAGATACTTGTATAAAATTCATGTACTAGTCTAGCGCCCAACCACTGATGGTCGTCGCCAACTGTCCCTTCTTGATAGATTCATCCTGTACTAGTTTTACTGTCCACACTGCTTGGCACAAGAACCAATATTGCTCAAGATCCTCTGTAACATTACCCTGAAAGAGAGGCAACTTCACATCGTCCTCTGCCATCATTGGTTTTCTACTGGTGTTTATAGATCTGCTACTATTACTTCTATTGTTACATGCAGGACAACCTTGCGAAGAGCTTGTGTTTCTTCCTCCAAAGTTTGGAAAAGTGCACGGGGTTATGGGTACATTATGGATTTGGGTCTGTCCTTCGTCAGGTTCATGGCTAGGTTAGTCGTTCTCTTCGTTTTTGTAGGGATGCTTAGTCCCTTGTGGCCCTGCTTCATAGTCGTTCATTCCGGTCGCACTAGGAATCTCTCTCTCTCTCTCTCTCTCTCTCTCTCTCTCTCTCTCAACCCTCCTCTTCTTCTCTGGACAGAACCTCTCCCTAGTTCTCAGGCGGCCACAATATTCCACAACTTCCCTTACAATTTTGTCATATCTCATTTCCATCTACCCCACATCATTCTATCAGACCTGCATCTGTGTAGTACCCATAGCCTCCGTGCACCAGTGCTTTACTCATCGAAGTTCATCTTCAATATTCCCTTTTCACAAATGAGCATTTTGATTGACAATGGTAACGCCAATAGGTACCTTCTTCTAGTTTGTTTAAAGAACTTCCTTTCCACGTCAAACTCAGTAATGTACCCTTCCAAAATGCTATCTACCCAGACATCGACAACCCTTGAAGATTTATTGTTAACATGAATCAATTGCTGGATCAGTTCCAGGGTCCAATGCTCTGGCTCACCTCCTTGGAAATTCTTCTTCTGATATGTTAGGTTAGCCAACCATTCATACAATAGTATAGGAAACTCGCATAAAAATACCTCGTGGATATCAATATAGATGTACTTCTGTAATCACTATTCTTCCAACCATCCAGGTTTCTGATTTTCTTCCTCAACAAACTCTCGCGTCTTTCTATTGGACCACTCCTTTCTCTCCATATTTGTCGGATGCCACATCATGTCCTCTCTTTTTCACACTAGGGTCCCGACAACAGAACCATTTGTTGACACAGATATGTCGACAGGGGTTCACTTTGCACAGTGTTAACAAAGTTTGACACAAACTCCCATAGATACCGACCAGGAAAGGGTTTAGCGTTTCTAGCAACACTCGCAAAGTGATTGAGGTCTCACTCGAGGCACCTAAGGGGGCTGCATGAACCAAGATTCCGCAAGTATAAGAGGACATGCATCTTTCACAGTTAATCACAACATAGGTCAGAGATCGACATAGTTAGAAATCGCATCATAACATCATCATTGCATACAGAGACATATTAATCATATCTATGCAACAACAGATCATAGAAACACATTTAACAGATCTAGGATACATCTCATAACAATGGCATAACATATTTAATCATAACTGCAACGTAACACAAGTAATCATACTGTGACATAACACAAGAGAGATAAAGTCATGGTCGAAACATTCTTTCTCATTAGAAGCAGAATTCATACATCAAATCCATCTTACAAATCACATAATCGACAGAGACACATATCCGCAGAATGAATCCTCAATAACTCAGATCAAAGTACAAAGATGCGATCACATCGTCGAATCATTTACAAGATAAAAAAAAAAGATAAGAGATTCCCAGCGACTTACAATGTGACTCGTATTTATAGGCTCAATGGTCGTTACAAAATTAGTCCACTTCACAAAGTGGACATATCTTAACCACTAAGTATAACTAATTCCTACTCAGCTTTGACCGCTTTGCTCTGTTTTACCCGCTTTGCTCCGCTCCGCGACCACTCTCCACCTTTGTCGATGTTTGTACCAAAAATTCTATGAACTTGTCCCATGCCAATGATGTTACAAGGAGATCTTATCTCCTTGTATATTAGACAAAGTTTAATCAAATGTTGAATTTGACAATTGGCTTTAAGAAGTGTCCGAGACTTCTTAGAGTATGGTCAAAACAACATTAGAGCTCTACTGAAAGAATGTTGAACAACCATTTCATTAAATCTGGAAAAACCCAAAGTAATATGGACTAAAATTTTCTCAAAATAGCCTTTCTAAATCTCAAAAGTAGTCCTTCTAAAGTACATTGTTTTATTCCAAAAGTGTAATTATTGATTCAAAGGCTTTTGCAATTTAGAAAACCTAATTTTGGGAATTAGGGAACCTGGTTTTGTTTTTTTGCAAATGAATCGAGACTTGAATTAATCCAGATTTAATGAAATGGGAGTTGTCACCCCATGTGAGGAGATATCAACGAGGATAAATTTTCTATAATGAATATATAACCAAGGATTCAAGGAAATCCGTTGAATAAGTCCCGGAGAAAGTGGAAGGAAAGAAAGAGCACAATTGTCCCAACCAAACCGGTAAATTGACCCTAGAAGATAAACTCACAAGTCGTCTTGAAAGATAAATAAAATATAAATAAAGAAAAAATAAAAGTACAAGTCGGCCTCCAGAGTAAAAATCAAGTCAACTGATGAATATACATGGAAGTGTTCTCACACTTCATTTGCACATTAAAGCAAGCTCTTCTCTCTCAATTGGTTTGCACTTCTCAAGGAAGACAAGTAAAGTTCACTAGAATAATTTTTTTGGGGGTTTCTCTTATTATTTTGGAAGATTATCTACCCTTGCTAGGGTTTATTTTGAAGGAGGTCAAACATATATTGTGCTAGGGTTCAACTTCATGATTGATATTGTTCTTGTATTGTATGAATTCCTTCTGAGAAAATTTTGTTGGGTTTTCTCCCGTTTGGGTTTCCAAGGATAATTCTTTGTGTCTCTTGTGCATGGTTATCTTTCAGTGATCCTTGTTTTATTTTTCACTGCAAATGAATGATTATATAATTGTGGGATGAAATGAATTGTGAATTAAATTTGAAAGAGATGAAAATTATACTGCTAAGTTAGAAATTCAATAGGGGGATTGAATATGTCCGCAGGGGTGTAGCTCAATCGACGATTCGCATGATATGAAGGAAATGTTGTAAATGGAGGTCACGAGTTCAAATCACCCCGGCTTACCCGTGCCCCATGCTTGCAGGCTGTGTGGGTGCACCTAGGGGTATAGTGGTAGCGGACGAGATTGGATCCCTAGACTCTGTGTCACGTGAGTACCAACCCCTTCCGAGTTTCCTATTCCCCTAGTTACAAAAAAAAGGGGGATTGAATATTGATGAAGGTGTTGGGAGGGCACTAAACAATTTTAAATTCTAACAGTCTTGACCACTCTTGACCAAGCCTCTATGAAGATTGAAGTTTGATTACTTTAGGAACAAGATTGTCATGATGTAGAGAGATGTCCCTCGTAAGGTTTCTTTGACTCAGCAAGGTTTCTTTGGAACATGTCCTTAGTAGTTATGCATTCACAAGGATGTGGACATCCTTATATGGCTAGTGGATCACAATATTATTATTTGTGGTTTTGTCTCATTCCATGATATCATATGGATAAGGCTAAGTGTTTTGAGAATTTGAACTTTCCCAACTTATCATAAAAGGAACTTTGCTATGTAATTGTTGTCAAAATTGCAATTTTGGATTGTTAAAATTGTTTTTTATAATGCATAAATAGATTTATCATAACCCATAAATATGGTTAGAGTTATTTTAGAAAAAGTCCAAATTCTTAATTAGACTACAACTTGTAACATTTTCTAGTGCACTTCTTAAACCAAATGGTACACATATCAATAGTGAGAAACTTGGGAGAATTGAAAAATATTAATAAGTAGTTAGAATCCCAATAGAAATTTAAAACAATACATAAGCGGAAGATATTAAATCAGTAGTTATGGAAAAAAATACATAAGCAGAAGATATTAAATGAGTAGTTACAAGATATTAAATAACTAGTTAAGTTTTAATATTAAATAAAATGGATGATATAGTCAAAAAGCTAAAGTTCGTATTTCCAAGAGAATTTTTAATTTTACACATCATTAATATTTATATCTCAAGCCTACATATTTGAACACGTCATTTCTATTTCTAATATTAGGTAAACTTGATTTGGTCATGGTTTCTCGCCCATGATATTTGGTGGCCCATGGTAATGGTAGAAGCCTATTTAAAGGTTTCGAAGATAAACTTTCTTTATCATTATGTGTATGCTTGGTTTAATCATTCTGTTTATTATTATTATTTGTTTATTATAGTTTTGTAAAGTTTTTATATTTGTATTATACTAGGCAAATCAAATTAAAACAATTTTTAATTGAACTTATATTTGTTTTCTTGTTTATGTATGGTAGACATACAAAAAGCTTTTAGCTTATTGTAAGACCATGGCTAATATCAGTATAGACCCATGATACATGCATTATTTTTTTTTTTTATCTTAATTTTGTAGGGACACTTTCCCCACCGGGACTAGGCCCAATGAACCTTAGCCTAAGTATTTTCATGTGTTAAATGCTATTGCCATCTCTTTCATTCTAGTATGGAGTTAATTTCTTTTTCTTACGGAGCCTCTTTCATTCTACTATGGAGTTAATTTCTTTTTCTTACGGAGAAGTCCTATTTTTATATATAGCTCATCGTTGGTTCATAAAACAAATCTATGTAAAAGCTGCAGAGATTGGAGTCTCAAAACGCATATTTGGTTTGTTGTTATATTTGGTTTTAGATTTTTGCCACGCTCTATTATGGGAGGCTCTTTGGTTGTACAATCTTCCGAAATGGGGTAGTACGATGGAGGGATGGGACGGTAGGGTATACAAAGGTATTATGCAGTAAACTTTCAATGTAGGGTTAAAAATGTTTAAACGTGTGTAATATGCAGAAGTCCGGTCTCTCACTGATATCCGATTGTTTGTTCTTGCGGGGTTCTAACAAAAAACAATGGATCCGGATTCCTCCTCTCTCCCTGTAATCTTGGCACAGAGAATGAAAATATTTATGTTGAATAATTCAAGCAGTGAAAGAGAGGCGGGCAATATAAACCTACCCGACTTACGCCTCCAAACACCCCGGCTTTCTTTTTCTGCTTGAATTCCTCTACAGAAAGCTTTCCATTCTTCATGCCAGGATTACAAAGAGACTGGAGGAATGAGAATCCATTGTATTTCTGTTGGAATTCTGCAAGAGTAAACAATCGGACTTCTGCATATCACACAAGTTTAAACTTTGTTAATCATACGTTGAAAATATGCTCTGTAACACCTAAGTCTTAAGCCTGTATAGCAAACATGTGTGAATGCAAATCCTGGAGCTAAGTCTTGAGTGTGTATAACACACAGGCGTGAATGCAAATGGTGGAGCTAAGTACTAAAAGTTTATAACATAGGCGTGAATGCAACATCTCTAGGTATACCTATATTTAATGTGGGAATTGATAATGTGATTTTATGATTTTAGATGCCGACCATCCCACTACCCCATTTCGCGAAATTGGGTTGTTGAAGTCCGAATGGTGGGTGGGGTTTAGAGTGAACACATTTATATTTAGATGCGTAGTATAATAGTGTAATAATGGTTTGGTAGCACACGTGAAACGAGATAAAGCTAATAGATCTTCAACTAAATGTTATAACAAGACTGTTTACTACTCTTTTTGTGTACTGCGTATATAAAAAAATGAGTTAAATTTTATTTTCAGTTAACTTAGATAAATTCAGTTGAAAAAGATTTAGATCCAATATTTAATTTTAGATTTTTTTAGAATCATCACGATGGCCAATTCAGGCATCCAATCCATATCTTTGCATGAAGAACGACTCCGTTTTGTAATTCAGATTATCCGTTTCTGGCAAAGTCGGTGGTTGTTTGTTGTGTGAAGGAGGAAATGCAATCTTAGAGTCACATTTCGGCAGTCTGAACAATTTGGTCTCTTTCGGATGTTTGATATTTGATTTCACAATGCGGAAGGCGAAAGTTTACCTCTCATCATACCCGACGTTGATTGTTTTTGCACATTCATAAGAAAATACTTTCCACTTGTTCAAATCCTTTGTTAAAAAATTGCTTAAATTATGGCAATTCTCACGCCAGTTCATCGTATAAGACCTTTGAATTTCATGATGCTTCTGGATCTGGGTCGCTGCGGTTTCCTTCTTATTACTTCCTGCTGTGTTTGGGACTGCTCATAAGTGTATACTTGCACAGTCAAAGTATACACAGACCCTCTCAAGGCCTTTTCAATATCGCTCTTCATCTTATCAACTATTTTTTCTGAGACATTTTCAATATCGTCCTTAAGCATTTGGTCTGAGACATTTTCAATAGTGCCCCGCCTTTTATCGGAACCAGTGAGTGAATGTTCTAATTGACAGAGAATTAGCTACTCGAAGATCTTGTTTTATATAGATACTTTAAGCTCTTGTTATATATATATATATATATATAATCTTGTTTTATATAGATACTGTTTATCTCTTAAGGATGTGTTGGAGATTCTCTACTTAATGTGCTGTGTGGTTGAGATATTCTCTCAACCTCTTATGACTATATTTGGACTAAGTTAGATCTCATCAGAGTACTCTCGACTCTATATATTGGAGTCTCAATGTATTGTAAAACATAGTTTATTATAATAGAATTCGGTGTTGTGTGTTACAATGTCTGCTCTCTCTAATTTCAAGTTGGTATCAGAGTTCAAGTTGGTATCAGAGCTGGACTGAGCATGACTCCCTCACGGGAGTGCTCAGGACTATGAGAGAGGAGCATTGTTGTGTTTGTTGTCTGAGTGATGATCCGCCAAGGATTGAAGACCATCCCATATGATAGAAAAAGAAACCACTACTATCGTCTAAAGGAGGAGTCACGTTGCCATCCATGCGTGCGGTTGAAGGGGGTTATAACCTGTAGATTTTGCAGATCTAAGAGGAAGAGTGAGCCTATTCATGTGCGAAAGACCCCATGTGAAGAGACGTCATTGGAAGTACCTGCTACGATTCTGGAGGAGCCGCCATCATTGATCTGTTTGATCTGTGTGTGAAGAGTGATCCGCTATGGAAGAGATACGACATGCTGCTTCTGGAGATAAATTTGCAGGAGCTGTGAAGAAAATCACTACTAATTGGAGGAACCGATATACAAACAGACCGGGCATCTGCTATGAAGATAAGTGACTTGCACGTAAAAGGGTTGATAATGCAGTTGTTGAATCATTTGTGTAGATCCGCCACGATTGCTGAGGAAACCGCTGCTCATAAGTTTACAGCCATTGTTTGAAGGGCTGAGATCGTTCCTGTGTGAAGAGGAGAGCCAAGCTGCCTTAAAGGGAGCGTCTCATTGCTGCCAACACTCCGAACTGCATAAGAATACATGTCGTATGTGTAACTTTGGTATTTTCTTGGAGTGCACAAAAGAAAGAGCGGAATGCACAAGTTTATTTGCCACCAGATTGGCAGGTTGGCATCCCGACAAGGTTCCTGCGAAGGTCACCCGCGTCTATTTCAGGAAAACGACGCAGCTCCCGTGAAGCTAGATTGTGGCATTGACACGGTTCTCCTGTGCAATGATCACGTCGATTAACCAACACTTGAAGGTAAAGGGACAAGCCACTGCAGAGAACGCAGAAGGTAGAGGCTGCAGTATGGAAGAGTGAAGTCGTCGCTGCTTCAGATCCTGAAAGGAGCCTCCTTGTTAGCCATGATCTGTTGTACATTAGTTGCAGCAATAACTATAAGTGAAGTCATTTACTGGAGGTGATTCAAGCATTTCTCTAAAGGTTGTTGATTGTTGCTATGGGAAAGTATTCTTTCTTTGGCTGGATGCTTAGTTCAATTGTGTGAAGTTTTGTGTGTGAGTTTTATTGTGTGGATTCCCTTAATGGTATGTAAAAGGTTATATTCGTCTTGGTCATCAATGAAATGATGAGATGCATATGTAATGGGTTTGCAATTTTTATGAGCATTTAGTACCTGAATTATTGTAAGGGGTGCATGATCGGTTGTACCCGACATCCCATAATTTTTTGGTCAAAAATTGTAAAGCTTAGCCATTATTAGGCAAGTTGATTTCCCCATGTTGTTGTAAGACCTGTCCCAAGTGTTCAGGCATACGTGTTGTGGTGCGTAATTGCACTAGGTTATCCCTCTTATTCATAGAGTGGATGTGTTATCAAGTTGTGGAATAGACCACTGTGAGCAGTACGGGGGTGACATGTGTACCCATAGCCTGAACTTGATGAAGGTCGAAGAAGCAAGAGTCTTCGATTCAAGGGGGAAAGTTGAGATAGAAGAATCTCAGAGTATGACGGACCAAATTATGATTAAGGGAGAATTTAACATTGATGAACCATGTAGCTGAAAAGGATTCCTAGAGAACTGATGGTTACAGGGGCTAAGCACCCATGTATTCCGGTAGATGGATTTATTTTCATATGGACTTCAATAATCAGATGCAGGTACAAGAAAAAGTTCTTGATAAAACCCAAAGTGATGAAAGCCTCAGCAAATGCATATGAAGATCAAGACTACTCTATAAGAAGATTAGAGATAAACATTAAGGGAGGATATTAGAGATAATGTTTATCTCTTAAGGATGTGTTGGAGATTCTCTACCTAATGTGCTGTGTGGTTGAGATATTCTCTCAACCTCTCATGACTATATTTGGAAGTTAGATCTCATCACAGTACTCTCGACTCTATATATTGGAGTCTCAATGTATTGTAAAACATAGTTTATTATAATAGAATTCAGTGTTGTGTGTTACAATGTCTGCTCTCTCTAATTTCAAGTGATACTTTAAGCTCTTGTTTTATATATATATATATAATAACATATGAGACACATATGTAAAAAAATTTAATATTAAATAAAGCAGGAAGCATTAAAAAAGAAGTCAAGTATTAATGGGCTAGTAGTACTGAGGTTGAAGTACATCTAGCAAAATAATTAAGAAGTCTTACAGCAAAATAGCTAGATTATTAGGAATATTAGATAATTTTAATATGAGAAATATAAAAATGCTACTTATGGTATAATGAGTTTTAAATTTTTTTATTTATTTTTGTTGGTAAGTGGTAGTAGACTTGACTAGGGGCATCTAAGCCACCAAAATCATCATCTGATCACACCCCACCAACCCTTAGCATGGTTGGATTTTAGTATCCGTCGGGTTTCAAAGCGGCGACCTTTCCGCTTAGGGGTGTCTTAACCATCACTAGTTGTTCTACATCTCACGGATTATAAGAAATTTTAACTTAACTAAAAGTGGATAAAGTGATTTTTTTAAACTATATATGTATTTAAATATTATGTATACCAATTTTTTTATAAAAAGTATACTTAATAAATATATAAACATATTTATATAAATTTTTAATTATTAAATTTAAATTTTTAAATTTTTAATATATAAAAATATACCAGTAGGTATATGTTCTAATTGACAGAAAATTAGCTACTTGAAACTCTTGTTTTATATAGAAATTTGAAGCTCTTGTTCTGTGTATATTCTATATATGTGTGTATATATATATATGAGACATCTATATATATATATATAATTTTAATATTAAATAAAGCATGAAGCATTAAAAAAGAAGCCAAGTATTAATCGGCCAGTGAAAGTAGAACCAGCAAAATAATTAAGAAGTCTCACAACAAAATAGCTAGATTACTAGGAATACTAGATAATTTTAATATGAGAAATATAAAAATGCTACTTATGGTATAATGAGTTCTAATTTAACTAAAAGTGGATAAAGTGATTTTTTAAAACTATATGTGTATTTAAATATTATGTACTAACTTTTCTTTTATAAAAAATATACTTAATAAATATATGAACATATTTATATGAAATTTTAATTAATGAATTTATTAAGAAGAATATTAAAATTATTACAAAATTCATACCAAATTATACCAAATAATGTAAATTTTTTAACCTTAAAAAAATCTAAACCTTAATATTTAGAAGTCTTCAAAACAAATTAATATTGTTATCAAAACTTTGAGATTAACTCAATTTGAAATGGTTTTTAAAATTTGAATCTTAAAATAAAATTAAAATGAAAATATATTGATTTGTGTATGTAAGAAACAAATAATATATATATAAATATTAAAAAAGATTATAATTTTTTAAAAAAAAAATTAAAGTAAAATTATTTTAATATTGTAATGTTTCTTGTTAAGAATTTTATTAAAATGATAAATTTTCACTTTTTTTCATAGTTAGATCTTTGACTAGTTTTGAACTCTAGATCTTCAAATTGCTCCAATTGCTCCTAAATCTTCTGAGAAGGTATATGGGTGATGTTAGAACATAAATATGTATTTCATGGATTCTTTTGGAGCTTTAAAATACTTCTGCAAATCCTCTTTCAATTCTGGCCAATGTAGAGAACTTTACTAGTAATTTCCCTTTGACTAGTACTGGTCTCTAGGTCTCAAATTGACTCCAAATGCCTTCAAATCTTCAAGGAATGTGTATGAATGATATTAGGACTTGAATATGATGTTTAGGGATGAGATATGGACACCAAAATATCTCTGCAAACTCTCTTAAGATTCTGTACAAAGTATGCAATTTTACTAGTAATTTGGGGTTCAAATCCCCCTAGGGTAAGTACTGAAAATGGCTTCCCAAATGCCTCCAAACCCACTCCAATTTCTGAATAGAGGTAGGAAATGTATTAAGGATGTTATTAAGGTCCCATGTTCACCATTAGTTGATTATTATATCTGTTCCAACTCTCTCCCATTCAGCTACAAAAATCACCCATTCGACCCTTGGGGAAATGACACTATTTCTTCTCCCATTGCAATTAAACTGAGTAAAAATACTTCAAATGCTCAAGTACAGTACATGAAACTTGTAAAATACATCCATGGAAGTCTATTAATCACAAATTTATCATAGAATTATCCATTCATTCGAAATCATCAACATTACATTGGTTCACAACAAGATAGTGGGGAAATGACACTTTTCTTTCATTAAAAATGAGATTTACACATTTCTACTTGGAATTTCGACCTGAAACTTTCTGGAAATGAAGAAAAGAGTGTTTACTTCATATTACAAAATAAGTGGGGCATTATAAGCTCCCCCAAAGAGTGCGATAGCTCACCAAAAACGCCCTCCCTCAAGGATCAAGAATATGCTATCAAAGCTGGAAATGGTTGAAGGAGTGAGCTGCAATAGAAGAAACTGTGAGATTCCCTTACACCTGCAAATAAAGACTCCATTAAAGCTCCAAATGAAAGGTCTGAATGGCTTTTCCAATTACCAACTTGGATGGGAATCTTTCACCCTCGAAATTGGCTAAGGCAAGAAACTAGTCATCCACTAGCTCTCCCTCTTCACAAATGCAATTGCAAATTTCTCAAATGATCAAAAGATGGTTTCATTCTTTGTTATTGACATTTATAAACTTCTAATGTCCTCCATGGGTCGAATTCTTTCCAACAGACTCATGCCAGCTCAAGTTGGGAAGAAATTCCAAAGAATGTCACTTGTACAACAATTCCTAGTTTCTCACTTCCACCAAATCACATGTGGAAGCATATTAGCTGCCCTAACTCCCTTGAGCGCCCTCTTGGAGTCTATTTTCAGCCCTAACATGTCATATATGTCATATTTCAGCCTTCAGGTTTGATTTGTGTCATAGGTGTCATAGCATCTTCATCATTGTTGCCATAGAGCTAGGGAATCTAGCCCAAGTGTCTCACTAGATCCAAATTGCCTCTTCCTCTTCCATGGGAGTTGCTCTTCCCCTATATTTCGACCTCATTGACTCATGCCAAATATTATTGACTTTATAACTCATCCCAAGAACATTAGGCTTCCCATGGATTTGAAATTGCAAGAAGAGGATGCCATGTGGCACATAAATTCTAGCTTGTGTGGGTCCCACTTCCTCCATGTGTCTTCATGATCAAATGCCACTTTGATTTTCACTTGTATATATTTATTTATCTTATTTATTAAATATTTATGCCATCCTAATGTTCCAACATCATTTATTATCCCCATTATTCCAAACCCCAAAGCTTCTACCCCAAACCTAGGAAACTAGTAATTTTCCTCCTTGGCAATTATTTGACCTTTAGCATCAATTTGACAAACTCTAATGAATAGGGCCAATTTGCTTAGGCCATTGTGACCCAATACCAAATTTGAGACATGACAAATATTTATCATTATAAACATTAAAAACAATTATAAAAATAATTAAAAAAAATTAAAGTAAAATTATTTTAATATTTATCACTATTAATTTATATAGACCAAGATTGGTCTCATCAGAAGTTAATTAGCATTATTTTCATTTTAATACTTGATTGAAAAATTAATATATAAAATTTTAAATCTTTAAATATATATATTTTATCATTATTTTAATTTTTAAATATGGGTAAGGTATATTTAGCTATAATTTTCTTAGAATATTTTATTGAATCTAATTATAATTAATTATAATGGTTTAATAATGTTTTTTTAAGAATGTAATATTTAATATTTCTTATAATGGTGAATTATGAATAAATTATAATTTCATAAAAAATGACCATTGACGGAAGATGTCAAAACTTTATTTTCATTATGTGTCTATTAAGAAAATTGCCTTTACTAATTGATTTTTTAGATTTAAGAGATATAATGTTGTACGTATTTTAGGCTTATCATTAAAAAAAACTACAGTAACTTTGATTCTTGGAATGTTGAGAAGAAAACAGAAAAAAAAAATTGTTGTGGAACAAAACGTACAACTTAATGGTGCATTATAATGAAGTAATAATCTTCCTGGGTATGAAAAAACACTATATTATTTCAAATTTTGAGTATTTTTGAATTTTTATGCTTATTCAAGTTTAAAATCCATATCCAAAGACAATGGGTGGAATGTATATTCTAGCAACTTAAAAAAAATATCACATGCATAAGAACCTTCATATTGATATAAATTTGAGATTTATTTATTTTGAATATTCTTAAGAAAACCATAAACTTTTATCTCACTTAAGATTAAGAAGATTATTTAGATCATGATATAAGAAGAATGTTGAAAATATAAGCTAAGATCCATTTTGACATAATAAGATTGAGAATATAAACTAAGATCCATGTTGATGTAATGAAAACCAACACAATAATATTAATGGCAAGTTAAGATGGAGAATTTGATGGTAGAAAATCCACATGAGTAAACTAAGTAGATATTAAAGTTAAGTTTAGATATTAAAGTTATTGAAAAATAAACTTAATGTTATTTTCTAATAATGGTGCACCCTCATTTAGATATTGTAACAAATGTTGCAAGACTTTTTATAATAAAAGTTGTTTGTACATTTCTTTTCATAAAAATGGATGATAGTGATGTGCACTCTGTGCAATCACCTAGCTCCAATGTACCAGGTAGAGCTTCCGATTAGAGGCCCCAACTTGCAAGCAATATCATAAGTTGTCTTTTCAATATTCTCTCTCGCATCCTTTGTTTCTTTCAAATAAGATGCTTTAACGTAGAATTAAATGTTAGCTCTTTTGAATTTTGGAGTTTTAATAATGTCATATTACTTTCTATATCATATTTTTGTGCTTTTTGATGCGACTAATATTTAGAAAATGTCTTTGTGGGGGGAGTTACTTAATGGTGAGCTAAATCTCTTTTCCTTGTTGGTTGCAACCAAGGTATTAGTGCATAGAGTGCGTTACTATAACAAATACTATGATGATGAAGTTATAAAACAAATAACAACAGATAAAAAAGCTACTTCTAAAGTTAAATTTGCAAAAATGATATGGAAACAAATTAGAGAAGTGAGTTTCAACCAAAAGATTATTATCCAATGGAAGATCTTTGAATACAATAATATCACTCTGAGGAATGTATATTCCATTGGGAAATCAACACTCCCTTTGGTACAGTCCCATGAATTCTCTCTAATTATCCTCGAACTAACTTGGAATGGTAAATGAAAACAATTTCTTCCCCGGGAAGAAGTCAGTGGAGCTTGAAATTCCAATGGATTGAAAAGATGTCATCAAAGTAAATCTTGCAACATAACCTTGCTCTAAATTTTCTTATGGAATGCATACCCAAGGATTCATTTTATAACCAATTTGTTGGTCTTCAAATAAATGTCTCAAGATGTGGATGCTCTTCTCAATGAAGTTGCTTCTAGGTACAAAGAAGGGGTGATTTGAATTCCTAAGAACTTGGTAGAAGCTAATTCAAAACTCTTTGGTGCTCAAAATGCATATGCGGATATTTGAATGCACCAATTTTTTTTGAGTTAACACATATGCATAGCTAAACGGTTTTTGAAGGATTTTCAACACAATGTTGCACATGCTCCCTTTTTATGAAGCCATGCGAATCAATCATTCTACATGTTTATTTTTTATGAAAATGAAGCATTTTAAGCTACATATTTCCTTCCTGAGGACCGTATCCTAATTTCCAATCCCGAAGCCAAAAATCCCACATCTTTCTATTTTTAGGGTTTTCCATAACTTCTTCGATTTTCACTGAATCGTCTTCAAATTTTTCCACAGTGTTCATTTCCTATTTCTGCTTCTTTGTCCTTCTTTGAAAATTTTTCCCATTCATTCACCCCACTTCTGAAATTCCTATTTATGCTTCACTTTCCATTAGAAAGTGTCCAAAACCTAGTCAAACCCCAATTAACCATCAGAGTTTTTCCCAAATCCAAATTTTCCTTCCGTAAAGAAGTTTATGTTTTTTTTTTCTACCCATTCCAAAAAAATAAAAATAAATCATGGTTATGGCTGTCACCCGCGCAGGAGAAAAAATCATGGAGGAAGAAGTTGCAGCCCTCAAAACCAAACTCCAAGATCTAGATGAAAAATTCTCGACCTCCATCTCCAGCTTTCAGCCATGAACAATAGATGATAGCCAGAGTCTTCTGCAGACACTAGGTTCGCTTCTTCCAACAATTTTCGTGGGCCGAAGCTTGATTTTCCTTGCTTCAATGGTGATGATCCAACTGGATGGATATACTGGGTGGAACAATATTTCATTCTACATAATACTTTTGATGTCAACAAAGTTCCACTTGCACCCTTTCATTTGGAACATGAATCCCTTCAATGGTTCTGTTGGTACATCAATGCTGATGCAGAGCCAAAATGGACAGATTTTTTCCAACTCCTTTTGCAAAGATTTGACCCTAGTGCATTTGATAACTTCACAAGAGAACTCACTAAACTTTTCCAAATTGGAACTTTGAGAGACTATCGGACAGAATTTGAGAAACTAGCCAATCACACAGAATGATTGTTTGATGAATTCTACAGGATTCATTTTTCCAGTGGTCTGAAAGATGCAATCCGATCTGAGGTTAAAATGTTCTATCCCGACACAATGATGGAAGTCCTAGGATTGGATAAGTTGGCAGAGGACAAGATCACAACTCAACAACGCTCCAAATCCACTTTTGTTCGATTTATAAATATGGTTTCCCAAAGACCTCCCATCATGCCTGATCCGGGACGTGTCCAGGAAGCACGAGGGGGACAACAGTTAGATTGAATGAGTCGGCTCTGTTATGGAGGAAGCTTAATAAACAAAATGAGCAAAAGCAGGATTACGCAATATAGATAAAAAAAAATATGCACAGGCAATATGTAGGAATGCGAACTATTCTAGATTGATCGAGAAAAGATGTATGTTACAATAGTTTACATGCTTATAAAGAAGTTTGAGATGCTTGGGTACCTGCCCGTTACGTTCAGTTACAAAGAAGAAGTTAGAACGGTTTCAATGGTTCAACCGTTATAGTCGACTAGAAGACAGAGAGACAGTCTATTGAAGTTCAACAATCTTTGGTCGCATGTCGACGCTGGTTGTCGATGTCACGAACTGTGAGATTGTAGAACATGTCGAAAGTGTCGAACGTGTCACAGTATGTCGAAGTCGAGACCCGTCGGAGTTGTATCGAAATCAAACCTATTGAAGTGCTGAAGTTGTTGAAGTTATGTCACGTCGAAACTTGTCGAAGTTGTACCAACAATGATGACTGGTCGAGGATGTGTTGAAGTTAGCATCCGACAATAATGCCAACTACGATGTGGATTAGACCTCCTTCCTTAAGAAACAATGGACCCCATTTTTTTCTCGCGAAGGTGAGGAAACTTGTTGGTTATTTTAGTAGCGGAGTACCACTTTCCTTGAGATGGGATCTGGCCTGCCTTAGAAACCTAAAACAAGGGAATTGTGTTCGTCCTTGTATGGTGTACCCACCGTCCAACAATAGTGTCGCAAGGAAGAGGCTCCTAAACATCTGGATGGATGTCTTCGGGTGTTGCTGTTGAGAAGTCGTTATGTTCCAACATGGGTGCATGGTATGGTCGAAGTAGATCCATGTTGAATACTGGATGCAGACCCAGGCATGCAGGAATGTCGAGCTGGAAATCGTTTTCACCAATTTGTCGAAGAATACTGTATGGACCATATCGCAAAGGTTTTAACTTCTTGAAAGGACCAGTGAAGTGGTCCTTCTTGAGATGTAGCCAGACCTTATCCCCAATTTGGAATGAATGAGGAATACGATGCTTGTCGTGTCGGGCCTTAGCTTTTTCGTTTTCTTTGTGCAACATATTCTATGCTTGTCACTGAATGCCGCAAATCTGTTCTTGAAAATTGACTACTTTATCAACTTCTCGATGGTTTTGGTCTATGTCAGATTCTGGTTGTGTTGAGGAGCTGATCAAGTCAATAGGTGTTGAGGGTTGAAATCCGTAACAAATCTCAAATGGACTCTTGCCTGTAGAGTTGTGTTGAGCACGATTGTAGCTTTGCTAAATGTATGGAATACTTTCATCCCATGTGCGTCGATGCTTGTAATTGTACATGCGAAGCAGTTGTACTAAAAGGTGATTTACAACTTTTGTCTGTGCGTCGATCTGAGGATGGAAAGCTTTCAACAATGAGAGTCGTGTGTCCAGCTGTTTCCAGAGGGTCTTCCAAAATATGTTGACGAATCTGGCATCTCGGTCGGAAAGGATGGTTTTGGGTAAACCAAAGTGTTTCCAAAGATGTGTAAAGAAGAGCTGAGTGGTCTGTTGCATTGTCGTGGTCTTCTTACATGGTATGAGAATGGCCATCCTGGAAAATCGGTTGAATACTACTAATATATAGTCATAATGATGTTTGGTAGTAGGATAACCCATCAAGTAGTCCATAGAAATAGATTCCCATGGTCGACTAGGAAATGGCAGAAGTGTGTACAATCCCTGTCGTCGATTAGGTGGCTTAGCAATGGCGCAAACCATGCATGATCAAATGTACTTGTTGATGTTGGATTTAAGTGTAGGCCAGAATAAATACTTCTATAGAATCGCAAGTGTCTTTGCTACTCCAACGTGTCTTGCATTCTTGCTGTAGTGCACGTCCCAAATGAGCTGTTGTCGGTGCTCACTGGTCGGAACGCAAAGCTGTCCAATCTTGTATAGCAAGGTGTCCTTCAGGAAATAGTCAGAGTCTGAGGTCGATGACTTGTTAGTCTGTAAATGTCGGTAGACTGCTGAGAAGTCGTTGTCGTCCTTATACAACTGTGGCCAAGTGGTCGTGTCATATCCCTGCATTATCAACACTGTCAAAAGGAGAGTAATGGGTGGTTGGATGAGGCAATCAGTGGATGTGTTAGCTTTACCTTTCTGATACTTAATCACCAACTGGAACTGCTATAGGTAATTAATTCACTTGAGCTGTCGGTTTGTCTGCAACTTTGATTGTGTCGAAGCGAACTATAGAGGCTTATGATGAGTGAGAATGACCGTTCCTTGCCAAAGATGTAATTCCTCCATTGCTTGAGAGCTTGCACAATGGCGTACAGTTCTTTTTCGTACGTCGAGTATCTTCTAACTGTGTCGTTAAAATTCTCGGAATGAAAAGTGACCAGACTGAGTGATCATTGCGCCCAAGGCATAGTCTGATGCATCCGTCTCAATCACAAAGGGCTGATGCAAATCAGGTAACACAAGTATTGGTGCAGTGCAGAGGTTGTGTTTGAGTTGTTCAAAAGCTGCTTATTGTGTTGTTGTCCACTGGAAGACAGTTTTACCGTTTCCCTTCGTCAATTGATTCAAGGGCTAGGATATGTGACTGAAGTCAAGTATGAATTGTCAATAGAAATTTGTCAAACCAAGAAAAATTCTTAGTTCTTGAATGCTTCTAGGAATGGGACAATATTTGAGGATCTGTACTTCTTCTGGGTCGACGTGAATGCATTTAGAGTCAATTACATACCCCAAATATTTGATGTTGGTCATCGCAAAAGAGAACTTGTCCATGTTCAGGTAGAGTCGATGTTTCTATAGAGTGTCGAGGACTTGTCGAAGATGTTCAACATGTTTGACTAAAAATCAATATATCGTTGAGATAGAAAATAGCTCATTTGTCGATGAAAGGTCAAAGAAGGATATCCATATGTCGCATGAAGGTCGCAAGTGCGTTGGTTAAGCCGAAAGGCATGACTAACCATTCAAACAATCCTTCCTTGGTCTTGAAAGCATTTTTCCACACATCTAAGGGATTGATTGGAATCTGATGGTATCCCGACTTGAGGTAGATCTTAGTAAAGAATTTAGCACCTTTCAAACAGTCGATGAGCTCGTCTATCCGCGACAGAGGGTACTGATTCTTCATCGATATTTTTTTTAGAGCTCTATAGTCGATGCACATGTGCCAAGTCCCGTATTTCTTCGAAACCAGGACGACTGGAATTCCACAAGGAGAGGAGCTAGGTCAGATATGACCTTTGTCAATTAATTCTTGGATTTGTCTACGGATCTCTTCATTTTTTAGAATGGATCTTCTGTAAATAGATGCGTTAGGAAAATAAGAACCAGAAACAAGTTCAATGGAGTGCTTTACCTGACAATGTTGAGGTACTTTGTCTGGAGCTTGAAAGAGGTTCCAGTATGCATCGAGAATATGATTGACTTGCTGCTTCTATCGAGAACTGCATTGGTCGGTGAATCGACTCATTTCTATAGTATTATGAGAATGTTGCGGCTTGATCATGATTAATGTGAACTTCTGAGCATGATTGATGAGCTTCTTTGTCTATTGGAAGATATCAGTGCAACCGTCGGTGTAGGTTGATGCTCTGGTATGTTGAACCATTGATTTCGGACTCTATCAATCACCTTCTCAGGTTGTGACTAATAAATTCCATGTCTATCCCAGAGGTAAGGTTTCCCAAACATGGGGTCGACTACAGAGAGTGGTGCCACGTCACAAAGTACTTCATCTTCAAAAGGATTTACGAAGTAGGCGAGTTTGCATTGTCAAGTGATCCGGAGTTCTTGTCCATCCTTCATCCAACCGATGTTGTAAGGCTGAGGATGCAGAGTGGTAATAAGACCTAGTTTCTTCATAAGTTCTTCAGAAACAAAGTTTTTCTGGCTCCTATTGTCCACAATCAGATGTAATGGGTTGCTCTAGACCCATATCTATGTATGGAACAGGCGCTCCCGTTCCTCCTCGTCGACGATAGTTGAGGCTACTGGAGTGGTAGAGGTCAAAAGGGTCATTGCGTCTGGATCATATTTTTCCACCGTCTTGTCGAACGCGTCGAAGGTCGACACTTTTGTCAAAAATGTCTTCCGAGCTTTGCATTCAGATGTATCATGCCAAGATGAGTGGTGGTAATCGCACCATTTTCCGGTCAGCGGTTGTTTGCTGCATTCCCTCTTGTGAAAATGATTCTTTCCGTGGTCTGGCTTTGGTGGTGTCAGTTGAGAAGATTTCAACTTGTCAACGTCGGCTGGTGCCTTCTTGTTGGGTGGTCGCTCTGATGTTGGCTTTGTCGCGAAACGTGCTTTTCCTTTCTGCTTGGTTTCCAGTTTGTTGGTGTAGTGGAAAGCATCCATAAGCGTATTGACAGTCAGAAATTCCATCTCCTGCTACATGTACTGGGACAATCCGCTAACGTACTTCAAAATAAGCAATTTCCCTTCTTCTTGGACGCCAACTAGTCTAGCCATGAGTCGGTAGAACTCGTCGGTGTAACTCTGTACTGATTGGTATTTCCATTGCCTTAGCTGCTGCCACTTCTTGTACTGTTGCTCGAGGTATTTCAGTGGGTAAAATTTCCTGCTTGTTGCGTTTAGTTACAAAGAAGAAGTTAGCAGGAACTAAACGCAACAAGAAGTTGAGACGCTTGGGTTCCTTTCTGCTTGGTTTCCAGTTTGCTGGCGTAGTGGAAAGCATCCATAAGCGTATTGACAGTCAGAAATTCCATCTCCTGCTACATGTACTGGGACAATCCTCTAACGTACTTCAAAATAAGCAATTTCCCTTCTTCTTGGACGCCAACTAGTCTAGCCATGAGTCGGTAGAACTCGTCGGTGTAACTCTGTACTGATTGGTATTTCCATTGCCTTAGCTGCTGCCACTTCTTGTACTGTTGCTCGAGGTATTTCAGCAGGTAAAATTCCTTTTGGATGTGTTCAATGAATTTATCCCATGTGTCGATGGGTTCTCTGCTTTTCTCCATCTTTTTCAAGAGGTTCTCCCACCAGCAGTGCACGGAGGTTGACATCTTTAAGGATGCAATGGTGACTTTTTCAGCTTCGGAGAGTTGATTTACAGTGTAATAGGATTCCAATTGTTGCACCAAATTGTCGAAGGATTCTGCGTCAATCTTACCTTCAAGATTCGGTATGTCCAAATTCATTTGCACTTTCAAGGGGCTGATTTTATCGGAGTTCTCATCGAGGATCCTCCGGATGTCGAAGAAAATCGCAAGAGAATCTCATTGAACTGAGTGAATATTTCAGTCTGTTGTCGAGCTAGAGCTTGCTCAATAAGATGTGTTGTCTCGTCGGATGCATGTCCATCATCTGTTTCTTCTGTCATTTCTGGAGTTAGCGTCTGCTTGGATTGTTTAAATTGCGAGCAAGTTTGAACCGACATAAGTCAGGTAACTTCGAGAGAAGTGCATACGCAGAATTTAAGCATGAACAAAACTGAGTGCTCTGATACCAATGATCCGAGTCATGTCCAGGAAGCACAAGGGGAACAACAGTTTGACTGAATGAGTCGGCTCTGTTATGGCAGAAGCTTAATAAATAGAATGAGCTAAAGCAGGATTACACAATACAGATAACACAAATACACAGAGAAAATATGCAGGAATGCGAACTGTTCTAGATTGATCGAGATAAGATGTATGTTACAATAGTTTACATGCTTATAAAGAAGTTTGAGACGCTTGGGTTCCTGCTTGTTGCGTTTGTCGTTTGAGACGCTTGGGTTCCTGCTTGTTGAGCCGGAGGCCAACCTCACTAGGCGCACTCATCAGCCTCGCTCTCAATCCATCACAGAGGTATTAATTCATTGGCACGGACTGCAACCGGAGGATGCTACATGGGAATCACTGCTTCAGATTTAGCACCAATTTCCACATCTAAAGCTTTGAGGACAAAGCTTTTTCTAAGGTGGAGGGGATGTTAGCAACCCGTGTCAACCATTCTCTTTGCATTGTTAGTATATTTTATCATCCCATAGTATTATATGTTCTATGGTATTGATCCATAGTATTGGATGCATATGCTTTGTAAGTCATCCCATAGTATTATATGTTCCATGGTATTGAACCATAGTATTGGATGCATAGAATTAGTATATAAGTATGTGTTGAGGCCAATGAAGGCATCCACAAGTTATTTTTATTGATCTTTCTCAAAGGAGGTTTGCCCCTCAAAGTATCTCACGGTCAATAAATCTCTTTTGTGTTCTGCTATTTATGATATATCGTGCATTTTCATTAATTAATTATTGGAGGTTTGTCACACACATTCAATCAACTCACATATGTTGGCAGGAAGGAAGAAAGCAATGAAAGATAAATTCAAGGGAATGAGATCGAGAGATCGAGGTTACAAAAATCCATGACATATCCTTTACCAACGAATATGAAGATGATAGACGAGATAAAATATGTTAGAGCAACTTTCAAAGCGCCTGGGTGGTAATAAAATAATAAAAGAAATAAAACATTTATATGTGATAAAAACATTTATAATTTGGTAAACTAATTACTTTTCCTTTTATTTGGATAAACATCAAATTAATCGGAACTCGTCTAATTCGTAGTTGATACTTCCATGATCCAAACAAAACTGGATAGAAAGAAAACGAATCAAATTTATTTTGTTGCATTATTTTGCTATAAACATCAATCTTTGATAGTACTACCTTAATGGAAACAAAACTGGATTAAAATAAGTAAAAGAATCAATTTTGTTTTGAGGCACTGATTTGGTATAAAGATGAATTAATATTGTAAATTTTCATCATGATAGAGATTCACTTATCGACGTTAATAAAAACGGTAAAATTCAAATCATATGACACCCAATCAGAATCAAATTGGGGAATCAAACCACAAAGGGATATAATATCATGTGGGTGCAATCATATTTGCAATTACAAAAGCTTGGAAGTTCCTGCTTCATATTTTGCAAATCCTTCAAACCGTGTTAACAAAGTAGAACCATTACAACCCACTCGACAAAACTTAAATACAATTATTTGAAATGAATCCATTAGTAAAAACACAAGATAGAAAAACACAATAAGAATCATGAGTTTATTCTAAGATGTGCAGTTCTTTAAAGCTGAGTGAGTATGAAAAAATATTAAACTATATTACTGAAATTTGATGATGGAGGTATCCATACATAAATAAACATTGCAAAATTTATATACCAGCATAGATCCATCTTAAGCCCTTATCTATCAAGCACCGAGAGGGATCCAATTTCTTGAGGTGTGTTTCTTTTTTTAAATTTAAACTCAAGAAATTTAATATCTCTTGATTGATAGATCTGGGTTTAAGTTTTAATTTTTTATTTTATAAAAGAACATTTATTTTTTAATTACTTTTCATAATATTTTATTTTATGAGCCGACATGGATTTTTTTTAAATACTTTCCATAATTTTACTTTTTTTTTACATTTTAATTAATGGCCGACACTACATTTTACTTTTTTACTTTTCATTACATTTTACCTTTTTACTTTTCATTAAATACTTTCCATTACATTTTACTTTTTTTTTACATTTTAATTAATGCCCGACAATAATAAAGACAAACGTTTATAACCTAGTATTTAATTCAAACGAAAATACACGTCCATGTATTATATAGCCTAGGATTTAATTCAAACGAAAATACACGTCCTTTTATCAATCGCCGACATAATATTAATTTTTTTTATTATTATGTTAAAGACAAACTTTATTTATTATGGCCGACTATAAAGACAAACATGGACAAACATTACAGGATCTCCCCCATACTGGGCTGTAGAGCACCTTGTTTCACTCGGTGCAATAATATATAGATTTCAAGCAATCTAGACTATCTCATTCATTAATTAAGGCAGCTTATGATATGAAGCTAAACTGATTGCTTCATCGCTAATAATTGGAACCATGGGGTAGAAATGCATCATACAGGCCAGCGACGAGGACAAAGAGTCACGACAACACAAGGTACTATAATTGCTAATTCAACATAATTACTCACATAAGTAGTGCGAGGGATAGGTCGGCCGAATAAGGTTCCTCTCCAATGTAGTTACAAAAAGAAAAAACATAAAAACCTCAGTTTATAGGAAGTTTCCATATTACAAATTTAGGAAACTATTTTAATTATTTATTTAATATTTAATTTCATGGTATGGTTCCAATGATTTAAAAAAAAATCTTATAGAAATGAAAATAAATAAAATCAATATAAAAAATAACTAATACTTTTGTTATACTTTACATATTTTGAAATATTAAATGTATAACAGATACTGATAATAGAAAAGGGAAAAAACAATAGTCTCTTCCTATGGCAGGGACTGATAATAGTATTGAATTCTTAATTTGTTCATTTTGTCTCCTTTTGCACATTTCTTCATCATATTTCCTATTCTCGAGACTCAGACTTTCCATTAATTATGAGATACTAATGTAGTTAATGCAAATAAGGATGATGGTTAATAGATTGATATTATGATGTACGAATGCAGTTGCAAATATCTGGCTTATGTTGCGAATGAGAGTGAGGTAGTGCATGTCTTCTCACCACTACAGAAACTTGGTTCCTGCAGCCCCCCTTAGGCATCTCGGGTTAGACTTCACTCTCTCTGCGGATGTTGCTGGGAAGGGTAAAACCTTTATAGGATGATGTTTAAGGTGTCTAGTTGATGTTTGTTGACAGTAGTGCAAAGTGAACCCATGTCGACAGAACTGTTTCAACAAATCGTTCTTTTGTTGGGACCCTAGTGCAAAAGAACAGAGGACATGTTGTGGTATCTGACGAAGTGAGAGATCGAGGAGTGGTTCCACAAGACGACACGAGAATTTGTTGAGGAAGAAAATCGGAACCCTGGATGGTTGACAACTGATTGGTTGCAGAAATATATCTACTCTAATATTCATGAAGTGTTCTTTTGCGAATTTCCTATACTGCTACACGAATGGTTTCCAGAATTGACTTTTCAGAAGAATAATTTCCAAGGGGGAGAGCCTGAACATTGGACGCCAAAACTGATCCAACAATTGAAACAAGTAAACAACAAAGTGTCAAGAGTTGTCAAGGTTTGGGTAGACAGTAGTTTGGAAGGATACATCACTGAATTCGCTGTCGACATGATTAAGTCATATAGTGACGCATAAAGGAAATTTTTTAAGGGACCCAGAGGAAGGTTTCTATTGTCATTGAAACCGTGGATTAAGATGCTCATTTGTGACAAGGGCATACTGAAGATAAATTCCGACGAGTAGAGATCAGGTGTGGGGAGTCTGTGTGTATCTCACTAAGGCAGGTCTGATAGAATGAAGAGGGGTAGATGGATATGAGTTACGAAGAAATCTTGAGGGAGGCTGGGGAATATTGTGGTACCCTGTGAAGGGGGGTGAGGTTCCAGCCAGAGAATAAGAGGAGGACTGAGAGAGAGGACTAAGCGACCTTACTGTGATGTAGAAAGCGACCAGGCTAACCTTGAACATGAGGAAGGAGAGACCCAAAGATACAACATACCCACAACCCCGCGCACTATGCCAAACTTCATAGGAAGAAATATAATCTCTTCTCAAGGTTGTCCCATGTGTCAGAATAGTGGTAAGAGTAGTGGGTCTACAAATACCAGTAGGAAACCAAGGATGGAAGGCGACGATGTGAATATTTTGATCTTTCATGGTAATGGGACTGAGGATCCCGAACAATAATGGTTTTTATGAGAAGCACTATGGATGATGAAGCAAGTACAAGATGATGATATCAAGAAGGGACAACTAGCAACAACCTTTAGGGGTCTTGTATTGGATTGGTTTATGAAGTTTTTACAAGTACCTACAGGGATTCCGGAGAAAACATTGGCACAAATCAGAGTAGGATTGATTGATGAATTTAGGAAACCAAAATCAGAGTCACAATATATCACAAAATTAAAGGAAATAATGCAATTTCCTAATGAATCAGTATGGGAATTCGATCAGAGATACAAAACTCTGATGGCCAAACTAAGTTTTGGAATGAGTGACATGCATCACAAAGAATGGTTCATTGTAGGATTGGTACCGCACATTTGTATGCCACTAATGCAGCAGAAGATTGTATCCCAAGCGGAGGCATTGGAAATTACGATGAAGCTCGAGGCTTCACTAGTTGGAGAAAAAGGGATAGGTATGAACCAAATACAAGCTCAACTAGTGAACTTGACGATCCAACTACAGTATATCAAGAAGGGGAAAGAATTTTATGAATAAATATGGTGCAGTCGATGCAAATATGAAGGACACCATAAGGATCAATGCCTAGAATTCTATGAATACTTACATTCTGGCCCTCCAAACCCACTCAGTTAAGGAGCGATGCATTGGTTTCAAATTTTTCAGAAGAGGGGACATTGATCATAAGAATGATTATACTTATAGAAAATTTTGTTGAAACTGACTAAATTGTTTTGCAATTTCTGTCTATCGGTCGGTCATGAGGAGAAGGATTGTAGAGCATATGATTTACTCCAAGAGAGAACTTTGGATACATTTTTTATGAAGGGAGAAGAGAAAACCCCTGTACAACATCAACAACAGTATAATCAGCAGCCACTGCATTACAATCAACTGTCGACACAGTATAACCAGCCGTAGCCACATTATAATCAACAACGCAGCCTCAGTACAACCAACCACCGTCGTAGTACAACCAACCACAGTATCAGTTGTCATAATATAATCAATAGTCGTAGAATATGTCGCGAGGAGGATTCAATGGAGGATCCCGCGGAGGTCTTAGAGGAGAATTTTGTCATAGAGGAACTTTTGGACGAGGTCAAGGGCCGATTACATGCTATAATTGTGGCCATATTAGACATTATCAAAGGGATTGTTTGAATCCGACTCCGAAGTGTTCCTATTGCAGTGCAGTGGACCATAGTGTTAAGGAGTGTCCTCAGTTGATTGCGAAGGGGAAAACTAAGAACCCACCACAACCACAACCAAATCCAAATGTGACTTAGAATAACAAAAAGAACTCTAATGTACAGAAGATCTCAGCAGAGATAAGAATTTGACCTGTGAACGTCTCAGTAGTGACCATGGGGGGAACTACGACAGGAGAAGATAGGCCACTGCCTAGTGTTCGACGTACAACAAGGAAACATGTTCGATTCGATGCAGAAGCATAAAAGGAGACCCTTTTGGAATCATGAGATATGATGAGAAATAATAAGTTGACACCTATAAGCCAGAAGGAACTTGTTTATGAGATGCCACAAATATTTGATATGACAAATTCATAGAGGCCACGAGGGAAGGTGAGAACTCTAAGGACCTTCCTGGAAAGTTGTTTGATGCTAGAAAAATATCAAGATGCACTAGTAGAGATAGCTAGTTTATTATATCGATAGGAGGATGAGCGATAGGATCAGATAGTGAATTGATTGCACATAAAGAAGAGAGGGAGAGAAATGAGGATAACTGCGTAGATTGGTGCATTTGACGTCAATTCTATCATTTTGGACCTAGAATCAGACGTAAACATCTTGAATAAGAAAACATGGGAGACAATGAGGAAACCACAATTGGCATGGTCCCCTGTACAACTTCGACTGACAAATCAGAGAAAGGTCAAACCAATTGGTCGATTATGTCACCTTCTAGTCGAAATAGAGGGATTGAATACTTATGTAGACTTCAATGTTATAGAGATAGTTGACAACACAAGCCCCTATCTGGTGTTGATAGGAATAGACTGGGAAATGGAGAATTAGACTGTTATCAACTTTAAAAAGAGGACAATGTCTTTTGAAAATTGCGACATAAGGGTAGTCGCCCCACTTGATCCATCAAAAGGGAAGAGGTATGTCGAACCAATGAGGGATGAATTTATAGAAGGATGGGACAATGTCTACAACATCTCGGAGGATTACATCAAAAGTCCCACAAAATTTTTGCATGAAATAGTTAAAATCAATGTTTTCATGGAAAAATAGTTAAAAAGTTTGGGAAAAATGATCCTGACCCCGACGATCATCGCTATAGCAACGAACTCTCCATAACGTTGCTATAGTGATGAACGATCGTCAATATAGCGACGAACTGGACCTAAGTATAGCCTAGGGTGTAGCATGGGGTAAGAGATCTCTATTTCGCATGGCGTTGGTGATCTATGTCTATATAATATTAGTATAATAAAATTCCAATTAAATCGTGTTTAATAAATTTAACTTAATATAAATCTACCTTAAGATTAAATCTGTGTTAATATTAATAAAGTTTTTTTTTTTCCAAATTTACAATTTTGATTAATATCTTAAAATCTTTGTCACATGCAACTCCTTTAATAAATCTCTCACAATTACAGTTTGTTTTCCTTTCATGGATCATGATCTTGTCAAAAAGGGAAATTGCATCAGTTACCACATGATGTCTAACCATTGTCATGTAATTGAAAGCCGAACATGAAGACAAATAATAAGCATCATTGACACTTATTGGTGGCCCATGAAAAGAAAGGCTATATGATGGTATCAATGTTAGGTAGTTAGAGGATTGAGCGATTGACTATATATTTGGAAAGATGATTAAGGGATCAAACTTGAGGGAGTAGTTGAGGGAGAAGAAAATAAGTATATTTCGTTGAGAAAAGGAAGGCCTCAACTCTTTGATTAAAAAGAGTGCTAAGAATTGTAACACAACCTTGTGGATCGGAATTCCTACTGAGATCATGTAGATTGCATTGTAAACATTCAATGGTCCATTGAGACTCCTTAGAAGTGGGGTCACTAAAATCCTTCACCAACTACAATTTTGCTAATGATTGTAAGTGTCTTATCCCCAAGAGTAATATGGACATGGTTGAATGAGCAAATGTTGGCACCTTAGGTACAAATTTAAGACTTTGTAGTTTTGATTGTGAAGCTTATGGAAACTAGTGCTAGAAGGGAAGGAAATTTTTCTTTGATTGTGAAGTTTGTATAATTTGTTTGTCTTGTTGAGTCGTTTGTCTCATGCAAGCAATGAATCAATTAGATTTCTTACATTTGGGGCCATATTGCACATGTCTAATTGGACGTGGAAGAAATTATTGGGGTTGCATGTCCACTTATCTTGAAGGATGTGACACAATTTTATTATACACTTGGCTCATACTAGTTGTATGTGTCAAGCTGCAAGGAGGCACTAGAAAGACACCAAGATGCACTTGGCTCATGATAGGAAGAAACTTAGGAGAGGACCCTATATTTAGGGGACACAAAGGTTGAGGTGAAAATATTAGAGGGAATCCTTGGCTATAAGGCTGAGTGAGATAAATTAGTGTACTAGAACTTGCATAAGCATACTAAGAAATGCTTATCATGTTCATTTGTTGTTATAAGTTTTGAACTTTCTTCGATAAAGGCCTAATTGGTAGCAAGGTTAAAGGTCTTTTCACCGTGGGACATAATGCAAGCACCCAACACTATAAACATTTAGAAAAAGGTAAGCATGCTGAGTATCCAAGATACTATAATAAAATAAAAGTATATAAAAAGAAAAGACAGTTGGAGTAACCTAAAGTGTGCTATTTAAATGGTCCCCACTTCCCATTGCTTGTTTTACCAAAACAACATCGACACAGATGGATTGGAACAAAATCCGATATTAGGATGATGATGATGGTGATGATGACGATGATGAAGAATCTGATGATGATGATGACGGTGATGAGGAAGAGGGTGATGACGTTGATGACGAGGATCGAAACGAAGATGTTGATGATGATGAAGATGATGATAAATATGATGATGATGATGATGATGAGGATGATGATGATGATGAAGATGTTGATGATGATGATGATGGTGATGATGAAGATTGTGGTGATGAAGATGATGATGATGATGATGATGGTGGTGGTGGTGATGAGGACGATGTCAACGATGATGATGATGATGATGATGATGAAGATGGTGATGATGACGACGACGACGATGACGATGATGATGATGATGATGATGATGATGATGATGATGATGATGATGGTGGTGGTGGTGGTGGTGATGACGATGACAACAATGTCGATGATAATGATGAAGATGGTGATGACGATGATGATGATGATGAAGATGATGATGATGAGGACACTACTACATATGGCTCAAAAGTCCCATGAAAGTTTGCCACAAAACAATTAAAATTGATTTTTTTGTGGAAAAACAGTTTAAATTTTTGTAAAAATTTGAAAACCCCCTCGACGTTCGTGGCTATAGCGATGGATGTAATTGTCATTTCTATAGCCATGAAAGTTTGTCGCTATAGCAACGAAATACTGAAAAGAGAACTTGTTTTTTTTTCTTTTGTAACGGTCATTAACTTTTTGTTTTTTTGAAATTTGACCATTGTGCATTTTCGCCGGAACCGCCTTCCTCATTGATCTATAAATACATGTTCTTAAGTCATATTTTCATAATCATTTGTTACAGTTGCATCGATCTTTCTATTGGTTTTTCGTTCTGTGATTTCAAGATTTCGGTACTGGGTTGACACATCGAATTTTTGATTTCATTTGTTTTCCATGTTAGTTTAAGTGCAATGCACTAGTCTTTCTTTTTGTTGCGCCCTTTATGTTCCAACCAGAGCTTCAATGCAGATCTCATTTTTCTCTTTCTCTGCCTATTTATCCATGTATCCTCCATTTATAATCCATGTGGGTGTCAAGGTTAATGCTATGAATGCATGCATGTCACACAAATGTTGTCCATGCTTGATATTTCCTCATGCATTTTTGCTTTCACATGTTTAATTTAATCCCTAATTTAAGGATTTTGAGATGTGGTTTTGGTTCTTGTTTATAACTTTAGTATTTATCCATTGTCCCTCTTTAAAATAACCATGAGGCTTATGCTTTTCTTCAAGGAAAAGTGTGGCCATGTATGTAAAAGCTGCATGCATAACAGTAATTTGGATCTAGTTGGCTTCACATGTTCCATTAATTCTAACTAGGAGTACATTTTCACATGTTCCATTAATTGTAACTAGGAGTACCTAGTATTCATCTTCTTTACATCAATGGTGTAAAATATCCATATAAAATACCTAACACAATATTTGAATTCTTTGGTGTCCATTTTTCCTTCCGAACCTCTCTTATGGAAAAATCGGAAGTAATGGTGTATAGGGTTGATAAGAACATGTATAAGTGGATCACTAAACTCATGGTATTAGAAATCAAATATAAAATTTAAACCAAAGTTCTGGTAGTCAACCATGTTTATGATTCTTCATGTTGGGTCCCAACAAAGCAAGCCTATGCACACCTAGAAAAGGATATTCACATATTTTTATGGGTTTAATCTAATCAAAATACATGATTTCATTAGTCTAGGTAGTAGTTATGTTATACCCAAAAAAAAATTAGGGTGTTAGGTACCATTATAACTAGGGTTCAAGGAGGGTCATTGGGAAAAAATGTACAATAAGGATTTCCTCTTGATATTATATTAGTAACCCCCTACAAGGTAAAAAATCAAGGAACTTTTGTTGCACAGAGTGTTTACAAGCCAAAATAAGTTCTCAAGCCCTTCCTAACATCAAAAGAACCATGTCTTGGAAATGACTTCTCTATTAATACTCATTTATTATGGTGGTATAATTTGATTCTTCATGTAGGTAAGGAAATGGTTGAAATCTTGTGATTCTTTCACCAAGTCTCTTTCAAGAAGGAATTTATTTGGCTAATGATTCTTTGATACACCATCCTAGGTTTTGATGTCTTGGGCCTATTGATTTGTTGTTAAATCTTGGACTTACAAGACCTAATGCCTCATTGAGAGAATGGAAATTGGGATCAAACACTACTTTTCTAAAAGAAAATTCAACCATGGGATAAAAATTCCTTTACACCAAGATTCTTCTTGACGTGTGATTGAAGAAAGCTTGGACATTGAAATCCAAGAAAAATAGTTTGTTTTTTTCTTAAATAGTGTTCGGAATCCTATCTTTAGAATTAATATATAAAAACACATTTTATTTAGATATTTTTGCTTGGAGGTATCCATGTGGATAAACTATTGACAATATTGGGAGAAAAAAACCCATGCTTTCTACAATCTCGGAGAAAAAATATTGAGCATATTGTCGAGATATGTCCTCTTTCTAGGAATGTATAGACATAATCATAGTTTGCATGTCAATAATATTTTCTTGCTTCCTCAACATGGTGAAATACTATTATAGGAAATTTATTACCATTGGCCATTAGCCACTTAATGGACCTTCATTATACAAATTTCACCTAGAATCATATATTTCACCCCATTCACATGATATATATAAACTGAACCAAGATTCTCCTCATTTTTCCTAACCATACATAAAATTTGTAAAATTTATCTATATACCATTTGATGGGAATCTCAATTTTTTTAATCTTTTGCAATATATGTAACAATTTTTATTTAAAATCAGAGGAAAAATACATAATTTTAAACTTAGACACCATCATTCTCCAATTCATGGTCTTGTTTTTTAAAATTGCTTGTGATTCAATTCATGGTCTTGTTTTTTAAATTTGAATATCTTGGGGTATATGAAGATTCAATTTAGACGTACGTTATATATTGATTAATGTGTTTTTTTGTTGTTGTAGCTTATCAGAATGTGAAATAAATATACCTGGGAAGAAAACAATAGGAGGTATGCTGAGGCTAGGGTAGCATTGGAGGTGAAGGGTGATGGAAAGTGTTATTACCCTTGCAATGATTGCATAGGTTTGCAAACTAGAAGAATTTTAAGAACATCAGCTGAAAAACATTGTAAGGAGAAGGGGCATGTTGAAGGGGGGTATGAATATCATCCGTTGGTAAGACGCTATTCATTACATGTTTTACTTCTTGTAATAGTTTTGATAATGTATTCACATTTTTTTTATCATTTTAAATATATGTGTTGTATAATATACACTAATGTTATTGCATTGTTTGTAAATATAAAGACAATGCCCCCAAGATGTCGACTGCCAGAGATCCATTTGCCACACAATAGTAGAAATACTACTTTACAATACGACGAGCATGGAGATCATGCTATTGAAGATCGAGTTCTTAATGATCCTATGGACGAAGATGACATTATTGATACTAATGGTGAAGATGAGATAAATAGATTGTTGCAAGACACATTTGCTCCATTGGATGAGGACAACCTCCATGATTTTCATGATGTTCCTCTTCTCGAGAAGTCCCAAGAACCTCTTTATGAAGGCTCAACAACCAATATTCTATCTGCTATATTGTTGTTGGTAAACTTGAAGGTTTTGAATGGTTTATCAAACACTTATTTCATGCAGCTCCTAAGGTATGTAAAGTTGATTATTTTCCTATTTTTTTAGTGTTAATCAATTCATAAATTAGGGATATGAAATATTTATGATGTATATTGTTTACATTTCACTTTTTGTCAATGTTGTAGATTGTTGGGTGATTTTCTATTACCACCATCAAACAATTTACCATGCACAAGTCGAGAGGTATTCTTGATTATGAAAGAAATTGGAGTGGAGTATCAATCTATTGAAGCATGTCCTAATGATCATATTATATATTAAGGGAAGTATGCATCAGAAAACAAATGCCCACAATGTGAAATTAGTAGATATTGAACTGATCAATTAACAAAAGAGGTCGCTCGCAAAGTTCTTCGTTATATTCCCATAATTCCACGTTTCCAACGACTATTCAGGTGCCAAAGTATAGCACAATTTATGGATTACCATGTGAAGAACAGAAGTGAAGATGGTGTTCTTCGAATACCTGCATATGGTTCTGCATTGAAGAACATCGAAGAAAAATGGCCAATTTTTAAAGGCGAACCTCGTAATGTTAGACTTTCATTGGCATCTGATGGTTTCAATCCATTTGGTGAGCTTCGTTCTACTTACTCAGTGTGGCCTGTTTTCGTCATAAACAATAACCTACATCCTTGGATGAAGATTAAGAGAGAGCACACAATGTTGGCAATGATTGTTCCAGGTATTTTTTTGAAAGCTGTAATTATATTATTCCATAAAGTTATTTGTTTAATTGCTGCATGAGAACACCTTTTATATATTTGGACGGATAACTAAATAGAAATATCGTATGTTTATTGATCAATTAGGTAAATACCAAGTTAAAGATATGAATGTATATATTGAGCCTCTTATCGATGAGCTATTGAAGTTATGGGATGGAATCACTATGTATGACATCTCTAGACCAATACAGTAGAAACAATTTCAGTTCCATGGAATTCTTGCATGGATAATTCACGACGCTCCCGGGTTAACACATTTTTGTGGTATGTAACTTTATGTTGCAGTTCGTTAAAAATTATATGTTTTTAAGGTAAAAACATGCATTTTTTGTTTGAATTAATAATATTTTGATGCTATAACATTAATACATATATCTCGTAGGTCTTCAAACAAAGGGAAAATTTGCATGTCCAGTATGTGGTCCTAGGATAAAATCTTGTCGTTCAAAAAGTTTAGCAAAGGAGGTGTTCGATGAGTACAAGCACTTCCTCCCTAAGAACCATAGGTACCGAACTATCGAAAAAACAAAATTCAATGGTAAAGAAGAGAATGCAAAGAAACCACGAAGAATGACACCTCACCTATGAAAGTTGGAATATAACATAAATCGTCGAGGTATGCAAATTGTATATGCATCATACAATATGTTCACGTTATAATATTATGATTTTTATATTTTTACTGAATTTTCTCTACCATGTGTGTCATGAGTTATTGTTAATGTGTTTTTGTTTATGTTTAATGACTGTATTTAAGGCATGAATGGGCTTCCACGAGGAATGAAGAGTTATCCCATACAATTAAGTAGGTTGCCTTACTACGAGCACCTACAAATAGCTCATTTTTTTTATACAATGCATATCGGGAAGAATGTAACAGAAATGGTATGGTGGACATTAGATGGAAGGTTAGGTAAATATAAAATTGGAAAAATTTGTAGTGACATTGCAGAAGCCAATCACGCATTGCAAAGTGTAATTATTTCCAATGCCGGAAATGGGAATTGGAATATTATTCTTCCATGGTTATTGACGGAGCAACAAATCAATGCTATAAAAGAGGTTATTCATAAAATACGGTTTCCGACAGGGTTTGTGTCGAACATACAAAATATCTTAACCAAAAAAGGTGATTTTGACGGTGTTAAAACTCATGACTGGCATACATTCATTAAGGTAATTATTTACGTATTTAATATCCATTAAGTAAATATTTTTAGTAATAGTTCTCTCCTATTTGGAAACATTAGGTAATGATTTGCTTTTTGCTATAGTACGTTCTACCTCTGGCTCTCCCAGATAGCTTTGACGAAAACATAAAATAAGTTATATATGATCTTGGTAAATACATGAGGTAAGTAACAATTTTATATGCATGAAAAATGTTCGTTCTTTTGGCTGCATTGCTTATTGACATGATATTGTGTTTTATATCTTGGAAATTTATTATATATTATATGCCTCATTCCAATTGATCATTCATGTTATTTTATTGCATCTTTTGTAGGTGGCTTTCATCTAAAGAAATCCATAAAGAAGATATTAGGTACTAGAAGAGAGAAATTCCTCGTCTAATGTGTGAAATGCAGAAGTATTTACCTCCGACATTTTTCAATGCACAAGAACACTATCTCATACACCAAGTTGAGGAGATTGAATTGTGTGGACCTGTAAAGTCAAGGTCAATGTGGACGGTGGAAAGGCATTTGAAGGCATTGAAGGCTTTTGTTAGACAAAGAGCATGCCCTGAGGTTTCTATGGTGCAGGGCTATATGCTATATCAATCCATGGTGTACATCAGTCAGTATCTTCCAAATTTATCAAAAAATATCAATCTGCCTCGCATTTGGCATGTCGACTCCATCAACAAATTTGAAGGGGAGGTCTTGTTGGGGAAAGGTAGAAAGAGGAAAGTGAAAGGTAATTGAATGGTCATGTACATTTTATTTATTATACAATTAGGTTTTCAATTTATCTAATTTTTATTATTCCAACAGTATTTTAATTAAAGGTAAACTTAATTGCCTTTAATGATAGCTAACTTACAATTCTTAATTGTTATTTTTTCATATAGTTGGCCGCGTGTGGGATGCAATACATTTATACATTGCAAACAATCATGATTGGATGGAGGAATGGATTGAACGATGTACATAATATTATGGTACCTTGTCATGGGAAGGGGTTAGTAAAATGATTAAAACAATGGATCGTCATCGAGAAGAATATCCTGATCTTACACAAAGTTAAATTGATTTAGCATGCGGTTTAAAAGATAAAAAGGCAGTATATTTACCCTGCTCATTTTTTTGTTGTTTCACATTGTATCAAAATATTTATCTCATTTACATCTTCTTATATATCTATTTACCGAGTCGTGAATGATGCAGCTGATACATCACAATGCTATGTGGTGCAATGATCGTAAATTTTGCATCAAAAAGTTGGATGACAAGAGGAAAACATTTTATTATGGGATAACTGCAGTTTTTCAAGTCACTAATGTTTCCTCTAGAAGTGACAGGCATCCAGAAGTATCTGAAAATAGGTACTATGGTTATTTGGAAGATATACTTGAGTGTGACTTTAATTCCTTTAAAGTAGTCCTATTTGAGGTCAAATGGTACAGGTTACGAATGAATGAACGTGATCCCGAAAGAACTGTTATTGAGCATGCCAATGGATTTACCATGGTTAATACAAGGGCACTCGAACCTGTGAAAATCCTCACAGCAGATCTAAGAGATGATGTATACCTCACAAGAGTAATTATGATTAAGCAGGAAAATAGAAGAAGAGTGAACAATACAGTATAATGAGCAACAAAATAATATGGTACAGTAGAACTCAGATAGAAGCAATAATACTTCACATACACTAATTAATTAATCACAATATGGACAAATAAATAGTACAATGGTAGAGAGGATTCGAATGCCTAAAGTGGCAATTCGAATTAGCCTCTCAGAGTGATCATAAGATCAATAAAGTGTCATCGGAGCACAACTAGGTGTCCTCATGATCATCAGAGCAAAACTGGAAGTCTTCATCATCATCAGTGGAGTCATCAATGCTCAAGTAACTGTCAACCATCAGTCAAACTAACTCTGGTAGGTGTAACTCAGTGTAACTACGTGTAACTAAGTGTAACTGAGTTTAACTGAGTGTAACTGAGTTACAACTGGACTGGTAGGTGAAGAAGGGGGAGTTTCTCCCTAAAATCAAGGAAGAAGGGATCATTAAGCAACTGGAGGGCTAAAACTGAATAGTGAGAAGCTCTTGGGGGCTGGCTAACTAAGGGTTAGGTGCTGGACTGATGACTGGGATGCATGCAAACTCTAAAGGTGCATGCATGACTGAAAATGTAAATGATCAAAATACTGGTGGGACTAGGATGGAGTATAGGAATATCCTAACAGAACCAGGTATAGAGCATTATGTTCTTCCGAGTCAATGTGAGCAGGTATTTTACTCAGAGGTTCCAGGTAAAGCAGGTTGGTCATACGTTGTTAGATACGATCCAAGAGGAAGACCGGTCAAGTATAATGCAGTAGAGGAAGAAGACAATATTGAAGAAGAAGGTGATGCAGATCAGGAGCAGTTGGTCATCGACGTAGATTTTTCAGATGAAGAATCCAATCAAGAAGTTGTTCATCCAAATGATGTAGCAGACAATGAAATTGACATTGATGATGAATATCTAACCGAAAATGACATTGATCATGATCTTGATATGAGCGATCTTTTCAATGATAGCGATTCAGAACGAGATGATGATACAGATGTTGCATTAGATGTTGAAGAATCCGAATGGGGTGATTCCATGAAGATGGGTAACTCTTTTTGGCCAAATATGACGGTGAAAAATGGAAATTTTATCCATGTATTAAATTGAATCCCTCTAAACTCATATTTTCCAAATGAATTTTGACATGCAGTTGAAAAACAAAATGTAGAGAATTATGTTGGCTTTCCAATGATACTTTTTTCGAAATATACCAATGTCATTTATCGTGTCAAATTTTCATTTAATGAAAATTTGAAGAGCAATTAAAAATAGTTTGTGTCCGTGCACGATAATTTAACGTTAAATTAAAAAATTAAAAAAATGAAATATGTGAACATGATCTAGACAGAATGCACTAGGGCTTACATATTTTTCTTTTATTTTTTCTCGAAAAATTATATTTATTATTAATTTTCGAAACTAACCAATGAATATTTCAATCGCATTTTGCACACATGTGTGTTTGTGCACAAAATCTTTTGATTGTTTACATAATTTGCAAAACTAAAAATACCCTTTTGAAAAGGACACGTTTATCTAGGGCTTGTGTATTTTTTCAAATTTTTTGGATGTGTATTTTGAACGTTGTGGATTTATCTTTCAGCTCAATCGAAGTTGTCGACAGGGTTTTTTAGGGAAAGTTTTAGTAGAAATTTAAAAACAAAAGACATATGAAGATAAAAATTCATAAATTTTATATATCTGGATAGAGGATTTGTTGATGAATCCAATGGTATCAAGTCCGCTCATTAATGAACATTTCATGACATGGTTTATCTATGTGGAAGGCAGATAAAACTTTCATTCTGCAGTGAAAAGGGCTCTCGACCTGTCTTTTAAGCCCTCGATTGAGCTATTTGCTCGATCGAGGGTTTTAAAATACCTCGATCGAGGGTTTTAACATATCTCGATTGAGGGTTTAACAACACCTCGATCAAGGGTTTAACAACATCTCAATCAAGGGTTTAACAACACCTCAATCAAGGTATTTTCAAACCCTCGATCGAGGTATTTGCTCGATCAAGGGCCTAAAACGAGCCTTTTATGTTTTTCAAAAGCTAGATTGAGCTTTTCAAAAGCTAGATCGAGCTTTTCAAAAGCTAGATCGAGGTCTTGTTTCAACCCTCGATCGATGTTTTTAAAAACCCTCGATCGAGGTATTTTAAAATCGTCAGTCGAGATTTTAAAACCCTTGATCGAGCTTTTAAAACCTCAATCGATGGCTCTAAATTACCTCGATCAAGGGTCCGAAAAACAATTTTTTTCCATTCTATCCGCCAAAAATGGTGAACGACATTCGTGGATTCACCCAATTTGACATTGTAGCAATGTTGGAATCTAGGAGGTATGTTTTTATTGTTATTTACATTTTCCTCTATGTTTAGATAGATGCTTTTTTTAGATATATTTTGTTGGGTTATGGGGAATTGAGAGTGATATGAGGGGGGGGGGAGGGGCCATACAAGCTTCGACCTTCATGTGGTTGGCCCTGTTTAGTAGAGAATATTAAATTATTCTCGAAACAGAGAGAATCTTAGTAAGGAAATGCACAATTATCATGCTAATGTCCCAAATGGCATGCTTGATCATGACAATCATATTCATCATGATCATCATCGTTGTATGATATCTGACGCATCATCATCGTCGTCGTTGTCACCACTATCATCATCATCATTGTCATCATCATCTTCATCATCCTCATCTTCATCCTCATCCTCCTCCTCATCATCATCTTCATCATCATCCGCATCATCATCATCTGATATCCGACACCTCTTGTCGTCGGTGGTATGGTGAGGTCATCGGATTCATCATCATCATCATCGTTGTCGTCGTCATCACCCTTTGTCTCCAAATGCCCAATATTCTCTAAGTGTTTCATAGGCATCCACATCTTATCAAGGGGCACCTTACAACTCTAATCCATTTCCTTCATCGAATGTTAACTTGGTTCAACTTCCTCCTTCTCAATTTAGTCGGAATTTGGCTCAACAAACCCAAAAAATTAACCAACAATCTAATGGAAGAATAATAAGAATATGCACTAAAGGTCAGATGGTAATGAAACTAATGTTGGGGTTAATGATAGTGCCATTTGGGTCAAATGCGACCTACGTAGGGGTGTAAGTTTCTATTCAAATCAAAGTGGTGTTTTATTGCACAAAATAAGACATTTAAATGTGCACATGTTTCCTCTATGAAACATATAAAATCTTTTGGGTTTGAATTTTTCCTCAAGTTCTTTTAATAAACATAATTTTCAATTTGGTGAATTTAATGTCTTAAGATAGATAAGTATAGGGTTAAAGTGGATCATGCATATAGTAGTTCCTAAGTTAGTCAAATATTTATTGTTATTAATATTTTATTGTTTTTTCAGACATGTTCCAAGTTCTATGTATTGGATTTGGACTATTTAAGTTTATATTTGTTAAGCACTGTGTGTATTGTGGGCTTAACTTATAAAATAGTTTTAAAATTAGTTAATTATTTAGTCTAATTACTAATTTATTATTTTGTATTCGTATTTTCCATATTAAACATGGAGCTTAACCATTACCACCACCACCATGATTATTGTGATTTAGGATTTGATAGAATAACAATGCTTATATGGTGCAATTGCAGTTTCAAGTATTAATGTTCTTGTTTCTTCAATTACTCCTTGATTTACTATGGCCTTTTATATTTATGTCTGGACCTGGTCTTCTTATATTTTAATTTCAATAAGACAATTAGATGCCTCACAAAATATTTTAATCAAAAAGTTTTGTGAAGCTGTGCCTTAAAAAACTTACAAGGTTATGTTGTATGTTTTCCTTTCAATTCGGGTAGTTTATCCCACTTCAGGAACAGGTCTACCAACTAAAAGTATTTGTCACCTACATATGTTTTATCAAACCATATTTTAACAATTTGTTGGTGAACTGCAAACTTTTTCTTGGTCATATCCCTTTATTTTATAACTTTAATAAGGTATTGATTTGACCTTGAATGGTTGGGAAAGCTTATCCATCATCATCATCTTCACCATCACGACCACCATCATCCTCATCCTCATCCTCATCCTCATCATCATCATCATCATCATCATCGTCATCTTCATCATCTTCATAATCATCAACATCTTCATCATGATTCTCATCATTAGCGTCATCACCCTCTTCCTCCTCCTCCTCCTCCTCATCATCATCATCTTCTTCACCTTCATCATCATCATCGTCATCACCATCTTCATCATCATCACCATCATCATCATCTTCTTCATCGCAGCCACCATCAGTGTCATCATCATCATAATCTTAATGCTACGATAGCCCATAATTATAGTATTGTTGAATATCTAGCCGGAATGTCATGCACCATGTCTACAATATTAGAAGGACTTCAAAGATTTCTTGCAAAACATAAAGCAATTTTCAATAATGTTGGTGGTTTTTATCCTTCCAGTACTTGTATGATAATATTTGACATGGACCATTCCAAACCTAGACTTTACCACCACATCACATTTTAGATGTAGGTATCTTCTCATAAGACACACATTTTTAGGACTATGGTGTATCAATGGGCCTTTACTTGTGTAATGTCTTGGTCATGTTGGAGAGTGTAAAGACACTCCATGTTTTTCCCCTCTACAAGATATAAATGCAAAATAACAACCTCATCTCCATTCAATAAAAACATTTTTTCATAATTTGATGAACAACATTTCAATCTTTTTAATTGAAAATGGAATTGCAACAATTAAAGACTAAACTGGTTCTTGCGCTACAAGTCATATCTCCAATGGTTAGTCATCACCCATCAATCCATTAGTAGTACTATACTATATCATGATTTGGAATATAACATAAATGCCAATATTATGTTACAGATCTATCAAGATTCTCATAAAAGAACCACACAATTCTAGTTATAAATTATGTAAAGACATTAACCATAACATTATGCGTTAGCATAGAGTCATCTCACTTAATGATTTCATTCAATTACTTTGGTTGTATAAGTCTTACCACAAATGGGCCTACGCAAAGAGACTTAAGTTCTCTCAAGAGAGTGCCTTGTACTACTATGTTAAAATTTTTTTTATGGTTGTTTGTTTAAACCCCATGGGATAATTCCATCCTTCCTAGGTGATTTTGGGGCTAAAGTGGTCTCAATCAAAGTAGAATTAACCCCTCCTGCCCATAATCAACATAAAAAAAATGAAATCCCTGCGCCCACAATCCCTTGGCTCTGATGCTGGACAATTGATGAGCACGAGGAGCAGAGGGAGTAGAGCACGCGAGGAGCATATGAAAGGAATTCTCCATTTAATAACATCTCCCTAACCAATTTCCACATAAATTTACCTACCAATGTTGTGGTAATCAAAACCTCCATGCCCTTCATTGACACATTCCCTCCCATAACCATTTTAATCTTGTTAGGCCACACCCAAATACATTTGTGTTTTCAAATGGACCATGGCTTAAACAAGATTGTATATGTGGATAACCTCTTGTCATCAACAATTTTAGGGCTAGATTCCAACACTTTCTCTTGTAAATCCGTTGATTAAATTTATAATAGCTAATTGTAAAATTAAGCTAGTTTCTCAACATGGTACTGAACAAGTTGATGGGAAAGTAATATACACCATTGAGTGAGAATAGGCCTTATCTTTTCAAGATACATGGATAATCCATAGGATCTTCATTGAAAATCATCTAAACATGTTCTTAAGTAATATGAAAGAAACATTGGGCCTAAATTCTAATGAAGTTGTGTTTGATGGGTTTTACAGATTCAGATTGGATAGATAATTCAAAAGATTGTAATATATGCTTACACTTAATACAAGTGTTATATTTTGAAGCAACAATGATGCAATTGGAATAGCATATAAATATTTTTGATGACATATAACTTCCTCAAAGATAAATTATTATCTAATTTGACAATCAAAGTGCTTGCATAAATCAAGATCAAGCTACACACACCTTAGCTTGAACATAATCTAAAGCCATATTTGTGAAAGTTGGAGATAAGATAAGATAATTTTATTAATGTCCAACTAATGACCAATTAATGTAAAAAATTCATGTACTTCTATGTTTCATGTGAAAAAAAACCATACATTATGTTCTGGCCTATAATTAGAGAAGAGGTAACTTGGAAATATGAGTTCATTCCCAAAGTACTTTCTATAGTATTAAAAAAAGGGTAAAGGATGATTCGAGTTCATTCCCATTCTCCAATGTGCACTAAGACCTTATGATATTACACAAAACTTGATAGCAAATAAAAAGGGAAAGTCAAATCCTATCCCTGAATTAGAGAAATCATGAGGGCGTTTGTTGACATTGTGGGAGATAGCTTGAGCCGCATCGGAGAAGCCAAAAGTAAATCCTAATCAGAGCAAGTCATAGCCACTAGTACCACTATGAGAAGTAGAGCCATCGTCATGTGAAGCCACCATTCATTGTGACCCTTTGAGCAATATACCGCGAGGAGTAGACCCACATTCTCTTTTGGTTGAGGACCGTGAGGAGTAGAACCACATTCACTTTCGGATTTGGTATACAGAGAGCATAGTGCCATGAGGAGTAGACTTGGAGGTATTTCCAGAGTACCCACATTCTCTAGTATACCAAAAGCATAGTGCCACGAAGAGCAAAGACCCTATGAGGAACACAGGGATTTGACAAAGTTGGTTGTGGAGAGCACACTGCGAGGAGAAAAGACCATAAGGGATTTATAGAGAAGATTGTGAGGATACTGATAGAGACATAAAAGGGGCATGATTTCTTTGGTAAGCCATACCCTCTTACTTTATATGGCAATCTTTTCAATAAAAACATGATTTGGTTTTCTTATGTGAATTGGAAACCTAGGTTTGAATTCATCTTGGTTTTTTTCTGTGAATTGGAAACCTAGGTTTGAAGTACTTTACATGTTGTAGCTGGTCCAACAAGTCATTGATCCTAGCCAATCCAACAAGTCATTGATACTAGCCACTGGGTCCCGGTTCTTGAGGGTAATCTTGTTAGAGTTCCATCTTTCTTGGGTACTATAGTAATAGTTGACCCACAAGATGAAGTACTTGGTCTATTAACACTTGCTCCACTTCCATCTTAGTTGGATCTATGTAGATTAGTGCCCCTCCCCCAAGGGGATTCAAACTAGGTACTTGTTCGCACTTACCATAGTGATCTAAAGATCCAACGATATGTGGGGAGAGGATTATAATAAGGATGCGGCCTGCTCCACATGGAAAAGGAAAACCATTCAAAAACACTAGATCACTCCTCTGACAACAATATGACTCATTTGAAAGTGGAGTTTCCCTTCCATTTGGCATCAAAATGCTGGACGCTGTCTTAGAGTGGAGTAATGTTGCTTTTTTGTCTTGCTACAGGTCTGATCAAGGCTCCAAATGATGACCTTTCAAGGCTCTTTGACTGCTGTTTCAACTTTTTGGCACAATTTTTACTTCAAAGACTAAATCAGATCTGTATAATTATATTGATGTTTGAGGGCACACAATACACCCAGATTGTCCTAAACAACATGCAACTAAGAATTCAAGAATCTTACTACTGCTGCCTATGCCCAGAAATGAAATTTAATATTCAAATTTGGCCCAGATCTCACGAAAGATAATTCTCGAGTGAAACAATGACACTCGAAAATTCAACAGATGTATAGTGCAAAACACTTCATCCAGTGCTAGCATAACTACTATTTTCAGGCATGGTACATCTCATCTAGTTAAAGTTCATCCAATTGCAACACCCAAGGTGCTATACATACATGTCCAAAAAACACAAAAAAGTCAAATAACTCACATACCTCAACTTGTTGATTGTCCATGCCAAACTACCTTCCTTGTCAACTTGATATGGTCCATATCAATGTTGCACTGAGCTTAGGTGACCAAGGCATGCCCAACCATATTTGTTAACTACAAAATAATTAGTTCATGCCAAGATAAAGGAAATGACAACAACAAAAAATATCTCATGGTTAGAGAAACAACTACCCTTAGTTGTCTCCATACTACTCCACATTGTCCCTAGAAGTACCTAACTTTGGGATCCCTAGTCAACATGTCCTACCTAAATTAATTGCATGAGGTTATTATGCTTAGTGGCGTCAAGGGAAGGAAGTTAATACTTCCCCACTAACCTCATCCTAGTAGATAAATGTTGGATCATCTAGCTCCCAAGTTTGTCCATTCATTGCGCTAAATCAAGGTAACTAGGTCATATCCATAATCACTATAGTAGATAGGAAATAGCAATTCAACCACCAAATCATTGCTATAATGGATAGGTACATATTATTTATGCATCCTTATGTCATAGGACAACTATTTGGACACCTCATGGATGTCTTTGTACATCTTTACATCATGTCAAGAGATTTTCATGAGTTGAACATTTGGTTGAAGTCCCATATAAATCGAGCATGCACCTCTCCCTTGGTAAATACATCCTCTGGTCCATATGGCCATCTGAGTCCATCTAGAAAATGGCCTTGATACCAACAAATTTTTTGTCACAATTTTTTTGCCGCTTCATATGTATTTTTGGGGATAGTCATGCAGAAAGATGGTAACCCAACTTAGTATACAAATGTTCATTCCAACGAGCTAAAGAAGACCCAAAATGAGCATAGAGTGATTATTTTTATTTTTTATTTTTTATCTTGATAAGGGTCCTCTCTTTTTTTATATATATCTCGAGTTCATCTAGTGTAGCATTCCCTCTCAACCCTATTCATGCTAGGGTTATGGATCTTGCATTTTATGTAATTTTTTTCTAAGGTTTTGTTAGCATCATTATAAATGTAGTTTCAATGTCTTTTTATGAGGAATATGTGAATGAGCATAGTTGCAACATCTTTTCGTACAGATGAGATACCATCTTTCTAGCCATAGTGTGTTGCTATGGATATTTAGTGGTATTCACCATTTCATTAATATAAATTGACTTTCAATGTAAAACTTAGCTTCCAATACAATTTATGTATTATCTTTGCAATATTGGATGTTGTTTCATTTCAGTATAGATCCAATTTAGATTAATGTGATCGTAGCAATACATTCTTTGTGGATTTTTCATGCATGTCCTCAATGAGATCAAGTTACAAGGAGTTGGGCCTTGAACTAATCGAGCTTCGTGAAGTCTTTCTCAAGTACCCAAGTGGCCTCCTTTGATCACATGATGTTTCTCAAAAAATTCCTAGAGTGATAGATGAACGATATGACATATTATTTCACCGAGATCCTTTGCAAACTCCCAAAAATGATGAAGGCACCTTCGAGAAGAATTCAGTTCGGAGGAATGGTAGCCTTTAAGGTAGAACTTAATTTTGATGTTCCTTTATTTTGAAGAATCAAACATAAACAGATTTTCTAGCCCTCTTCATTGGGAGTTAGTTATTGTTATGTCATCAAGTTTGAGCAGATTTTTTGATAGAATGGTAAGAGGAGTTTGGGGTTGGAGATTAGTGGTAGCACAAGAAGGGGAAAAGATTCTCTAACTCTTAGAGAAAAGAACAAAGTAAATATAACCTCTAACTCTTATAACAAAGAGAAAAGTAAATATAACCAACTCAAGGAAACTTAAGTCCCAATTAAACTCTTCTCTTTTTGGGATACAAAACTTCTCCAATATGTTGACCCGATTGCTAAAAGATAAATGATTTTAAATTACAAATATCCAAATCCTAAATGCAACCGTAATTCTAACAATAAAATGTGGTCCTATACCAATCACTTAGCTAGGGTTTAAGAACAAAAGATGAATATGATTTTAACCATTAAGAACAAAAAAACAATTTTCTATCAAGTAATGAAAGAGATAATCATCATTGCATGAGAATAGTATACAACAAAACTAAACATCCTTATATCCATTCTAGCATCAACAAGTAAAATAAATAGTCGCACACCACACATAGACCATAATGAGTCTTCAATAATGGAAAATTTGGCTTTTGAACTAAAATTGAAATTAATTTTCAATATTTAACAAAAATCTCTTTCTTTATTATGTCTATCTTATTTATACAAATCACTTTGGCTCCCCTTCTTAATTGTTCAAATGACCCACTTGACTTTTTGATTCCCCTTCTTGGTTGTTTTCTTCATTAGCTTGCCTCATCAATGATTCTCTTTTCTCTTTTCTATAATTCTCAATAATTGTCCTCCAAGGTTCAAAAACTCCACTAAGCACGCCATTCTGGGGTAAACTAATTTTGATAGATCTTGGTTCCAAAGGACCACTTATGAATAGATCTTGGTTCCAAAGGACCACTAAGCACATCTGATAGATCTTGGTTCCAAAGGACCACTTATGAATCAAGACTAATTTTATTGCACTTGTATTTTTTTATTACTTGTTTCCTTTCATTAACAAATATCAATGATTATCCTTGAGGGTTAGCGCAAGCATCCATGAACCAACAATCCACTCTTGCTATAATGTGTTTATGTTTTTCATGTGTTGACTAGCTACATAATCAACAATCCACTCCTGATACCTCATTGGCCCCATTCCAAAATTGTATGACCTAGTTATCTGAAAGATCTATATGCATTACCAGGGAAAGAAAGTTGCATGATTGCGTTTCAAGTATTGAAACCATGCTTGCTAGAAACCATGAGCCATGAATGATGTTTTCGGTATTGAAAATTCAATTACAACATGTTGTATCATTTCAATGATTGTAGGTACCACCAAATAGGTACTTGTCCTATCTATGTTCATCCAGTGAGGAAGATAGACTAGAAGAGGTTGAAAGCGAGACGTCTAATACAAGATCTAACAGGTCAAGATCAACTAGAGGTGAAAAGGTAAGGAGAAAATTTCGTAGACGCATGGAACTTTTTGTTTCTAAAGGAGGATCATGTGGTTATATAATGAGTGCATAGGTAACATTGAGTTTCCCCTAAGGTATATACATCTTGTCAAACGATGCCTACCCAAGGAGCTACCCCAAGTGGACACTGATTTCTTCCTCAATGGGAGGACTTATTGCATTGCTCCATCCTCTTTACATGGACTGGGGCTATTTTCCATGGATGGCATAGAGGTTTCATATTGCAGTGAAACTGAATTGATGGAGTATGTCGGTCCATGCTACAAATACAATGACTGGTTGTTGTTGGTCCGATATACAAGAAGTATGCAGACATATGGAGTGGCAGCCAATTATTGTCAACTACTGGACAACAATTTGCACAAAGGAGCAACTGTGTATATTGATGGAAGGCCAAAAGCTTCAGGGAATATCACAGGGTTTATAAATAGCACACGACCAGGGTCAACGCATAAGCTACCCAATTTCTTATTTGAGGGGCGTGAAGGAAATAGTGTATTCGTATGTGCAACAAAATCAATAGCTGCAGGTGAAGAGTTGTTGATCGATTACGGTTTGAATCGAACAGATGCGGGGGTTGCTATTATGGGGGTAAGTTTCTGATACAACATTTAAATCAACCTTTGATTGATGACTTGTTATTTTTCTCTTGCATCAAGTTTATTTATGTCATGCTTTTTATAATATACACATGGTTAATTATATGTCATGCTTTTTATAATATACACATGGTTAATTATATGTCATGCTTTTCATTAATCACGTTTAACAGAGATTGTTATATATGTAATTTTTATTTTTACTATGTCTTAATTCTTATATTGTGGCAGGGTGATCGTGGCCATATGCCACAAGCTGGCCGTGGAAAGTCACCAATGGTGATGGATGAGGTAAATGTTAGTTTAATAGTACCTAATAGCATCAATGTAATAGTAACCACAACTCATGATTATATTACATCTGTTAACATTTGACATTTTTTTTTATATTGAGCTCAAAATTTCAATATGATATCATTCTTATTGTATTGTGGCAGGTGGTCGGTACTATGTGCACACCCAGAGCTTCAAGACAGGTAATGTTGACTCTCATAGTAACAATAAAGTTTTTTTTATATTAAATTTTTTTATTATACATGGTTCAATTTTTAGTTATCGATATTAATATGTCTTGCTTATTGTATTCTGGCAGGGTGACCATGGGAAGGCACCAATGTCGTCACATCAGGTACATGATAGCGTAATAGTACCTAAACATGATTATAGTACTTTTTTTTGTTATTATATGCATTATATATTTTTTACATAATTTTTTTATTGGCGTTCGCAGAGCACACCACATCAAGGTGATGAAGTAGGGATACGTTATTCGAACGACCCAATGCTTATTGTGAAAATGGCTTTGAATAAGTGCAATGACGAACTTCTTCAACTGATTTTAATCGATCCAATGACTGAAGAAATACAAGCAAAAATTGATGATATGGATCAGAAAGATTAAAAAATACGCGGTAAGTGGCATCTTTGAATGTTTTTACGAGCTACATATATTCATTTATGATATTTTAGTTCTCTTTTTTTTAATATGTTCTAATCAATTGAAGTTGGATTCCTAAGAGTTATTTGGAGACAAAAAAAGTGTGTGAAGAACATACTGCAAAGGGTGGTATAGTTAGTAGCGATGCTTCAACACTTTGTAGATCTACCATACCAACGAGGTTGTTTTCCACTCCTATAGAAGAGCGCACTTTAGATGCCATGCCATCAATGGATGTTGGAGGTGAAGATGGCCCTTCAAACACCGCTACTCCACATGATGATAGAGAGGACCGTAGCACCGATTATGATAGTTGCTATCTTGGCTCAATGCATGTGGTTAGCAAGGGATCATTGCCCGTTAGCTTCTTGGTGGACGACGAGTGTATTCCAATAAAGATACCGAAGATTGCAGGTATTATTTGATTTATTATGTGTTTTTTATTCATGTAATTCTAAGCCACATTACTAAACGTAGTTTTAATTAATGATCATATGTTTTTTGCAGGAAATAATGTCTTTTATAAGAGCCTGCATGAAAGGGCCTTAGAGATTTTTGGGCCCACCATTCGTACACAGTGGAATGCCCAAAATGACAAATTGAAAGATGATTTGCTAAACCACATGGTCAGCTTGTTTGGTGAAACCTTCAACAAAAAAGGTGTCACCGCAGCAACTGGCTTAAATTTGAAATATGTCAGGGAAGATTATAGGGACAATCTGCAAACCAACCACAAGTATGAGCATCCTCCGATGGTTCCATAAAAAGGAGTGGAAGGCGCTCATGGAGGATGCAAAGGAGCAGGCACCGAGAAAACAAGGAAAGACTAAGCCAATCAGTTCAAGAAGGTATGGCACATATCATATTTTTTTTAAACTTCCAAATATATTTAAGTTGCAATATATAACGTATTTGCAACCTTTCATAGGCTCCCCGACACATCTAAAGCAATAAAGGAAAGAATGGAAAAACATGGGTAGCATAAATTGGGCCAGGGTGGATATCAAAAGCTAAGGGCACGAATTGTAAGAATCATTTGATCATTATTTGTAGCCAACAATTAATTGATTTTTCTAACAAGCACTTTACATGGTGTTATGCATTGCAGGGAAATGCTTTTTTTGATGAAGCCACTGAGGAAGATTTGAAGCTCGGCTTCAAGTACGGTTATCAACATGTGCTGGAACGTCGAAAAAACATAGGGCAAACCCCACTTTCCCCATCGATTGACTCTGAGGTAAATAAAATCAATAAGGACATCATTAAAATGAACTTGCATAATCTATCCATGAATGATTACATTGAAAAATGAGTGTCTTTTTTTGTTTTCAGTGTGAGACCAACCAAAGCAGCGAGGCTAGCGGTACCGAACTGGTACCACAAGATGGTGATGAGCTGCCTAGCCATTTAGGTATGTATGCTATAAAATAGATGTATTCAATATGATTTTAAATACATAATTGGTGACGTTTACTAACTAAATTTTTTCTATGAATGGAAGAGCATATACCTTCTCATGCTCAGTCAGGAGAGGAACAAATGGCAGAGGTAATGAACACTCCAATTGACTCGGCTAGTCAGTCAACAGGTAAAGATAATTGTAATGAAATTGAAAATAATGAAAAATGTATATCAATAATAACTATGCACTTATATCTATATAATTGTAATGGTTTTTGCAGATGATGCCCCTGTCCATCCACCTCCACCCCCTACTAATCGACGTACCAGAAGTATGGTGCGAGAGTGCTTATCCACACAATCAATGGAAAAAGAGGGAACAACAACTACAACGGGGCAAGACCCAAAAGATGAAGCCACCCTCTTACAATTTATGAGAAAAAAAACAAAACAAAAAAAAATGTAGTTGTAAACTTTTAATATTTTTATTTAACTGAGTGAAGCCATGAACTCTTTTATCTAGTCAAGGCCACTCAGTTTTTTATTAGTTTTGTACCTTCTAAAGAGTGAATTCGTGTATATAGAGACTGAGACCTCTCCAAATTCAGCACCGATTTTGTTATAAGGCCAATAGATTTGGCTATTTGAATTTTAATAAATATGGCCCTAAATTTCCTCTTGGTTCTCTGCAGTTTGATTTCTACTATTTGTGTCCGCTGTGTGCTTTCATTGCGAGCCATTACTTTGCATTGAAAATTGCCACTCGACATACAAAAGAGCTAATAAAATAAGGTCTATATTTCCAGCACATAGAACAAGAGACACAAAACATCAAGATCCATAAATCAGGTCACTGATGAAATGATCCCTATATTAGTGGTGTGTCATGATGATCATTGGGTGTGGGTGATGGTATGCTTCTTCCAGATGTTCATTGAGATAAGGTACTTAGACTTCTTAGTGTGGCTTGTAGCATTGACTATGTTCAGGAAACCAAACTTGATAAGAAGCTAAAGCATTCATAATTTATTTTTTTCATATCAGAATATTGATTGCTAATAATTGGCAGCAGTTGCTGTCCAGGATCTATTGATTGACGTCATTTTTTGTCAACCTTCAATTTGACATAGGAAAAATAGTAGTCCTCAGTCTTTAGAAGTATACAAACTTCCCAAAGCCTGGAAATTGTTTGAATGCTTTGTAATGGCAGGAAATTGTTTGAATGCTTTGCATTTGCTTGAAGTCCAATATATATTTCCTTGTAGTATCACTCATTTTTAATTGGCTTTCTTTCGGTAAACCTTTTGCAATATCCATTTTTTGCATATGCTTGCAAAGGCTGTGAATGATGCGTTCTTTAGTTTTTTCCAGAATCAGATTTCATGATGAAAAAAATGAAGCACGAGGAAGGATGCTATGTCACATGGTATGTGTGTTTTTTGAATTTGACGACCATGGAAGACAGAAATTTGGTAAGAGTAGAACAATGATAAATTTCCTTGCAAGTTTTTCCATGTAGATATTTCAAGTTTGACCAAATACAGTTTTCCTACGGGGCTATACATACTGAAATTGTAAATAGCAACAGTGAACACAATATAATAAAAAAATACAATGTTTTGTCTCCTTAAATTGGAAAAGGAAAACAAAAACTAGGTTTTCATCACGCATACCATTGTTCAGATGTCTGCTACAATGAATATTATGCATATAGTGAATATTGTTAGCAACCGAACTTTAATAGATTATTCGCTATTTGTTATAAAAGATTGTTACTTTTCCTGTGTGTCGGTGTGTTTAGTTTGGGTGCTTCTTAATGTTTTGCATCCCCATTCGAAGTTGAATTTCTTCTATTTTTTAGAAATTAAACTTTAATAAATGGTTGGTATTGAATAAATATGTACTGAAATAGGATTGAATTGCTTCAACTAACTATTTCCATTGTCTATGGCAACATGCACATGTGGAGTATATGGAATATCTTCCTGGATTTGTTCATATACTGGATGCTTCTCCATGATTAGGGCATAGTTACTAATGATAGAGGCAGCTGGTACAGGAATCCAAAACAAGCTAGAAAATCCTCCTCCTGATGTCGATATCACTTCCCGATACTCCTAGGGCTAAGAATAGGTGCACCCTATCTCTAATGATGAAACAAACCTGTAGGTTAGGGTAGAATGAATCTAAGATGAAAAATGCACAATTTCATCTTATTGTTTCTTGACGTGAGAAAACTCATTGAACAAGGATATATTATCCTTCCCCATTGCATCAATCGATTAACCATGATCACTTTATAGAGTTCAGCGAATGTGTACAGTGTCTTGATCACTTAATTCTGGAGTCTCCTTGTGAGATTTTTATTGCCTTGCATACCACCTCTTGATCTCACTCTCCAGCAATGGATCATTACATTCAAAGGAATGGGGATTTATTCATTAGTGGAGTCACATAGTGAGATAATAGATCTTCAAGCAATGTTTCATCACTGTAGCATATCTACTAATTTCCAAGAAAATGTACCATGTCCCTAGCAATGGCACTAATTTGTTACCTCCCTAACCTGCACTTGAAATATTATGTCCTAAATACCAAATAGGGAAGGCCTAAGGGCACTTAGGAGTGTTTCCCACTACTACCACATCAGCGGCTCCTCTCACTTCTAGTTGTTGCTTTCCTTTCCCAACTTGGGAATCCCTAAAGTGTCTCTTATCTGCCACTCAATTTTAGATGAAGAATGTCAGATCAGATGATGTTTCTTTTAATGATATATTGGTGGGATTAACCATGGCTGGTGCCTATATTCTTGGGTAATGGAGTCTTATGGTTCCTCTACACTCACCCAAACTTGAATTTACATTTATCTTTTTTTGTATAATTAAATTTCAAATTTTTAATATTTAAGGCAAGTTCCACTACAATGGAGACCTGGACGTTGCTTATGATGTTCCATAAATGTTGGGGGGTTGCTTCCACACATCTTCTTGATGTGTTTACACATTTGTGCATCTCGATGTCCTGAAAACTTGGTGGAACATTGCTCTCTATGCATTGGCAAGAGTATTTTTGGAAGTTCAGAATTCTGGAAGGTATCAGAGACTGTAAGGAAAGAAAACATAGCTGGTGATGCCAACAATATAATGACATGTCCTCTCCCTAATACAATAACAAGTTCCCAAATATCCTTCTTTCACTCTTGCAAATTGAATGCTCGTGGCTGGAGGTAGAATTGGGCTGGACCATAAGTTTTCCAATTGATGAGTTGTGGCATATTAGTTGGGGACCCATTTCTATAGGCATTGGGAAACATTCAACTCGCTTGCAGGTTTGATCAAACACAACTACAGAGCAATTTGATGGAATTGCCAAATAACAAATTTAGGGCAAAGAGCTGTAGAGACATATAAAATAAGATAACATATGAAAATTTTATAAATACAAAAGGCTAGTCCAAGAACTCTCAGGAGTGGAAGAGGGGAATGAATCACCCCTATCTAATGGGGAGAGTGTGCAGACCTCTCGTCCTGTACGACATGATTTATCACAAGCACGTCTCAGGGAAATTGAGTCTTCTTTAGAGCATGGTCCTACTTGGGCTCCTCCAAGTTTATCCTATCACAAGACTCCCGAAGAATTAGACCATATAGAACGGGAATTGCAAACAATTTTTTTGTTCAAGAAATTATCAAAGGAACAATCTGAGATGTTATATGAATGCATGGAAAAGGTTCAAGTTGGTGAAGGAGATGTTGTTATCCGACAGGGTGGAGAAGGAAATTGTTTCTATATTGTTTAAAAAGGAGAGTTTGAAGTCTTGATTTCCAAGGAAGGTAGCCCCAGGGAGGAACTTGGCACAATTGTGCACCGCTACAGTTCTAATATATTTTCATGCTTTAGGGAGTTGGCACTTATGTAGATTATTCGCTATTTGTTACAAAAGTTTGTTACTTTTTCTGTGTGTGGGTGTGTTTAGTTTGGGTTCTTCTTAATGTTTTTCATCCCCATTCGATGTTGAATTTCTTCTATTTTTTAGAAATTAAACTTTAATAAATGGTTGGTATTGAATTAGTATGTATTGAAATAGGATTGAATTGCTTCAACTAACTATTTCCATTGTCTATGACAACATGCACATGTGGAGGATATGGAATATCTTCCTGGATTTGTTCATAGACTGGATATTGCTCCATGATTAGGGCATAGTTACTAACAATAGAGGCAGCTGCTACAGGAATCCAAAACAAGTTAGAAAATCCTCCTCCCAATGTTGATATCACTTCCTTGTACTCCTAGGGCTGAGAATAGGTGCACCCTATCTCCAATGATGAAACAAACCTGTAGGTTAGGGTGGCTCCTCTAAATTTTTTCATGAGACAAGGCATATTTCAGACTGAGGAAGAGTGTGTCCCTAAAGTTATGAGACTCTTCTAAGGAATAACCAAATGCAAGTGAGCACTAAACTTCTTAGCATATCTGAGGTGGCTTACAAACTATGCTATGGACTATTTCTCACAACACAGGCAGTCCATAACATAGTTTGTAAGGGGAACAAACATAATGATGAATGAAATATGGTGTAAGGGGAACAATAACAAAGTGGTCACACAAATATATAGATTCATTCTAATCTAAATAGCCAAACTAGCAATGGAAAGCTCATGTAGCTTTAGTTTAGTGAGAAAGATTAGTTTTAGTAATGTGTTTGCAAAAAGAATAAGTTAGCCTCTTCCATATAATTTTCAATATGGTACTCTATTTGCATAAGTTCTTGAAGCCCTTTAAAGCAAATTTTTATCATTGTTTTCTTCAGTGGAACTGAGTAGGTTCTGATGACTCAATTTTGAAAGAAATCCTTCTGATTTTAAGTTATGCAGCCATAATTTGTCTTAAAGGGCATGTAAAATGAACTGACAAGATTCAGAGGAATCCATAACCCTAGAGAAGAAACACAACTATGTTCACATATGAATTAACCATAGATAATTTATAAAATAACCAAAATAAGGTGTATTCATCATATTAATATAGCTTTATCAATTGTAGTAAACGTCCATATGCACACATGTTTCATGGGTATTGTTTGGGTGCGGGTATTGTAAGGATGAAAACTATCTCATATAGAGATCGTGACGCCGATTTGTTAGGACAGTTGAGCCCCTTGGGTTGTGCAAGGAATGAGAAAATGAGAGGTCATGTGAGTTTGGCAAGTGTGGCAATTGGAACGTTTTTGGGTGAGTTTGGCAAGTTTTGACCAATTGGTGAGTCTTGGGTGAGTATCCGTCCTGGGAATGAGTTGTCAAAAGTCATGAAGACTGGTGAGTCTTCCATGAGTCTCGCAACTATGCTTGTGAGTCTCACAACTATGCTGTGAATGATATTCACCTCCTAATGCAAATAGTTCTCTCTTGTGCAAATTTTTTCCCATAATAGAAGTGGGCAAAGTTTTCATATAATCTAGGTTTGTTAGGAAGACAACATGAACTTACCTTCCAAAAGAAACATTCTGCTTCTCCTCATCCTTCTCCTTTATGAGGCTGCATTCCTCAAACGTTTTTTTTGGGTATTAAAATGTGTTTAATTATCTAGATCCAAACTTGACTGCCAATATACAATATTGCCTTTGCCAATGTACAATATTGCTTTTGAGAACTCAAATCCTCCTCTTATTACTTTTTTCCCAAGAAAAACCTTGTAGGATTCCCCCCACTTTAGTATAGTTTTTTTAAGGAAAACCTTGTAGGATTCCCCCCTCTTAAGTGTAGTTTTTTTTCCAAGGTAAACCTTGTAGGATTCCCCCTTCTTAAGTGTAGTTTTTTTTCCAAGGTAAACCTTGTAGGATTCCCCCCCTTCTTCCATCAAATATTTGGATGAAGGAGATATCAAGTGTCGATCATGATAGTAGTTGGTAACCTAATGAGACTTAACAAAACTCAAACCTTAGTTGGACTAGAACCAAAGACGTTACGATGAAATCTGTCCTGAAACAATATGTTCTAACCGATTGAGCTAATCCATTGGGCTCTCCCCATACTACATATTACAAAGGTAGAAAAGATCATTTTATTAATGTCCAACAAATGACCACAAAAGTAGGTCACTGGGACTAAAAGGTACATCTCGAGTAAATACAACGTGGGAATGCAAAAGCAAGTCTTATATGAATATTGAAAACAGAAAGATAAAGAAGTATGTCTAGCCAAGAGTGAAATATTTAGACCAAAGAAGATACAAAAGAAGGGTACACGTACAACCAAGCCTCAAAGCTAAAACAAATGAGAGGATGTCGAGGTTTGTTTGCACTAGAGTTGTCTATTGAGGATGAGTGAAGGGGTCGCAATACATGGTCTTCATTAGAATTTTCGATAGTTGTAGAGGGGGGAAATGTCCCTTGGGGTAGTGGTTGTGACAGAGAGGGCCTAACTGTCTGATCTTAGGGGGAGCACAAGAATGAGGTAAATCAACTCTCCTAACATCCAAGGCTGTGGGAATGAACTTCTTGATAGAAGGTTGGTTGCTTGAGAAAACTTGAGGAGTGGTGCATTGGTACTTTGGATCCGCCTAGAGATCATCTTTTCTGCTTAGCTAGTAGTGTGCACTCTTTTTATTAGAGCTGAAACATAGGTCTTAAAAATGTTGGTTGACCCCTTGAGGGGGGTGATGGAAATGTAACGTGAAGTTGTATAGGAGCCGCCTTAGTGCTCCCACTTGGTATTGACGTCAATGTTATGTCAGGGCAATTGAGTCTTCTTTAGAGCATGGTCCTGCTTGGGCTCCTCCAAGTTTATCCTATCACAAGACTCTCGAAGAATTAGACCATATAGAACGGGTATTGCAAAGAAATTTTTTGTTCAAGAAATTATCAAAGGCACAATCTGAGATGTTATATGAATGCATGGAAAAGGTTCAAGTTGGTGAAGGAGATGTTGTTATCCGACAGGGTGGAGAAGGAAATTGTTTCTATATTGTTCAAAAAGGAGAGTTTGAAGTCTTGATTTCCAAGGAAGGTAGTCCCAGGGAGGAACTTGGCACAATTGTGCACCACTACAATTCTAATAACTTTTCATGCTCTGGGGAGTTGGCACTTATGTAGATTATTCACTATTTGTTACAAAAGATTGTTACTTTTTCTATGTGTGGGTGTGTTTAGTTTGGGTGATTCTTAATGTTTTGCATCCCCATTCGATGTTGAATTTCTTCTATTTTCTAGAAATTAAACTTTAAGAAATGGTTGGTATTGAATTAATATGTACTGAAATAGGATTGAATTGCTTCAACTAACTATTTACACTGTCTATGACAACATGCACATGTGGAGGATATGGAATATCTTCCTGGATTTGTTCATATACTAGATGTTGCTCCATGATTAGGGCATAGTTACTAATGATAGAGGCAACTGCTACAGGAATCCAAAACAAGCTACAAAATCCTCCTCCTGATGTCGATATCACTTCTTGGTACTCCTAGGGCCGAGAATAGGTGCACCCTATCTCTAATGATGAAACAAACCTATAGGTTAGGGTGGCTCCTCTGAAATTTTTCATGAGACAGGGAATATTTCAGACTGAGGAAGAGTGTGTCCCTAAAGTTATGAGACTCTTCTGAGGAATAACCAAATGCAAGTGAGCACTAAACGTCTTAGCATATATGCGGTGGCTTACAAACTATGCTATGGACTATTTCTCACAACACAGGAAGTCCATAGCATAGTTTGTAAGGGGAACAAACATAATGATGAATGAAATATGGTGTAAGGGGAACAATAATAGAGTGGTCACACAAATATACATATTCATTCTAATCTAAATAGCCAAACTAGCAATGGAAAGCTCATGTAGCTTTAGTTTAGTGAGAAACATTGTTAGACACACTGTTAAAACCCATCTTACATATAATAGCAAGGGAACCATCCATTAAAAATTGTTGGAAATTTAAATATTGACAAACATCATAACTACAGAAAGTTGTTGGTTGTGTCTAGCTTGGGTGGATGAGAGATGAAATTGTTATCCTCCCCATCCAGGTGCAAATCCCACTTGTTACCTCTTAACTCTAGTTCATGAACCAATAGGTGATTCGGGCTCTTTGTAAATACAATGAGTAAATATCTCAGTCTCTCTTAGGGGCCTAAAATGGGATGAGATGTTACATGTACAAAAAAATACTACAGAAAGTAAGGGAAAACTAAAAAAAAATTCTTACCCAGGCAATTGAAATATTAATGAAACAACAAAGAAAATGTTAGCTATAGTTTGAAGTATTTAATTTCTCTTTGGATGTCCATAAGAGAAAGAACACCGAATATAAATTAGAGCATGGTAACTGACATCTCCCTCCATTTTTTATACAGGGCAGTTGTAGCTGCAAACAAAAACAATGAATAGTAATATTTATTGGACATAGGAAACCAATTCCTCAGCATACAAATATTCCTAGATTCCATTACTTAACAAAAGCATTAGATTTTGGCATGCCAATGTGTGCAACCACTCCACTTGTAAATAACATCAGATTTTAATTTTTGTTATTTTCCTTCCATGACAAATCATAAAAACAGAACAATAATTACAAATTCCTAATGTCCAAGATCATGACAATCTAGAATTGGCTATCGAGGTCAGCGAATGTGTAGAGTGTCTTGATCACTTAATTGTGGAGTCTCCATGTGAGATTTTTATTGCCTTGCATACCACTTCTTGATCTCACTCTCTAGCAATGGATCATTACATTCAAAGGAATGGGAATTTATTCATTAGTGGAGTCACATAGTGAGATAATAGATCTTCAAGTAATGTTTCATCACTATAGCATATCTACTAATTTCCATGAAAATGTACCATGTCCCTAGCAATGGAACTAATTTGTTACCTCCCAAACCTGAACTTGAAATATTATGTCCTAAATACCAAATAGGGAAGGCCTAAGGGAACTTAGAAGTGTTTCCCACTGCCACCACATCAGGGTCTCCTCTCACTTAGGAATTTCAGTTCTTGTCCTAGTCTTGGTGTAAATAAAAGAAGTGGAAATTTGAGCCGTCTATGATGCAAGTCTACCTATTTTGTTTAAAAGAACATCATAACCATGAACCAACCTTTAAAAAGGTATGAAAAACACAATCCTTTGGTATCACGAGCAAGTGATCAGATACATACAAATTGAATCAGATCCTCAAAAACAAGATGAATCTCTTCAAAGATTAATGGAGCTTTAAAATCATAAATGGTTTAAAATCATAGGCCAGGACAAGTAAAGCATTTCCTATCCAAAGGATCCATCCTGCATTCACAAACAAAAGGAACTTGAGATTCTTGTAGTAGTCTCTGATTTAAATCTTCTTGTACTCCATTTCAAACAAAGCAGCAAAAGATAAAAGTTGTATTTATGCATCAGTCCAAATAGTCATAGTTATGCAGTTGACTTCCGGCATGATTTTCGGGAAAACGAAGAAAAATAATAAAAAAATACGCAACATCGTTTTTTTCCATAACATGCCCAATTAGGTTCATTGTGGGCAGTTTGGAAAAAATCGAAATGGATTGAGAGAAATTGGGATTTTTTATAGACTAAATTTCCTAGAATTGCGAGTTGCAGGCAATTCTCCACAACACCCAGTGTTAAATTAGCTTCCTAGTCAGTGTGGAATTGTTCTTTGGCTAAATTATGGTAATGTATCGTTGATCCTCAGTTTAATTAAAATCAAACCAAATATCTCAAATCTCAGTCAAATAATCAGATCCACATTTTTAGCAAGACAACACACAGCTCGATTTTGTTGGAAATGTTTCTAACTTTGTGGAAATTGAACAAATCAATGTCAAGCATCTTATGTGCAAGTAGTGGAGCAACATTTTCCTGATTTGAGGAGAAGATATGGATCTGCCAACATGGATATGAACACATACTGAGCTAAGTATTTTCCATTCAAGTTTTTGTTAATGATGAGATAAGATATGTGCAGTTTGATTTTCATAGAGTTGGTGGACATGTACACACAAGCATTTGTCCATTCTGCATGACCCATTTATGGATAATGGATACTTTTTGATGAGGATTACTTGAGGAACAAGCCGATTTTCCTTACATGTAAGAGTAATTTCACATCAATATGCACCAAGAAATAATGTTTCAACTGCACAAAACAATCGCCAAGTTGAGGTTCAGTCCTAGCAGTCCAACAAAGACGTATGCCATTGTCATTCAATCATCAAACGATGCTTGCACAAGATATTGGAAAACCCACCCACATCACGAGGAATGGATCATTGTTGTGCCCCATGTGTCCATATTTCATGTGAAGAGGGAGTTCCTACCTTAAGTGGTTGACAAGCTTATTGAAAACATAGGGAATTTAATGCCATTCCTTATATTTGGAATGATACCCATGATCATTAAAATGAAGTGTATCTTTACTTGTTTGATTTTACTTATGAAATAATGTTGTCCTCAGCATACTGCCACCAAGAAGGAGAAATCATATGATGCTATCAAATTCGTTGCAGCAACATAAATTCAATGTTATGATGATTGCATGTGATATGTTTTAATTTGGAGATGGTGTGGTTGTCGAATTGTAGAAGTTCTACAATATTATTAAATGAGCAGGTGGTTTTGGACAATGAATTTCAAGCCTATGAACCCCCATCCAGAGCTCTGCAATTTCATTAAAATGAGAGGCTACAAATTTATAAATAGGTGTTCCAATTTATATTAACAAGATGAGGTGCTTGAGATAATTCATCATTGTGTTTAGATGGTTGATAATATTTTTTTTTCCAAGAAGATTTCTATTACCCATGAATCTTTCATATTTATGCATAACTCTGATAATTATCTTGCAACAAAAAAACATCTTTAAAATTCCGATAGTTCTATCATAATATCAAGCTTATTAGGGAATTAATTTTATTGTCGGAATCACAAGGTTGTGTTGATCACCAGAAATATAGATATGCCTTATCAACAACGGGATATGAATGGAGACCCTTTATAGCAACATGCATAGATTGGTTTTTTGTTCACATTTCAACAAATTTTCAATATTTTGATTGCATTTGTTCTAACATGTGTTTGGTACCAGTTGTGGGTGCATGAAAAAGTCAAAAGATCTTCATCTCCAAATGGCATTCTTTAATAAGAACTATGTATCATAACTTTGTAAACAATGGCAACTCAAATTTCCTATGGCAGCATGCTATGTTCTTGTAGCATCATGTTTGAAGGACACTTTTTGCACAATGATTGCAATCAGCTGAGGCCGAGTGAAGGGATTTAGGGACATGGATCATGTGCTCCTGATGATTGTTTAAGCAAGAATTGATCATCCTTTCCAAATCTTGCATAATAAAAAACCATGTGTGTGATTTTGAGGCCAATTTTTCAGAATTTCCTGTAGAAAACTCTGTTCTTGTAGCAACTGCAACTCCAATTCTTGTTTCCGCAACAACAAAATTCCTAGTTTCCATCAATTTAGTTCGAATTCATTCCAACAGAATTTTCTTCGTCATTCAACCAATATTTCATCATTTGTCTTCCATGGCATCAAACATCCGAAGAAGGTAAGGTTGGCGGTAAGCAAGCTCTAACTTCAAGTAGTCATTTTACATGGAAATTCATGCACATAAATTTTTTAAGTTTCCACTTTCTATCACCCTTTCTATAGTCCATAACTCACTTTATTACCTTCTTCACTCCATTTTCATATCTATCATAATCATTTCATTGTGCCAAGAACATCATTTCAAAGAACTCATAATCTGATCTCATTAGACCTACTACATTGTTATCCTTTATATCTTTCCAAAAACTAAAATAAAGAGAACAAGAGGGGAGGAAACTATATTTTGAACAGTAGCACAATTCAGAGGCATAAATATTGATTTTGATTTTGGTGCTCGACAAATTTCCATTTAATGGAAAAGATGATCAACTTTCTAATTTCATTTAGAGGCCAATTAGAAATTTGATGGCCATAATTTCAACACCTGGAAACAACAAATGGTCACCATTTTCAAGTACAAATGTCTATTAGGAGTGCTGACAATAAATATGAGTTTCACAGGGTGAGAAGGAATAAGAAGTATACAACTACAAGAATAAATAATAAGTCGTATTCATTGATATGCGAACTATAGATGATATGATTCCAAAAGTAGAAGATGCAGAAGATGCATGCACAAGTTGTAACGACTAACGGGGATGCACAATGCTACCACACAAACTAGCACCTTTAGATTAAAGTCCCAAAGATAGGGCACTAGCCTTGTGGAACTAGGAGGTTGGCCCCTATTACCTCACAAAATATCCTCTGCAATTTAGGCTAGGGTAAATGGAATCCTAACCAAGGGGAGATTCCCTATCGGTCAACTAGGCTCACTTCATGTAGTAGGAATGGGAGTAAAGAGAACCTAGCCACAATTTGTAATGGAAAAATAAATGTAAAGGGTGGGCTTTGGGTAATGAGTGAATATCAGACCATTTCTTATCTTTCTTGGGACATGGGATCTAAGCAACTCTTTGGTATTTTCCTCTTGTATTGGTTGTTGAAGTCCCACATATCATAAAGATTGCTTCGATGAGCATCGAACTAAGGAATATGAAACCTTGCTAGGATTAAACAAAGGCTAATTCTAAAGAAACAAACCTAAGTATTACAAAGTAAATCATATACTAAACCTAGGGTAAGGAAATGAAACCTTGATATATTCATCCTCAATAGAATAGATCTAGCATGGAACTTGACAAAGAAATGAAATAGAAAAATACTACATATCTCCCATGGAATTTTCATTTTTTTTTTAAAATAGAGATGGTCGACGCTATAGCGATTCACGACCTAAAAAATGGCGATGAATTTGCTATACTAGTGACGGAGATATCATAGTGAATTCTGTCGCTATTATAGCAAATTCGTCATCATTTGCTAGGCCATCTATCACTATAGCGACACCGCATTGTTAGTTTGTGTGTCTCTAGAGAGACCCTTCCTTAGCAACACAATAAAACAAGCAACTATATTTTTGTGGCTATAGCGACACATATTCGTTGATATAGAGACACACAGTCGTGGTCTTAGCGACACACATTTGTGGTTATAGCGACACATACTTTAGCAATACCATGGAACAAGCAGAAACAAGGAACTGTATTTTCGTGGCTATAGTGACACTTTTTCGTGGCTATAGCGACACCGTTTCATTGCTATAGCGATACAAACCTTAGCAATACCATGGAAAAAGCAGAAACAAGCAACTGTATTTTCATGGCTATAGTGACACTTGTTCATGGCTGTAGCAACACATGTTCGTGGCTATAGCGACACCCACCTTAGCAATACCACGAGAAAAGCAGAAGTATGTGCGTCGCTAGAGCAACAGGAACGCGTCGCTAGAGCGATAGATTTGAGTCTTCTGAAAGCACATCTGCAACCAACACATGTCGTCCATATCCTGTGGCTATAGCAACGGATGTTTTGAAGTGTTGCTGTAGCGATGAAAGTAGTGCGACGAAAAATGGGAGTCCTGTTCGTTGCTATAGAGACGAAAATGTGTTGCAATAGCAATGAAGTTGCGTGGCAAAAATGGTCACATGTACTAGTGGGATGATAATGATGACGATGATGATGATGATGATGAAGATCGTGATAAAGATGTCGATGATGAGGAAGAGGGTGATGACGTTGATGACAAGGATCGGGACGAATATGTTGATGATGACGATGATGATGATGATGATGATGATGATGATGATGATGATGATGATGATGAAGATGATGATGATGATGATGATGAATATGATGATGATGATGAAGATAATGATGATCATGAAGATGATGATGATGATGATTGTGGTGATGAGGACGGCGAGAACGATGATGATGGTGATGATGAAGATGGTGATGACGATGATGATGATGATGATGATGATGTTGATGGTGGTGATGATGATGATGATGATGATGATGATGATTATGATGATGATGATGATGATGATGATGGTGGTGGTGGTGGTGGTGGTGGTGACAATGAAAACGATGTTGATGAGGATGATGGTGGTGGTGGTGGTGATGATGATGATGACGATGATGATGATGATGGTGGTGGTGGTGGTGATGATGACGACAACGATGTCAATGATGATGATGAAGATGGTGATGATGAAGATGAAGATGATGAAGATGATGCTGATGATGAAGATGGAATTGATCATGATGATGATGATGATAAATATGGAGATCATGATGACGATGAAGATGATGATGATGATGACGTAAACTCATAATGACCATGTTGTTTTGTATTTTTATGTTGACTTAGAGCCCCCATGGACATGATCTATTTTTCTCTCATGAATGATGCCATACATTGGTAGTACACGGGTCAATATTATTGGTCACCTTTACATGGGTTAATGTTCTGGGTAGTATATATATTTTTTTGTTTTAATTTTTTTTTAAAGTGTTGTAGTTTTTTAATATTTTTAATATTTATATTACTAATGTATATATTTTATATATTATATTAATATAGATATTTTATATATATTAATATAGATATTTTATATTATATTATATACATATTTTATAATATTAATATACTTATTTTATATATAAAATATGTATATTAATATATATTAATATACTTATTTTATATATAAAATATGTATATTAATATATATTAATATATAACAAAGTAAAAGAAACTAGGAAACGTTAGAAAAAGAACAAAAATCATTTACCTGCTCGAACTCTGCTCCCGCTCCCGACCTATCCCGACCTTGAACTATGCTCATGCTCGAAACCAGCTAGTGCATTTACCATCCTAGAATTGTTTCTGTGATGGTCACTGGAGTGAGGAGGGCCAAGGGCTGTCGGCCTTTCCAACATTGGGAAGGTGATGCACCTGAGCAATGCGCAGGCTCTATTGCAACAACGTTTGGAGCTCAGATAAGGGTCAGCGATGGTTTCTCAAATTATACAAGAGAGGGTTTTCATGGGTTTCTAAGCTCTTTTGCAATTCAGGGTGTTACCAGGTTTCGAGGGTTTCTCAATCTTAGATTCGTGTACATTGATTCGTTACACCTATGGATTGGATTAATTTATGGTTTTGACATGCTTGAAGATACGAAGAGGAGCCTCCTGAACCTGAAATTGAGGTATTGTGTTGTCCATTTTCCTTTTGTCTTGGTCCAAACGAAAATCGGGGAAAACCCTTTTCTGCTAGAGTTCAATTTATGCTTTAAAATGTTGTGAGGTCTTCGGATTTCATAATTTCAATCCTATGCAAGAAGAGGTAGATGCAAAGGACGAGGAACATGAAGAAGTTCCCATTGAACTTGGAGGGGTTGATAAAGAAACTACAAAACAGGAATAGCCAAGTGATAAGCCTCTAAAAACCTCGAAGTTCATGACGAAATACGAGCATGCTAGAATACTGGGCACTCAAGCATTGCAAATTAGGTATGTGTCAATAGGTTATTGATGTTTTTAGCCCAGAAGCCAATTTTATGCATACGGTTTGCATAGCTGAAGCTTTCTTTTCATAGCATAGGAAGAATTAAGTCCTCTGCATACTGCATTGGTGGATGTAGCTGCCTTAAACATGCAAATAGACATTTTTCAGGATCAAGATAATAATCCTGAACCAATCTCAAATTCCAAACTTGTATTTCCCAATTAAGTAGAAAAACACATATTTCTCAAACACTGAAGATCAACAAATATTAGTTATCAGCATATAAGTAGTAACAACCAAATTACAATTTGTAGATCAATTGAGGGAAATAGCTCTATAAGAGCTATTTTTTTCCAGACATAGGCACCAGCTGGTATATGTGCCCTCCCTTTGTTGGGCTTTGGTATTTCTCATAGCCCAATTTCCATATATCACAACCAAGTACTTCACTCACAATGATCCCACTCAACCGGCATGTCTTCCTCCTCATTATGCGGAACACGCGGAAGGAATCCCCTTCTTTGCCATGTAGTCCCTCAGGCTATAACCTTTCCCTATAGTGCAAACTGACCAAATAATCTCCACTGCTGGAAACCATGGATTTGTAGTTGTAACTAAGTTGCATTTGGCTCTCAATAATTACCCACAACTTCTAGTAATTAAGTTTACACACTTTGATGTAGACATTCTTTTATAATTTGGACTTGGCATCAATGTGTGTTAATCTTCATAGAAGAATAGAATTAGTTTGGTCAAATTTTAAATAAGTGCAAGCATAACAAAAACCAAACCAGCATCACTTATATCTCACACATGCTTGACTTACCAGGCCATATCTTAGCTCTTCAGCATACCCAACCTTAATGCATGCATGAAATAACCCCTCCCATTCCTAGATGATTGAATCTCTCCCATCCCAAGAGTTTGTGTGAACTCTACATCAAAAACTTTAGATGGCAACATTTTCCTGCCCATGAAAATTGGGAAAATACTTAAGGAAGACCTAATACATGAGAATTGGAAGGCTTGGGGAGGTAAACACATGGCATCCCAATAAAATGGCATCCCAATAAAATATTGTTTCTTGAGATTGACCCTACTTCCTCATGTGTTGGTTCTTTGCCTCCAAGGTGCTATGCGGAAGTTATCAGATATAACCCCATTGAACCTTGTTAATTTAGTATTATTTTATAATTAGTTTCCAGTATAAACCTAATGGAAACTTACTTATAATACTGACCATTTGAGTTTCATTGGCTTTACCATCTTGCCATCTCTGTGTCTGGCCATCTTGTGAATAGGCGTTGGTTCCTTGTACGCTTGAAGCATTAATATGTGCATTATGTTCAGGGTTATGAGCATTAATATGTGCATTATGAGCACTCCCCCTCTTTAAGAATAATTGCCACTTCTATTATTAGATCACAAGTGGGGCACCCTCTTCCTAGATCATACTAGACAAGGAAAGATCTGTAGAAGGAAAAATAGATAAGAATCCAAAATAAAACAATGGATCAGATTTATTTTTCCAAAATCATCTCCATAAGGATTGATTTACCTAATCTACCATGGATAATATTTCTTTTTCCAAAATCATCTCCACAAGAATTGATTTACCTAATCTACCAAGTTGTGGTAACCTATTCAACCCACTACTCTGTGTAAAACGTATTCAACTTGCTGCTATCTCTAAACATGAGAAAAGCACCAATTTTGACCTAAGTTTTCCTTTTGACAAAATTAGTTTTCTCATGAATGACATTCATAGGAGTAGCTCTTGCACTCCCACTTTATATCAACAAATATGTACTTAGCAGTCACAAAGACATTTTTATGGTCATTTTCTAGACATTAATAAGGCATCAATAGTGTCACCCTCTTCCAAGAGTGTGATCAAAATCACACGTGGACACCCATGCAAATATGGGGGTAACACTATACAAGTACATATCTAGTGCAGAAAGTAAGGCACCATTTCTATGAGTAGTAGAAGAAAGTGGGAAGGGATCCACCTAAGTCTTGGAATAAGCAATGAAACCTCTCACAGATATCATAGTAGGTGGCACAAAGGAAAATGAAATGATCCTGAATGTGGTGTTTGTAGATGTCTTATTTAATTAAGTAGTTAATTTGTTGCTTAGATGGAAAGAGGTAAGTACCCGAAGCGAGGGGGGGTCTACGAAGATGACAATGGAAGACAGAAGATCAGAAGCCTCTAAGAACCAACATTGAACCTGACCTAGGGGGTTGACTGAGGTGATTTCATCAGATGAAAAAATTTCCTAGTAGGGATACTAATCCCTCCTAGAGGTAGAGTCTAGAGATCTAGAATTTATGAAGGAATTACTTGAGTAACAACAAATATAGCTTCTAGTCAAGTACCAAAGATATTACTAGTTAGAAAAAAAAATTCAAATAAATGCTTTATTGAGTCAAAGTATCAAGTCCTTATCATATTTATGATATCCATCTTCAAATAAAAGAGCAGATAAGATCAGGTTCATCTAAAAGTTACTCTTTTTTCTAGTTGTAATTGTCAAAATCTATACATTAGCATGAAAATTTATCAACATTATCAACCAAATAGTGATCCAATATACAGCATGCATGAATCCCAAGATACTTCCCTTTTTGTTTATTGTTCCACTACTTATGAATCTCAACACCAAATCTCTCGAAGATGACTACCATCTGATCCATTGGATTGTAGCACGTTTCCCTTATTTCTCCCATGCATGAGTGCAAGGTTGAACAATGGCTTTGAGAACGTGGAAACAAAATCGTTCATTTGAGTTTTTGTGAAAATCAGATCACATACAAGAACTCTCCAAGAAATTACACTCTCTCATATGAAAAATCTCACACAACTAGTCAAAGGCACAAAAATAATGCACAAGAATAGATTTATGTATTACTTCTCATGAATAATAATTACATCAGCCAACATATGAATGTTGTAGGATGTTATTAAATAACATTACAACAATAATTCGAATGGCTAAAGATTCCAAAGGAATCTCCTAATCAACAGACTTTCTAAAACTACCCATCCCCCCTAGGTGGCAAGTAGGCTTTCCAAAACTGCTCAAAAGCTCACAAATTGCTAATTTAGTGAGATGAAGGTGAAATATAGGTAACATCAATGCCAAATACGAATTTTGGGTGGAAATATAATTAAGGAAAGTTTTTGGTGAGAAAAACACTTTCCTAGGTTGACTAGCTCTTTCTTATGGGGGAAAAAGCAGTAAACGCGGCAGCTTTCATCACAAATGCGCCCTCCTTCCTAAATCTTATCCAGAAATGTTTAGGAATGTGCCCAAGTGGCCTAGGAGACTTGTAGAACACACCTTGTATGGAATCTTATCCTCCCATGTTTCCTTGTGGACCACACAATGGCAATTTCCTCAATTATTACATAGAATTAACCAACAAGTGATTAATTAATGCATCTTATGTAATTAAATAGATGGTAGGAAGGCTTAATTATTCCAGCACCCCCTCTTAAGTCTGACTTAAATGATCTAAATATCATAATATATAAAAAAAAATTCTAAGGGCCCAGTAACAAGACTTGGTCACCCCGTACAAAATACTGTCGGTCCAAAAAACAAGGATAGAAGGAAAACCTCATGGGAAAAACCTTCCCTCAAAACATGGACATATCAAAATTGAAAGGTTACTGATCAACCCTTCACTCCACCACATGTCCAACCATCCCAAGCAGTGATCTAAGATAACTGAATGTCTTCTCTGTGAAATCCTTGGTGAAGATATCTGCAGTTTGCTCACCTGTGGGGCAATACTGCAAATCTATGATCTAGTCATACACTAGGCCTCTGATGTAGTGCATATGAATCTCTATGTGCTTGGTTCTCTGCCTTTGTACTAGATCACATGAAACTCTAATGGAACTCTGGTTGTCACAATAAATGATAGTAGGAGTATTGAAAGAAATCTCAAACTCAGACAAAACCCCTGCAACCAAACACACTGTGTAGTAGCATTCACTGCTCCTCTGTAATCTGCCTCCACTGAAGATAGTGCTATGGCATTCTATTTCTTGCTAGACCAGAAAACAGGGCCACCTCCAAGCATGAAAACAAATCCTGATGTGGATTTCCTGTCAAGGCTATCACCAGCCCAATCCGAATCTGTGAAACCCAAGAGATCTAAGCTCGAATCTGCCACATAGTGAATCCCATCACTCTTTGTGCCCTGCACATAATTAAGGATTCTTTTTGTATCCCTCCAATGTAGCTCATGTGGCTGCTCCATGTATCTAGATTCCACACTCACAGCATATGCAAGATCTAGATGAGTGTGAGTCAAGTAGAGTAAGCTGCAAATCAACTGTCTGTAGAGTGTACTATCAAAGAGCGGTGTAGATTATGCTTCTTCCATTCTGAATCCAGAAAGGAATGGATTCTTAGAAGGCTTGCAATCAACCATCTTAAACTTATTCAATAGATCAGAAGCATACTTTGACTGACATACCTTGGTTGCTTCTTTTGTTTGTGAAATTTCAAGCCCCAAAAATTGCTTGAGAATTCCCAAGTCACTCATGGAGAATGCTTGGTGCATTGCGGTCTTAAGTGATGCTATTTGTTCAGTGCTATCACCCGTGATCAACAAATCATCAACATACAACACTATTAACATAATAAAACCATCATCAAACTTCATATAGACATTTGGGTCAGACTTACACCGAACATAGGATTGTGATAGCAAAAAACTGTCCATCTTTGCATACCAAGCCCTGGGGGCTTGCTTAAGTCCATACAAAGATTTTTTCAACCTGCAAACAAGGTTTGGATCTGATGTTTACCCCTGTGGCTGCTGCATATATATTTCTTCTTCAAGCTCCCCATGGAGGAAAGCACTTTTCACATCCATGTGATGTACTTCCCATCGCTTGGAAGCTGCCACGGCCAAAACTAGTCTAATGGAGTCTTTTTGAGCTACCAATGAAAATGTTTCATTATAATAAAGTCCTTGGACCTGAGAATACCCCTTTTCTACCAGCCTTGCTTTGTACTTAATGGCTGTACCATCCACTGCACATTTAGTCTTATAAATCCATTTGCATCTTACCAACTTTCTGCCTGCGAGGAGCTTGACTAGCTCCCAAGTTTCATTCTTCTGCAATGACTAAAACTCCTCATCCATAGAAATATGCCATCTAGGATCATGTGAGGAATCCTCATATGTTTTTGGATCAGAATCTATCATCATATAGCACTTCTTAGAAAGATAAGGATCGTTCACATTGAGAGCAGTCTCAAATTGTGATCTAGTCCTCCTTTGGTCCTGAGGATTTCTTGCTAGTTCACCTGCTGCTTGCAAATTTTTTGCAGCCCACTTAGGCCTTGTAGGTGAGTTAGCATCTACAATAAATTTATCCTCATCATCCTAAATATAAGAATAAAAAATATCAAGAACATCACTTACTTCTTCTTCAGTCGGCAGTGAAGATGAATCTCCAATTTCTGTGCTCTAAGTGGGCTCTTCCTCAAACTACACACTTCTTTCGATGAATGCTTTATGAGTTGTCATGTTCAGAAACTTGTAAGCTTTGGATTCCTCTGAATATCCCACAAAAAAACATGGTTGGATTTGGGGCTACATAGCCCTCCTCTTCTCAATTGGAATCCTAGCCCAAGCCTTTGAGCCAAAAATCCTGAAATGAGAGATATCCGGTTTTTTACTTGTCCAAGCCTCGAAAGGAGTGATACCTTTCAGAGCTTTGTGTGGCACTCTATTCTGAATATAGGTGGCATAGTTTATTGCTTCAGCCCATATCTTAGGAGACAAACCTTTTTCCTCAAGCATGCATGTGGCCATCTCCTCAACAGATATGTTCTTCCTCTTAGCAACCCCATTTTGCTGAGGTGTATATGGAACTGTATGTAGCATCTGTATGCCCGATGAAGCACAAAATTGCTGAAAATATGATTTCACATACTCACCACCATTATCAGATCTTAACACTTTAATATGACTACCAGACTGATTCTCAACTAAGGCTTTGAATAGCTTGAAAAACCCAAAAACGTCTGATTTAAGCTTGATGAAATAAACCAAACAATACCTGCTGAAATCATCTATGAATGTGAGAATATATTTTGCTGAATTCAATGACTCGCGAGGAAATAGACCTGATATATCAGTGTGTATATGTTCCAATGGTGCAGTGGTTCTCTCAGTGGTAGATCTCCCATACTTGTGCTTAGGGTGTTTTCCTAGGATGCAAGATTGACAGACACCTTTGGAAAATTTGATATTGGGCAGCCCTATAACCATCTCTTTCTCATGAAGTTGGGAAAGGTATTTGTAGTTTAGGTGGCCAAATATTTCATGCCATAGCTTGCTGGACTCATTGGCATGGGTCAATAGAGTAGAAGGTGAGGAGTTTGGCACAAAATGAGAAAACTTGTAGATTCTAGAACAATGGTTAGCAGTACCAAATGTAATAATGTTTCCTGTTGAAATTTTTGCTATCTCAACATCATTGGGGGTAAAGGTTACTCTCTCGGGAAGCCCTATATGGGTCATCTGATAGACTGATAGAAGGGTTTGCAGCAATTCGAGGGACATATAAAACATTATTAAATGACCCAAACTCAAGATCTATGCTACCTTTGCCTTTGCTAGAAGTTTCAGAATTGTCTCCCAATACAATATTCGGACCACTGGAAGAGTCAAGTGAAGTAAAATGCTTACTTGCAGACACCATGTGTCTTGAAGCACTGGAATCAATGATGAATGATGAAGATTGGGAAGTGTTTTCCATCAATGCATGAACTCTCTCTTTGTCATCGGAATTTGATCCTCCATCCTTCCATCTTGCACTCTCTGGGAGAGGGATATTGGCTTTCTCCAATGCATGAGTTAATTGGTCGATGGTATTCTTCAGGCAAGAGCTTTCGGGATGAAAGCCCTTGCCGCAATAAGTGCACTTTGTCCTCTCATTCATCTTGATTGGATTCTTCTTGAAGTTTTGATGGTTCTCCATTAAAATTCTGCTTGTCTTTCCGCTCACCGGTGGGATTCTTAAAGTTGACTTTATTCTTGCCTTTCGAATTCCTTGAGTCTCCAACATTTAGACAATGGTCTTTGGGTGGATTTTTAATGGCTCCCATTAAGACCAGCTTGTCTTGTTCTTGAGTTAATGACTCCATGAATTCTGAAAGTGACGGGCTCTTCCAATTTTTAATTGTTTTCCTAGTGGAATAGAAGGTGGAAACAAAAATTGAATAGTTCGGACCAAGCTTGGAGAGAATGGCCAAAACTAATTGCTCATATTTCTTGTCTATTCCACATTGCTTCAACTGCAATACAAGAGACTTGAATTTGGAGAAGAAGTCTTGTAGATTATCGAAATTTTGCGGACTCAAAGAGACTAGCTCGTTATCCAATTGGTGGCCTCTCAATTCATCGGTTTTACCGAACAATTCTTGAACTTTCAGCCATACTTCATTGGGTGAAGTGAGGCCATCAAGATGAAATAAGAGTTCTCTGGATGTAGTGAGACATAACAGCCCATAGGATTCATCCCTTCGATTATGCCATGTAGAGCCCTTTGCTCCTTAGTAGGATCTCCATCTATGCTTTCCAATCAAAGTAATTGAAAGGAGTGAGGATTTTCTTCTATGTATGATCCATTTCTACAACTGATATAAAATTTTGGACAGAAATTAGAACACCTCTGGATTCCAAAATGCGCCCTGCAGAGAATAGAAATCACCCGGTGGTTTGATCAATGCGCCCTTCCTGAGATTGTTGGATCCTGCAAGACAATCAATAGATGAAAGGAATAGCTTGATGGCTCTGATGACATGTGAAAATCAGATCACATCCAAGAACTCTCCAAGAAATTACACTCTCTCATATGAAAAATCTCGCACAACTGATCAAAGGCACAAAAATAATGCACAAGAATGGATTTCTGTATTACTTCTCATGAATAATAATTACATCAGCCAACATATGAGTGTTGTATGCTGTTATTAAATAAAATTACAGCAATAATTCAAATGGATAAATATGCCAAAGGAATCTCCTAATCATCAGACTTGCTAAAACTACCCATCCCCCCTAGGTGGCAAGTAGGCTTTCCAAAACTATTCAAAAGCTCACGAATTTCTAATTTAGTGAGCTGAAGGTGAAATATAGGTAAAAGCAATGCCAAATACGAATTTTGGGTGGAAATAGCATTAAGGAAATTTTTTGGTGAGAAAAACACTTTCCTAGGTTGACTAGCTCTTTCCTATGGGGGAAAAAGCAGTAAAAGCGGAAACTTTCTTCACAAATGCACCCTCCTTCCTAAATCTTATCCAGAAATGTTTAGGAATGCGCCCAAGTGGCCTAGGAGACTTGTAGAACACACCTTGTATGGAATCTTATCCTCCCATGTTGCCTTGTGGACCACACAATGGAAATTTCCTCAATTATTACATAGAATTAACCAACAAGTGGTTAATTAATGCATCTTATGTAATTAAATAAATGGTAGGAAGGCTTAATTATTCCAACAGTTTTAAGATCCATTGAAAGTTCAGTCAATTCGGTCTAGATCGAGTCAATAGAGTGTTATCCTCCCCACCGAGGTTTTATTCTCGTAAGTGATATGTTGATCTCATAAGGAATGTATTGTTGTATTGGCTTTGATCTATGTTGTTGACTTGGCCTTGTTCCATAAAGAATCTAGGGCATACCTTGGGTACCATCCTCAAAATGAGGGTTAGTGTTAGGTATTTTTTGTTGTGATATTTACCTAGAAACAAATATGTTGAAAGTCCGATGTGATCACACCTACTCCCATGATTTTATGTGATCACTAGCTTACAACTCTCAAAATTGAAATTTCAAGTAAATATGTGAAGAATTTGATCTTTGCGATCAGGAGAGTGGATTTCAAATGGTCCACCAATTCTTCTAGGATTTGCAAGTTTGTAGATGTGACATGACACACAGTCACATGGAAAGCTTCGAGGAATACCATGGGAAAATTTAATACCTAAAAAAAATTGTGTATCTAGATTATATGTATTCCTGTTTCACTATTCAAGTTTGACCATATCTACATTCACAGGGAGACCATCGTTAAGCCTATTGAACTTCAAAAGAAACAATATTCTGAGGTAGAAGGAGGAACAACAATATCCCAGTTAATATCACGGGTTATTGTTGGGACTTCCTATATCTCACAAATAAATGGGAATTCAATATGTGTTTATCCTTAAGAACCCCTTCAGAAGTCTGAAGTCACCTTTTACTCGTGATAGTATTAAAGAAAACAAGGTTTGAAGTTCTAAAATTATTTACTAGTTTCTCTCTGGAATGTACTGACTAAAACATTATTCATTCTTATTCTCATTCTAGTAGTATGTTTGCAATGTTAGGTTGTTTATGGGACCTAAAAAATATGTCGTGGCTGTATGGGAACTGTTCTAGTATCTCTATTGTCGGAGTAGTACTTTAATCATACATATGCACTAAAATTTCTGAAGCAATGAACATAGAATTTGGATATGGTGAGGAGTATATTTGGAATGTGGTAGGTATGTGATCTAGGTGGATATCGATGGCGGCCCACCTCTTCCAACTGGCTCAAAACAGTCTTCTGGCAATTTTGGTAAATTATTATTTTTAGCAGTTTTTTGGGTCCTGAACTTCTGGAGCCATTTTGAGGCCCTAAACGACATTTTTTGGCGATTTTGGGGACCAAATGGTTGCCAATGACACACATCTAGGCCTAGTCGAGAGTTGTAAATATCGGATAGACCTTTCCAACGGGCTACCGAGCGCCCCAAACGGAGATCGTATGCAAAAGTTATGACCCCGGGAAATTGACTGTTCAACTAACCACCTTGGAGCCGCAAAAGGCTTTATGACGGTTCATCTTCTAGGGTTAGGTTTTTGTATGTTTGGGATTCTTTCCCTCATGCTTATGATAAATAAGACCTTTCAGCCTCTCTTTGTATTCATCTTGGCACGAATGAGCATAGCGGCCACATCTCTTCTCAGAGATAGCTACCACCATTCTAGCTATTGTATTTTACAGTCTGTTCTATTTCTGCTATTTAATAGAATATGTGTTTATTGTATCACTGTGTTATTTGCAATATATCTCTGTATATGATTCTGTATATGCTATCTTTTGTTTCGTTCCCACATAAATCCGGATCAGTGGTATCAGAGCGGTCTGCTCTTTGATTGTTTCTCGGTGCATGTCCCCGACGAGGTCAGGATACAGAGAGTTGGGTCTCGAACTAGTTTCACTTGGGGAAGACCACTCTCGCTACCCCAAACGGCCTCCCATGGCGGAAGAAAAGAGAGACAACGGAGCAGTAGATCCTATCAAGTTGTTGCTTGAGGAAGCCCTCGCGCGACAGAGGAATGAGATGATGGATAATTTCACCTAGATCCTTCGACGCATGCCAACAACGGCAAATGCACCCTCAACAAGCAGCCATTTCGGAGATACGACTCCCTTCAAGGTACAAGTTAGTTTTGATATTCCTTTATTTGAAGGCCATATCGATGCCGATGCCCTAGATAAATGGTTGAATCTACTAGAAGGGTATTTCTCTGTCCACCAATTTTCTGACAGGGAAAAGATCATCTTTGCGCTCCTTAAGGCCGTCCCCCATGGCAAAAATTGGTGGGAAACTTATTGTGAGCAAAACTCATCAGACGAGTCAGGATTGTTTGAATATTCCAATCCCACTTGGGCCTCTTTTATATATGCCGTCAAGGAACAATATTACCCTGTTGGAAACTATGATGACTAGTACACAAAATGGACCATTCTGCACCAAGAGAGGGACCAAACGGTGTCGGAGTACACCAACAACTTTCATACCTCGCGCAAAAAGTTGGGTATCAAGGACTCCGAGCGGCACCTAGTACTGAAATATCGCAGTGGCCTACACCGGTACATACGAACATAGATGGATTTCCTGGAAATCTCTTCACTCGGATCCGCCTATCGATATGCTGTCAAAATTGAGTAGAAATTTCAGCAAAAGAACAAGCGTGACTTCGGACCTGCGCAGAAGTAGGGCAAGGGAAACTATGGCTCGCAAAACACGGGGCAGGGAAAAGACAACCAGTCCCAACCACAAGCGAAGAAGGGTAAAGAAAAGACAATGAAGGACACCGAGAAGTGGTGCGAGTTCCACAAAAGCCCCTGGCACAACACTAATGAATGTTGCTCAAAATAGTCATTGGTGGCTGAGATCAAAGCTTCAGAATCAGATCCCAGTTTTGATTCTGACTCAGAACCTAATTTCACAGCCGCGCGAAAAGGTTAGCAAATCATTGATGCTGAACCCAGTGCCGTTGTTGCCACCACACAGCTTCAACCAGAGGAACCTGAAGAGTCAGAGGAAGAGGAGCGTCTTTTCCACTCACAGATGTGGGTGAAGGTAATTCCCCTACACTTTGTTGTGGACAATGGTAGCCAGAAGAACTTGATCTCAACAGAAGTCATCAAGAGATTGGATCTACCAATAACACCACACCCACAACCATACACCATTGGATGGCTAAGCCAAGGACAAGGGATCTGCGTCAATCACCAATGTCGCCTACCATATGGCATCAAGCCCTTCAAAGATGAGGTATTGTGTGATGTGGCCCCACTTGAAGTATGTGATGTTCTTTTAGGACAACCATATATGTGGAAGCATCATGCTGTATATGAATCATGACTTCGCAGTGTCATTGTCACTTTGGGAGGACAACTCTATCATATACCAAAGATAGTTGCACATACCCCAAACGAGCAGGGAAGGAAGATAATCTCCCACACTGGGAAATTTTCCCTATTCGTAATTTCCAGTAAAGGAGAACATCAGATCGCAGAGACATCCACAACCTCTACCCATTAACCCTCTACTCAGTAGAAACAAGAACACAAATTCAGTGCCGCATCGCCTATTCGGGTACCTCTACAGTGCAAGGCCACGCATTCAAGGTGCTCCTCCAAAAAGAAACCATCCACACCGGTGCATACCAAGGATACCACAACAACCAAAACTGTTGAACAACTCTAGCGCATCCATCAACAACAATTACAACCCTCTGAAGATGTCAAAGTAAGGAAACCTTTCCACTTCAGCAAATGTTGCACCAAGAGCTCAACTTGACACACAGCTCGACATATGATAAGGGATTTAATGCAATGGAGACCATTGCTTCCTAAGGAGGGAGGATTGATCCAGGTGGATATCGGTGGTGGCCCCCCTCTTCCAACTGTCTCAAAACAGTCTTCTGGCAATTTTGGTAAATTACTATTTTTAGTAGTTTTTCCGGTCCTGAACTTCCGGAGCCATTTTGAGGCCCTAAACGACATTTTTTGGCGATTTGGGGGACCAAATGGTTTCCAACAGCATACATTTGGGCTCATTTGAAAGTTGTAAATCTCGGATAGGCCTTTCCAATGGGCTACCGAGCGCCCCAAACGGAGATCGTATGCAAAAGTTATGACCCCGGGAAGTTGACTGTTCAACTAACCACCTTAGGGCCGCAAACTTTATGACGGTTCATCTTCTAGGGTTAGGTTTTTGGATGTTTGGGATTCTTTCCCTCATGCTTATGATAAATCGGCCCTTTCGGCCTCTCTTTGTATTCATCTTGGCACAAATGAGCATAGCGGCCACATCTCTTCTCAGAGATAGCTACCACCATTCTAGCTATTGTATTTTACAGTCTGTTCTATTTCCACTATTTAATAGAATATGTGTTTACTGTATCACTGTGTTATTTGCAATATATCTCTGTATATGCTATCTTTTGTTTCGTTCCCACATAAATTTGGATCAGTATGGATGGATCCCTAAATCTCCCTACCCAGGCAGAAGTTATAAATGATGGCAGAGCCGATCTTCACTATGTTTTGCAAGTAAGTCATCATTTTTGCTTGATACCTTTTCTCTGTTTGAGAATCATGTGCTATATGCCTCACTTGAACAATGTATGACAAGAAAACATATAGCAATTTAAAAATGATAACCATGCACTTTAGGGTATCAATGGTTTTAAACAAGAGACAACTATGGAGTAAAGCAAATTCCCAAATGAAATGAAACCAGGCCACAAAATAACAAGGACTGAGCATAAATGGCATTGAAACCAAGCCACAAAACAGAAGGAATCAAAGTAAATGGTATAAAAAGCATTATCATTTGTAGGTTTTTTTTCTCAATACCAGCGTTCTATAATTTTAATTGCCACATCTACATTGACTTCTTGTTTGAAAACCAACAAGATATTTGGCATGATAAATGTTTATCTATCACATTGCACTGAAATTTAGACTTAAAACTAAACTCCTATTCTGAAATATTTCTTATATATACTCATTTAGTCTATGGAAAATTCTGAGAATTTAGCTATGTAGAGAAGTTTTTATGATGTACTTCAAGGCTGAATGTTATGCCAAAGTTGTATTAGAATGCTAGTGGGATCTCTATCTTGTGTTGTTTGGTGTGATATGTTCAAAGGTTATGACTTGATCTTAGGAATTTGTGTGCCCATTGTGTCCCAATAGATTAAGCCATATTTTATTCATATGAATAACAACTTGATACTTGCACATAAATTTAAAAGAAATGTTTCTTGATAAGTGGTGAGCAGCATGCATTTATGTAGTGGCAGTACATTTTGAAAAATGCAGAGAGCTATTAATCCAAACAACATTGGTATGTTGGAACTATTGGTAGTATTATGTACTCCACTGGGATGGTCATTTACTACTGAGGTTAAAAAACTAATGAGGACGATGAGCCAAAAGACATGGTTAGGAATAGTATTTAAGGGGAATGAGAAACATGCTATTAAAAATTACAATTTTGATTTTCTTACATTTGCATTTGGGAAGAAGATTAAGGGTGTGGAAAGGAGAGAGAAGGAAAGAGACATGTATAAGGCCATAGAGGGTCATATGCACATGCTAGGTCTGCATTACAGTGCAAATTTGATTGTTGATATGGTAGATATTCATAAGTTTGATCAGAATTTAAGGTATGAAAGGGAGCCTTTGGAAATATATCAAAAAAAAATAAAATTAATGCCTTCAAGAAGAATAAGTAGCAACTAGAGACTAAATAAAATATTATGGTAGCATTGGATACAGTTTGAGGGAGTGTTTCTACAGGTTCCAGGATGGTGGAATCCCTTGTGCTATCTTTTAGAATTTGCAACCCAAATATGTAGCAGATTATAATCTCTGTAGTTTGACATAGCATTGGCATTTGCTTTGCCATTGCCAAGAAACGCTTTTCTAGGTTGGAGACCACTTAACATCCATATCAAAGGGTTTAGAAATTATGGTTTTGTGGAAAAGGCTTATGCAAATGGATGAACATGGTGACTATATCATATATGTAGAAGCCAATCTATATAGCATATATGCAAAATCAGATCTATGCAAAATCAGAACCTAGTGCAGTAGCTCATTACACTCAGTTGTTATTAGAGTTTGTATTTCTAGTAGTGAGAATGAATACGATAAATTCTTGGGAGCCTAGAGATCTTGAATCTATGTTACTATGTTAGAAGTAGGATTTTCCCAAAGTGTCGCAAGTTAGCTCTGATTGGTTGTGTTCAAATAATCTTGACTTTGATGAGGTACAAAGTAAGTTTTGGTGTGGAAAGGAATTATTTCCCTTGAGCTCCTTACTAATGAGAGAATTAGAAATCTGTGAAATGTGGGAAATGGTGAATCAGGTTGTAGAGGGTATGATTTTCAAACAAATTGATGCTAAAGATAATGTAAATTATCTCAAGGTAACCCATCATTTGAGGCACTTCAGTAGAAACAAGAAAAAACATATGCTCAACAACAAATGACTACTTTTGGCATTGGGGTTCACTTAAATAATTCTATGGGATCACCTCAATTCAGCTTAAAGGAATTTGTTGAGGCTTATGCACAAGAGCATGATAGCTTGTGTTGCCACACACATGATGGTCTTCAATTTTATGGGTTTGGAACTGGTAGTGCGTATTTAGATTCTGTGAAAAAATTAGGGTTTGCATAATCACAAGAACTATGAATGATTGCATCATTGGAGTATCTTGATGAGATGTCATAGTTGAATTGGAGGAAATTATGGATACTTTATGAATGACTACCTCTTTTTTCGAAATGCTTTAGTAATATATTATATGCTCTACTTTTCGTAGTTTAAAATATACATGATAAGAATGGTATATTGAGTTTCTTATATGAAATAATGTAAAGATGTCACGAGACAATGATTTCTTACAAACAAAACGAATTACGATGGACCTACTTTAAAGTACAAAATATTTTTGTTTTCAAGGCTACATGATGAGCTAATTTCATAAGATTTATGAATGCATCTTCATTTTAAATGTTGTTTCCTACCCGTAGCCATCCTATATGTAGATACCTTGTGAAAGCCATAGAATCCTAATTTTATTACATTCCTGGTATTGATTAGCCGATGCAATAGAAATGCCCATGCAATAAGGTTGACCAATTACATGGGAGGTTTGCGATAATAAAAAAAATATTCAACTTTGTCTATTAGTGTGATTGTTAACCAAGTTTTTATATGATTTTGATGATTGATATTTAATGTGATCCAACATTTTCTTAAATGTTTTTGGCACTAAGCAAGAGTTTTGAGATTTGGTTGAGGGAAGTTCTTGGGTTGGTTAAGATTAAGATTTATATTAAACTTGTAATCCCATTTTAGTTGGGTACCTCGCTTTTCAGTATTTTGTAATGGGGTTAAGTTAAGGAGTGTTTTCCAAATTTAGTGGGTGCAATTCATTTCTTACTAACTTTGTATTTGGGTAGCATCTTTATTTTTCCATTTTCGATATAAATTTTGTTTATACTATTGTAAATGCTTTTCATTTCATGTCGCATCACAATTACTTGAGTTATTTTGGCTAATCTTCACTTGTAACCATGTGCCAACCCACTATGTGGTTAGTTGAGGCCTTTTCTGGGCCGCCTTGTTGGTAGTCGTGGGTTGCTACACCCATTACTACACTTTATTGTCTTTTGGACTTTTGTACCCATATCTCCATTAGCACACCTCTATTTGATATTTTTTCTTGGTTTCTTGGCAAATTTAAGGAAGTTGTTGTGGTTTTAACCCCTCCTTAAAGGCAACACACTATTTTCACTTTATTTTAGCCACAAGTCATTCTAGATTTGCACTGGTACTGTTACATCCATGGATGGAAAATGGCTCTTTTGCCACCTTTGTGGCTAACTATCATGTATGGGTTGTTAATATGGCATCTCTATATTGTAGTAAAGGTTTACAGATGCATTTGAAACCACTTCTGACTACAATCAATGATTACAATGACCTTGTATGTTTGCATAAGGATGACCTTGATAGTTAGAGTTATGATTATCTCTAGTTGAATTGTTTGTAACTCTCAACTATCGCCATAATGTTGTTAGTTGATAGTTGAGACTTATTAGCATCACTAGAACTGTAATGAAGGATACAACGTAAGGTCCAACATTTGGGGTGAAAGATGATATGCTTCACTCATGAGGTAACATTTATTTATTTTCTCCATGAATGTGTTTTCTTGTAATTGTCCATAGACTAATTTTGTCATGATTGCAAATTCCTTTCACATATTCTGGGTGTGAAACTGGCAAATGATTCATGTTGTTTGGGGCATCTCCTAGCTTGGGTTTTAATTCATTGTGAACAACATATTATTTTAAAAACATGCTATTTGTAGGAAGTCAAATTGACTGCTAGGACTATTGGGGCTTATACGGTTCTATACTATGAGGTTGTACATTATTTGATTTGAGTGCTAATTGCATTTTGTGCACTACACTAACTTTTGAATTTTGATGTTTTTTTAGAGCTTCAATACACCTATTGCAAATCAACAAATCCAGACATATGGGAAGCATCCTACATCGTTGTAAAAGCCACTTCAAATGTGGCAGTAGTTGGAACCATCTATGCAACGACAAAATCAACAACCTCAACAATATTACTCACAAGTCCAACAATCCATCTATACAACAGTTTGGGAAACATTTGCAATCATCACAGCCAGCTATGCAGCAACAACATTCACTTGTTCAATTATATTCATCATGATAGTCTTCGTCATTATATGGATAGACACTAGTTTCTCAGTCTTAAATGTAGCCACATGTTAACCCAACACTACAACAAGTTCCTATTAGCTTATAGTAGCAACACCACTTGCCAATAACTGCTATTCAAAATCCTTGACTGTTAAAATGCTAAGTATAAAGTGTTTGGAAATATTTTTGTAAAAACATTCAAATTTCTAAGTATCTAAATTATTTCTAGAATTTTTTTGTTGATTTTTTAGTAAAATAATTTTATCATGGCCAATCATTTAAAAAAAAGGGAATTGGAGAAAAAAAATATAAAACACAAAGGAAAATTAGCTGAATGGAGAAATTTAACCCTTATAATTTTACATGTTGGTTTCCAGAGGTCCAAAACAATGCAAGCCTTAGACAAGGATAGAATAGAACTAAGTGGTTATGTGACATGTTTAAAAACTTGATCTTCTTTGACATCTTTAGAGAGTGATTTAATGCCATTTCCCTTTTCAAAATTGAAAATGATTTGCAAATGGTAATTGGAAGTAATGTTTGATAGCAAGACTCAGCCCACGGGATTCAGAATCAAAGGCATACATGATATATCCCTTTAAAAAATCAAGTGTTGACTGTATAATTATGAAATAGGCCTATTGGGATTTAAAAAATGACAAAACCTATTGTCACCAAAAAGCAATGATCACACTTGGCATGTGACCAGTGCTACACATCTCCAGATATAGGATTGCTAATAAGGCATTGCCAATTGAGAGGAGTTTAAGGAGGTGTAACTACGGAATTAGGGTACAAATTTAGTGACCATTCTAATTGCATGTCTAATGCAAGAAAGAAGATAAGTTAGAAAACCAAAATAAGCTCTATGAAAATATTTACATGCTTTCTATGGGAACTCACTCTTGTTTTGGTTATGCAGTTTAATGATTTCACATATCCTCATCAGTATCCAACACCTTGATGGATGGAGGGCCACTTAAAATTTGAGTTATTGGTTAATCTAGATCCAAGATTCTCCTTGCTCTTTTGACCATGGAGTATTATTTTGCATGCTTTACCTATAATAAATGGTCTAAACTCTTTCTTTTTGCATCGTCAAAAGGTAATATATAAGTGGTGTGGTATTTGTAAATACTGGGTTCCTAAAGAAAATATTCACTATTATTGAAAGGGTGATTATTTCATAGGCACAGAACATTTGGTGTATTTCTGTCACTTCCTCGATGATTCTTTTGTGCAATGGTTCATGACATGTTGAAAATCCCTGTTATCAAATCAAGTAATGGCTATTTTTTAACAATGGTATCTAGTGGGGCATATATTTTCTCTTGTTGTTGGCATCATTGATTAGGAAACTGCTTGGTTTAGTCTTCTCCCCTCTGAGGTTGATACCTCATATCATCAAGTTTTGGATCATTTATCAGTGGAAAAATAGAGCTAAAGTTAAACAGCAATATCTAGTAGGAAGGAAAGGGTTACAACTTTTTCTTTTATGGATATGTTTTCCAAATTGGAGGTTATTGTTACATATATGTTGGATTTATGGTCCAGACACTATCATAGGTGTGTAAAATATTGTGGTCTTTGGATATGTATACATGTATCTTAGCAGAACCTTGGCTATGGGTAGCTGCAATGAGCGAATTATAATCTTGAATCAATCCACCATCAAGTGCAACATGTGTCTAAGCTTATTGATTCCATTGCATTACAAATTAAAAGGATGTGTAATGATTTTTGAGAGCTATTTTACGGTGAAGAATATATTTCTGTTGCATATTAACATACCTATATCCATAAGATTTTTTTAGCAAATACTTAATAGTGCATGCTACTTTGTTTTTCTTTGGCATTGTGTTTATATGTTACAAGCTAAGTGTTCTTACTTTTAGAACACTATTTTTTTTTATGTAGCATTTAGGCATACTGACATTGCAGGATTATATGTGGAAACAAAAGTGTGCAGGTATTGTATTGCCCCTCTTTATTCTGTTATTTTAAAAAATATTTCGATCTGAGAGAAATGTTGACTAACATAATTTTAATGATGTAGGAACATAGTCAAGACTCTTGTTGCATCATCCTTTGTGCACATGAAATGTATTGCATTTTGTTTGAGGGGTTGTAAGGCTCATTCTGGACTGTCATCCAAAGGTAAGCTACATGCTCATTTAATGAACTTCGACTTAATGAGATTCTTTTGCTATGGATTTGTAGGAATGGAAAATTTTCTTTAGTTTCATAAATGTAATATGTCCTTTAGGTTCATTGCTATAATGCAAATGGATGAGTTGGAGAACTTCAAGCCATAGAAGTAATTAGCAAAAAATATGTCTATGGATTCTAATGCATCTGCACACCAAAACACATCAATTTTTTATTCAGATGTAGATGTGCCTCTTTACAAAGTAGAAAGGAGAAATTATGGAGCAGACAATGGATATGATTTGGAAAGTGGTATTCAAGTCAATGAAACAAAGGTTCCTTTTGTCAAAAAATTGTTTGGAAGAGTTGGGTATAGTGGGTTACACATAATTCCAAGTGTTAAGAGTTCAATAGGTGCACATTTAGAGAATGATGTCATTCATTGCGGCTCTATCGAAGGGAAATAGTTTGAGATGTGATTTCCATTTCATCACAATGTAATGAAGGATTCAGTTGTTCTTATCGTTGCAGAGTAGTCTCATGGTATTGGTTTAGCAAATGAAGTAGATACAAATAATATTAGACATGGTAATGGAAATTCTACCTTGAAACCAAGTTGGAAAAAACTGCCAAGGCCTCCTAACAAAGCAATGGTGAATTCCTTAAGAGAAAGGGATATTGAGGGTATTTTTGATACAAATTTTCTTAGAAGAGAAAATTTGCGAAGAATGAGATCCCTGTGAAAACACAAATTTGTGAATCCTTCTCCAGTGAAAATAGGTTGTTGGGCCCTGTTGGTCATAGTTTCCTTTTGCATTATCATGATAATGCAAGGTATCCCCTGCTCTTTTTCTTCGTAGTTTCCTCCTTTTAACAAATTGATAAATACCTTACGTTTATTGTGTAAGAGCACAACCAAAACTAGTTTATACTATTAAATGGATGTTTACCACAAGAAAGGTTTGTATGTTGATTAATTTGAAGGATCATAGAGTACTACATGTTGGTATTGTTTCATTTTATACTGAATGTTAGTAGTTTGAATGTTTAATGCGATCATTATTTTTCTGTTCCTAGTTTTGGAAAGTTACTAGAATTGTTTTGTGCAAAATTGAAAGAGGAATTCAAAGCATCCCTCTATTTAAAGACATTTTAACTGAAGTGCAATTTTGAAAATCATAGCTTGGGATATGAATTTTTCAAGTCTTCTAGAATATTTAAGTTCATTTGCATTAAGGATGAACATTTGGGTTACAATATATCCATTCTTTTTATGTTGTCCTGATGAGTTTATGTTTGCTTCCCTGCTTATGTTTCACGTATATTTTCATGAGGCACTATTGGATCTCAAGGGGGTGACACTCTTGGAAGAGGGTGACACTATTGATTCATTTATACAATGTATTGCCAATGTGTTGTAACTGCAACAATAAGTAGTCCCAATCAATTAATACATCCAATATTGAGAGAAGAAAATACATGTAGCTAGAGTAGCATTGTGGACAGGCCATTGTCTAGCGCCATATAAAAGGTCAAGAAAAAAATCCACTGGTATCCAGTGGTAGATTAGCAGGGAAATACTCTAGTGGTGGATTCTTAAGATTATAAAATCAGCAAAATTGTAGACCTAAAGGATGACCTAATCATAATGTGGTATGTGTGTGAGTGCAACCAAGATTTTTGTGTTCATCATCAACATATTGGAAGAGTGTGAGTGATCAGAGGACACCAGTGCACCTCACTTCATCCCACTTATTGACAAGTCGTATCCTTCAAGGTATAATTGTGTAGTCATATCCTATGCATAACTTGTTTTGAAGGGATCCATCTCACTATTTCATACCTATGCTGTAGGTCACCAACATTTCAGCCAATATTTAGGCCCTAATGAGGCTCCAACTCTTCAAATTTCTATTTAGAGGCAAATGCCATCCATTTACCATGCACATGATAGTGGAAAACTTCTAAACCATGTAGAGCAAGGACATATTTGGTTGTACTAGGATCTGATCCAGCCTAGGCTTCTAACCCACTATTTTTCTCATTTATTTTTTATTTTTATTGTTAAAAATAGACATGTCCATCACAATAGCGATGACAAGCCCTAGCAAGTTCCGATGAACTTGCTATACTAGCGATGAAAATGTTCATCGCTAGTATAGCAAGTTCATCAGAACTTGCTAGGGCCTATCGTCGCTATAGCGACGGACCTTCGTCACTATAGAAACGACTTATGTTTGATTTTTTTTTTTTTAAATATGATACTCTATCGCTATAGCAACACTCTTTTCATTGTTGTAGCGATGGCGTATGTTTGGATTATTTCTTTTTAAATATAAGTTTTCGTTGCTGTAGCAATGGAAAAGTGTTGTTATAGCAACACAATTTGGTTTTTTAAACAAAGCACAATCCATGTGATTTCTGTCGCTATAACGATGGACATTGGCAAGTGTTGCTACAACGATGAAAGTTTTCCCACAAAAAGAAAGAGTCATGTGCGTCGCTATTGCAACACAAAGGTGTTGCAATATCAACAATTTTTCGTGGGAAAAATGTCCACATGTACTAGTGAATCTAGACTATCTAGTTCATTAATTAAGGCATCTTATGATATGAAGCTAAACTAATTGCTTCATCACTAATAATTGGAACCATAGGGTAGAAATGCATCATATAGGCTAACGGCGAGGACAAAGAATCATGACAACACAAGCTACTATAATTGCTAATTCAACATAATTACTCACAGAAGTAGTACGAGGGATCAAACGGCCTAATAAGGTTCCTCTCCAATGTAGTTACAAAAATAAAAAGCATAAAAAATAGAAACTTCCCTCAGTTTATAGGAAGTTTCCATTTTACAAATTTAGGAAACTATTTTAATTATTTATTTAATATTTTATTTCATGGTATGGTTCCAATGATTTAAAAAAAATTCTTATAGAAATGAAAATAAATAAAATACATATAAAAAATAACTAATACTTTTGTTATACTTTACATATTTTGAAATATTAAATGTATAACAAATATTAATAATATTAAAGGGAAAAAACAATAGTCTCCGCCTACGGCAAGGGATGATAATAGTATGTAACTCTTAATTTGTTCATTTTGTCTCCTTTTGCACATTTGTTCATCATATTTCCTATTCTCGAGACTGAGACTCTCCACTTCCCATTATGTTCCCTAATTTTCCATTGAAGGTGGTATTTTCATGTCAATTAATGGTCGGTTTAAAAATATTGAGCAAATAAAGATTTGATAAATAGGTCGTTTTGACCAAGTCTATGATATGGAAATGAAGGTTTGAACCTTAATAAGAGAGAAATTGGGGCTTGGAGGAACATAGGGAGTGTTGGCATAGGTCTAGAGCACACAAGTGCAAAACCCCCAAGCGGCGAAATGGTCAAGTCAAGAACAAAGGATCGGTCACAAAGAATAAAGGACCCGATATATGCAGAAGTATTTGGTTAAGTTAGTTAGCAATGGGTCATTCATACCATTTTGTAATGGCCAAGTGAGCATATAAAGAGAAGTACGATTCTAAGCCTAAGGGCATATATTTTCCATCCTATGATATGATATGATTACCTTCACATCTATTTGTGTTTTAATCTTTTGGATCGATCTATGGAAGCATTTATCTGGTTTCGATCTATTTGATCGCAACAATTGCTCTGAGCTTGTGATGGTTCACCGATGTGTGATAAATATTGGAACCGATTGATATATCTCTCTGTCTCTTTGTCTTTCACAATGTTTGATGTTTCATTGAAATCACAGTAGATGTTTTCATAGTTATATTATAAACTGCAGATTCCTTAAACATGCTTTGATAATCTATTTAATTCATTAATTATGAGATAGTAATGTAGTTAATGCAAATAAGGATGATGGTTAATAGATTGATAGTATGATGTACTGATGCAGATGCAAATATCTAGATTATGTTGCAAATGAGAGTGAGCTAGTGCTTATCTTCTCACCACTGCAGAAACTTGGTTCCTGTAGCCCCTCTTAGGAATCTCGGGTGAGACTTCACTCTCTCTATGGATGTTGCTGGGAAGGGAAAAACCTTTCTACGAGGATGTTTAAAGGTGTCTAGTTAATGTTTGTTGACAGCAATGCCAAGTGAACCCATGTTGACAGAACTATGTCAACAAATCGTTCTTTTGCGGGGACCCTAGTGCGAAAGAAGAGAGGACATGTTGTGGCATGTGACGAAGTCGGAGATCGAGGAGTGGTTACACAAAAAGACACAAGAATTTGCTAAGGAAGAAAATTGGAACCCTGTATGGTCGACAACTGGCTGGTTACAGAAATATATCTGCTCTGATATTTATGAAGTGTTCTTTTGCGAATTTCCTATATTGCTACACGAATGGTTTCCATAATTGACTTTTCAGAAGAATAATTTCCAAGGGGGAGATCCTGAACACTAGACGCCAAAACTGATCCAACAATTGAAACAAGTGAACAACAAAGCGTAAAGAGATATCGAGGTTTGGGTAGACATTATTTTGGAAGGATACATCACTGAATTTGTTGTCGACACGATTAAGTCATATAGTGACGCAGAAAGGAAATTTTTCAAGGGACACAGAGGAAGGTTTCTATTGTCGTTGAAATTGTGGATTAAGATGCTCATTTGTGAAAAGGGCATACTGAGGATGAATTCTGATGAGTAGAGATTGGGTGTGCGGAGGTTGTGTTTATCGTACCGATGTGGGTCTGATAGAATAAAGAGGGTAGATGGATATAAGCTACGAAGAAATATTGAGGGAGGCTGTAGAATATTATGGTAAGCTGTGAAGTGGGGTGAGGTTCTAGCTGGAGAATAAGAGGAGGACTAAGAGAGAGAGAGAGAGAGTCTCCTAGGGTGACCAGAAAAAAGAACTACGAAATGGGACCACAAAGGACTAAGCGACCTTACTGTGACATAGAAAGAGACTAGGCTAACCTTGAACTTGAGGAAGGAGAGACCCAAAGCTACAATGTACCCACAACCCTGCGCAGTACGCCAAACTTCATAGGAAGAAATAGAATCTCTTCGCAGGGTTGTCCCGCGTGTCAGAATAGTGGTAAGAGTAGTGGGTCTGCAAATACTAGTAGGAAGCCAAGGATGGAAGGCAACGATGTGACGATGTTGATATTTCATGGTAATGGGATTGAGGATCCTGAACAATAATGGTTTTTATGCGAAGCAGTATGGACAATGAAGCAAGTACAAGATGATGATATCAAGAAAGGAAAACTAACGACAACCTTTTGGGGTCATGCATTGAATTGGTTTATGAAGTTTGTACAAGTACCTACAGGGAATCCTAAGAAAAAATTGGCACAAATCAGAGCAGGATTGATTGATGAATTTAGGAAACCAAAATCAGAGTCACAATATATAACAGAATTGAAGGAAATAATGCAATTTCCTAATGAATCGGTATGGGAATTCGATCAGAGATACAAACCTCTAATGGACAAACTAAGTTTTGGAATGAGTGACATGCATCACAAAGAATGGTTCATTATAGGATTGGTACCGCACATTCGTATTCCACTAATGCAGCAGAAGATTGCATCCCAACTGGAGGCATTGGAAATTACGATAAAGCTCGAGGCTTCACCAGTTGGAGAAAAAGGGATATGTATGAACCAAATACAAGTGCAATTAGCGAACCTGACGATCCAACTACAGGATATCAAGAAGGGGAAAGATGTTTGAGAATAAATATGGTGCAGTCGATGCAAATATGAAGGACACCATCAGGATTAGTGCCCAGAATTCTGTGAATACTTACATTCTAGCGCTCCAAACCCACTCAGTCAGGGAGAGATGCCCCGGTGTCATATTTTTTAGATGAGGGGACATCGATCATAAGAATGTGTATACTTACAGAAAATTGTGTCGAAACCGACTAACCTTTTTCTAAATTTTTTTTGATCGGTCGGGCATGAGGATAAGGATTGTAGAGCATATGATTTACTCCAAGAGAGGACCGTGGATACATTTTTTATGAAGGGAGAAGAGAAAACCCCTGTACAACATCAGAAACAGTATAATCAGTAATAGATGCATTAGAATCAACTGTCACCACAATATAACCAGCCGTAGCCACATTATAATCAACAGTGCAGCCTCAGTGCAACCAACCACTGCCATAGCACAACCAACTGCATTATTCATTTTTGCAATATAATCAGTAGCCGTAAAATCTATCACAAGGAGGATTTAGTGGAGGATCCCGCGGAGATCTCGGAGGATAATTTTTCATAGAGGAACTTTTGGACGAGGTCGAGGGCCGGTTACATGCTATAATTGTTTCCAGATTGGACATTATCAAAGGGATTGTTTGAATCCAACTCCGCAGTTTACCTATTGCAGTGCAGCAGACCATAGTGTTAAGGAGTGTCCTCAGTTGATTGCGAAGTGGAAAACTAAGAACCCACCACAACCACAATCGAATCCGAATGTGACTCATAATAAAAATCCAAACTCTAATGTACAGAAGATCTCAGTGGAGATAAGAATTTCACCTGTGAACATCGCAGTAGTGACCATGGGGGGATCTACGATAGGAGAAGACAGGACACTGCCTAGTGTTCAGCCTACAACAAGGAAACATGTTCGATTCGTTGCGGAAGCAGAAAAAGAGACCCTTTTGGAAGAACTAGATATGATGAGAAAGAATAAGCTGACACCTATAATCCAGAAGGAAACTGTTTATGAGATGCGACAAATATTTGATACGAAAAATTCATAGAGGCCACGAGGGAAGGTGAGCACTTTGAGGACCTTCCTGGAAAGTTGTTTGACGCTAGAAAAATATCAAGATGCACTAGCATAGATAGCTAGTTTATTATATCGATAGGATACTGAAGTTATAAATACACGTGCAAAAGGATAGTTAGACTCATTAATCCTTATGCGCCTAACTGAATAAGTTGTAGAAGAAGAATCAGAGCGAAGAATGAGGTTAGAGGGTTGCAATGGTGCATTTCATTTCCAACATGAGCACACAAGGTGTGCTAAGGGAGAGGACAACAAGTGTTCATGAACAACCAATAGTTTCGTAAGTGCAGATGATTAGGAATAAGATAACTACCAGTCGACCGATGGATACTGACCAAAGGACGAAGTGGGGTGCTCGCAGATCAGCATGAGCTGCAATTGATGGAGAACCGACGTGTTTTTTGACTGCCACAGAACCAATGCAAGGAACAATTAGGATCGAACGAAGGATAATCAAATTCGTGAAACCGATGTGCCCAAACTGGAGCAGTTGTATTTCGCATGCCTCGTCCACTATGGGTGCTAGAAATTGTTTCATAGGGAAGAGAGGAGTATGAATAAGTCACAAAGATTAAAGCTAGAGCCAAGGAAGCAGTCAAACTAATTAAGGAAACATACGACGAGTTCAAGCAGTAGGTAAACACACCAGCAGTTCCCAAGTGATGTGGCTCGAGGGAGAGGCACAATTTTGTGTTGGCAGCCTATTGTCATGGGTCCAAAGCGCACAACTGTAGAACCCCCAAGCGGTGAAAGGGCAAGTCAAGAACAAAGGACCAGTTGCAAATCATAAAGGAGCTGATATGTGCGTAAATATTTGGTTAAGTTAGTTAGCAACGGGTCATTCAGACCATTTTGTAATGACCAAGTGAGCCTATAAATAGAAGTACGATGGTTAGCCTAATGGAATCTATTTTTTATCCTATGATATTATATGATCATTTTCGCATCTATCTGTGTTTTAATCTTTTGGATCGATCTATGGAATCATTTATCTGTTTTCAGTCTGTTTGATCGTAGCAATTGCTCTTAGCTTGTGATGGTTCAATGATGTGTGATAAATACTGGAACCGATTGATATATATCTATGTCTTTTTGTGTTTCAGAGTGTTTGATTTTTCATTGAAATAGCAGTAGATGTTTTCACTGTTACCTTATGTACCGCAGATTCCTTGAACATGCTTTGATAATAAGTTTAATTCGTTAATTATGAGATAGCAATGTAGTTAATGTGAATAAGGATAATGGTTAAAAGATTGATAGTATGATGTCCTGATGCAGATGCAAATATCTGGCTTATGTTGCGAATGAGAGTGAGGTAGTGCGTGTCTTCTCACCACTGCATAAACTTGGTTCCTGCAGGCCCCCTTAGGAATATCGGGTGAGATTTCACTCGCTTTGCGGGTGATGCTCGGAAGGGTAAAAGCTTTCTTGGCCTATGTTTAAGGGTTTCTAGTCAATGTTTGCTAACAGCAGTGCGAAGTGAACCCCTGTCGATAGAACTGTGTCAATAAGGAGCATAGGAATTCCCAACCTTTTCAATGTTTCATGTATTTTCAGTGTTATTCATGATGCTCTTGGATTCGTAAAACCCCTTGTTATAAAAAGTTATATGCAAACTATATATTATTATTGTTATATATTAATTTTTTTTCAAAGTATATATATATATATATATATATATATAGATAGATAGAGGGAGAGAGGGAGAGAGAGAGAGCCTCGAGGCGTAGCTCAATTTGTTTGATTTTCCGGGACCAATACGACACAAGGACAAGGTCGAGGATTCAATTATCTAGTTCGTTCGGGGTTAGGCATCGAAGTAATGCTAATAGGGGTTAGGCCCCTTCGCGTGGATCCCGTTGGTTTGGATCCATGGATGTACTAAGCTCTAGGGTCATGAACCACATTGATATATATATATATATCACAACTACCAATTGAAGGAAAATGTTCTTAAATGTGAGGTTAATACAACATATTGTGTGATTCCTATGTATGAAAACAAATTATTTTATATAGAGTTTGGAATAGGTTACCGTGATTTAATACTCCTTTGTATATCTTCTTCAATCAGATATAGCTCACTCATATGATTATTGAATTGTTTTTTTTGTAAATATTAAAGATGGAAGAACGTGTCTAACTTAATTAAACTTCAATTTTTTGTTTAATATACACTAAGGGATACTATGTAAGGTCTCTTAGCCTTTCTTCCTCCATTAATAACCTATTTATAAAACAATGTTCTCCAATATACTATTGAGTACCAACAAAATTCTATCCATTAGCATTAGAAGGTTGTTTGTTGCATTTGCATTCAATTACAATATCAGTCGCATTCATCAAGTTAGCAAGTTAAGGGTTCAGATGCTTAACCCAAATAGAATATATATCTCTGGCTCTTTATATTTCACAATGTTTGATGTTTCATTGAAATCACAGTAATTGTTTTCATAGTTATATTATGTACTGCAGATTCTTTAAACATGCTTTGATAATCTGTTTAATTCGTTAATTATGAGATAGTAATGTAGTTAATGCGAATAAGGATGATGGTTAATATATTGATAGTATGATTTACTGATGCAGATGCAAATATCTGGCTTATGTTGCGAATGAGAGTGAGGTAGTGCGTGTCTTCTCACCACTGTAGAAACTTTGTTCCTACAACCCCCCTTAGGCATCTCGGGTGAGACTTCACTCTCTCTACGGATGTTGTTGGGAAAGGTAAAACCTTTCTAGGCCAATGTTTAAGGGTGTCTAGTTGATGTTTATTGACAGCAGTGTGAAGTGAGCCCATGTCGACAGAACTGTGTCAACAAATTGTTATTTTGATGGGACCCTAGTGCAAAAGAAGAGAGGACATGTTGTGTCATCTGACGAAGCCGGAGACCGAGGAGTGGTTCCACAAGAAGACACGAGAATTTGTTGCAGAAGAAAATTGGAACCCTGAATGGTCGACAATTGATTGGTTACATAAATCTATCTACTCTAAGATTCATGAAGTGTTCTTTTGCGAATTTCCTATACTGCTACACGAATGGTTTCCAGAATTGACTTTTCAGAAGAATAATTTCCAAGGGCAAGAGCCTAAACACTGGATGCTAGAACTGATCCAACAATTGAAACAACTGAACAACAAAGCATCAAGAGCTGTCGAGATTTGGGTAGACAGTATTTTGGAAGGATACATCACTAAATTCGTTGTCGACATGATTAATTCATATAGTGACGCAGAAAGGAAATTTTTCAAGGGATCTAGAGGAAGGTTTCTATTGTTCTTGAAACTGTGGATTAAGATGCTCATTTGTGAAAAGGGCATATTGAAGATGAATTCCGATGAGTAGAGTTTGGGTGCGCGGAGGATATGTGTATCGCACTGATGCAGTTTTGATAGAATGAAGAGGGGTATATGGACATGAGTTACGGAGAAATATTGAGGGAGGCTGTGGAATATTGTGGTACCCTGTGAAGTGGGGTGAGGTTCCAACCGGAGAATAAGAGGAGGAATGAGAGAGAGAGAGAGTCTCGTAGGGAGATTAGAAAAGAGAATTGCAAAATGGGACCACAAAGGACTAAGCGGCCTTACTGTGATGTAGAAAACGTCCAGGATAACCCTGAACCTGAGGAAGGAGAGACCCAAATCTACAACGTACCCACAACCCCGTGCACTACGCCAAACTTCATAAGAAGAAATATAATATCTTTGCAGGGTTGTCCCGTGTGTTAGAATAGTGGTAAGAATAATGGGTATATGAATACCAGTAGGAAACCAAGGATGGAAGGAGAATATGTGAAGATGTTGATCTTTCATGGTAATGGGATTGAGGATCCCGAACAATAATGGTTTTTATGTGAAGCAATATGGGCGATGAAGCAAGTACAAGATGATGATATCAAGAAGGGACAACTAGCGATGACCTTTAGGGGCATGCATTGGATTGGTTTATGAATTTTGTACAAGTACCTACAGGGAATCCTAAGAAAAAATTGGCATGAATCAGAGCAAGATTGATTGATGAATTTAGGAAACCAAAATAAGAGTTGCAATATATCACAGAATTCAAGGAAATAATGCAATTTCCTAATGAATCGGTATGGAAGGAATGACAATGGAAGGGGTGATCCAGGGGATCATCTGGAAGAGTGTCAAAGCGCATGGGAAATGAGGCCAAAACAAGAATGGTTCCATGTGTTCATCCATACACTAGATGCGGTACTTTGCAACTGGTACATCGCAGCAGAACTGCTACACGGATAAAATACATGGGAAGACTTAACCATGAGTTTCAGCCAGCCCTTCATCTTCTCGGATGAGAACCCCTTCATCCAGAGTGCACTACAGGAGATCTGTGAGAAGGTACTCTAAGCAATTCTGACTGAAAAACCAATGGGATTACAGTGGACTGCGACACTGGAAATGAAGATGGAGTGCTACAATGTGAAGGGAGGACCTGGTGAGGAAGATGATCCTATAGCTATTTATGTCCCAAGGTTGGAGGGAAGTTAGGATGTCAAAACACTGGAGATGCCTTTCGAAAAATTCCAATGGCTGCTGAAAATAAAGAAGGTTCAGATTGGGTCAGAGGAAAATACCAAGTTCCCAAGTAGTGGAGATTACTAGGACGATTTGACAATTGGAAAAGTTATTGATCTACTACACGAGTTCCAAGATTTTTTCCCAACAAAATTTTCAGAAATTAAGGGCATTTCCAGGGACCTGGGAAAAATGAAGATTTCGCTGAAACCTGATGTGAAGCCAATAAAGCAAATACCATATATATTGAATCCCAAGAATAAGGAGAGAGTGAAAGTTGAGATAGAGCGAATGTTGGATGTAGGAATAATAGAACCTATCGAATAATCAGAATGGATCATCCTGATGGTTGTCTAAGATAAGAAGACTGGAAAAATCAGGATTTGTGTCGATCTAAAGAAACTGAATGATGGATGTATTCACGATCCATTCCCTACACCATTCACTGATGAAGTACTGGAAGGTGGTGGAGGTTAGGAGATATATTCACTTATAGACGGATTCTCAAGATACCACCAAATAAATATCGTGAAGGAGGACTGACATAAAACAACTTTTGTGATGGAATGTGGTTTCTTTTAATACACAATGATGTCGTTTGGTCTTAAAAACATCCCGATGATATTTTCAAGGCTATTTGTCGTTGCATTTAAAGACTTCATTCATAAGTTCCTCGCAGCATATATGGACGACTAGATAGTATATGGGCTAGTTAAGGACCACGTTGCAAATCTAAGGCTGATGTTGGAAGGGTGTCGACAACATCATATTTCACTGAACTTAAAGAAATGCATTTTCTATGATCCATTTGGAATCCTGATAGGAAACATTGTATGTAAGGAGGCGATTTTAGTCGATCCAACGAAGATTGCAATCATCGTCGAGTTACCACCATCAACGACATTGAAGCAACTAAGGGAAACATTGGGACATATTGGGTATTACATGAATTTCATTAAGGGATATGAAACGATCACAACAACGATGGAAAATATGTTAAAAAAGGATCCAAAGTTCGAGTGGAACGACAAGTTCAAGAATAATGTAATGACCCTTTTTCAAAATTTTATTAAAATGCCAATTTTTTCACTTTTTCCCCAATTTCGACCTTTGACTAGTTTTACTGTTTTGATCTCCAAATCAACCCAAATGCTCCCAAATATTCTATAGGAGTGTATGAATGGTATTTAGACTTGAATATTAAGTTCAGGGATGTTTTATGGCCCTCAAAATACTACTGCAAACTTGATTTGTATTCTGATCAATATATGTAATTTTGACTAGTAATTTGTGCATCAAATCCCCCCGGGGGTAACACTGCAAATGGCCTTCCAAAAGCCTCCAAAATCCCACGAATTTATGAAAAAAGGTATGTAATGTGTTAAGTATGTGATTAAGGTCTCATATGCACCATTAATTGATTTTTACTACTGTTCTAACTCTCTCACATTCAATATCAAAAACCCCCAATTCGACCCTTGGGGAAATGGCACTATTTCACCTCTCAATACAAAAAAACTGAGTAAAAATGCTTCAAATGCTCAAGTACGATACATGAAAATTGTAGAATATATCCATGGCAGTATATGAATCACAAATATATCAGAGAATTATCCATCCATTCGAAATAATCAACCTTATAGTGTCATACATCAAAGCATTGGGGATATGGACATTGTTTGCTCATTAATCAATAATTTTGCATACAATCAATGGGTATTTCGACCTGAGAGTTTCTGAATATGAAGAAAAAAGGATATGAATCTATTACAATTAGAAAAATATCATATGAAGCTCTCCCAATGAGTGCAAGATCTCACCCAAAGCGCAATCCCTCAAGGAGCCCGAATATGCCTTCAAAATTGGAAATGGTGGAGAGAAAGTGTTGCACTAAACCAAACCATGAAACTTCCTGTAGCTACTACCTGCAAATAAAAATCCATTAAGGCACCATGAAAGACCTGAGTGAACTCTCCAAACACCAACTTGGATGGGAATCTTTCACCCTCGAAATTGGCTAAGGCAAGAAACTAGTCATCCACTAGTTCTCTCTTCACAAATGCAATTTTTCTCAAATCATCAAAATCCATTCTCATACTTGATTTCTACATTTTATAACCAACATTAGCCTTCAAGGGGTCGAAATCTTCTCAATATATTCAATAAATTTTCATTTAGAAAATATTCCTCATTTGCCACTTGTCTCCTAGTTCCAACCTTCCATCTTCTCCCAAATTCGAATTTGAGTCTCTTTAACTTCCCCCAACTCCTTGAGTGCCTTCCTTGAGCCTATTTTTGGGGATGACATGTCATAATGGTCAGGTGTAAGAAGTCAGGTTTAAATTTGTCATAAATGTCATAGATGCTTCATTATTGTTGTCATAAAACTAGGGAATCTAGCCCAAGTGTCCACTAGTCTCCAATTTGACTCTTCCTCTCCCATCGAGGTTATTATTCCATCCCATTTCGACCTAATATTCTCAATGCCATGTGTTATGACTTACCAACTCACCCAAGAGTGTTCACCTTCCCATGAATTCGAATTGGCAAGAGAGAGATGCCATGTGTCATTGAAAAATCAAGTTAGTGTGGGTCCCACCACCTCCATATGTCTCCAAAACCACTTGCCACTTAGAATTTCTCTTGAATTTATTTATTCACCATATTTATTAAATGCTTGAACCCTTCTAATGTCTAAATATCATTTATTAGTTTCCTTATTACCATCCCACATGTGCCCATCCAACCTAGGAAACTAGTAGGATTGATGGGATTGTCTTACTATGCACTTATTTGAATGGGGACATTACAGTCCTCCCCACCCAAGATTGCTTGTCCTCAAGAAATTTCAGATTTGGATGCTGCAAAATCTTCTCCTCTTCCCATGTGGCATCTTCATTTGGTAAGTCCTTCCATTGCACTAAATATTCTTTGATGATTCTACTGCTCAACCTTCTTTCCCGTGTCTTCAAAATCTTTTTCGGAACAAGTGTGAGTTGAACTTCATCATCCAAAGGAGGAAGTATTTCTGAAGTGATGATTTGCTGACCAAGAGATTTCTTGAGACAAGAAACATGAAATACATTGTGTATTTTAATCCCTTCCGGAAGTTCTAGTTCATATGCTACTTCTCCAACCTTCCGCACTACCTTGTATGGCCCATAGTACCTTGGTTTTAATTTTTCTGCTCCATTCTTTTTGAGAGATGTTTGTTTATAAGGCTGCAAACTTAAATATACTAAATCATTGACTTGAAAAGTTCTTTCTTCTCTATGCCTATCAGCATATTGTCTTTGTTGATTTTGAGCAACCTGCAAATTGTCTTTCAAGCACTTTAAAATTTCTTGGCTCTCTTCCACCCAATCTTTAGCCTTTGGGGCTCTACTATCACCAAATATAATGTCAGCAAATGTAAGTGCATCATAACCATATAATTCTTTGAAAGGAGACATTCCTATTGAGATATGATAAGTGGTGTTGTAGCAAAAGTCACCCAAGTGTAGCCATTTTGCCCATGCTTTTTGCTGCCTTCCCACATAGTTTCTTAGGTATCCTTACAACCATTGGTTTACCCTCTTTGTTTGTCCATCAGTTTGTGGATGATAGCTGGTACTTGGAGTCAATTGAGTGCCTACCAATCTAAAAATTTCTTGCCAAAAAGCGCCCATGAATCGACTATCTCTATCACTAACAATGCTCTTGGGGAGCCCATGCAATCTGAAGATTTCTTTGAAAAAAATATCAGCCACTTGTGCAAAACTAAAAGATGATGTAACAGCAAATAAATGAACAAATTTTGTCAACCTATCAACTACCACATAGATGCAATCCTTACCTAAGGATTTAGGCAATCCGGTGATGAAATCCATGGAAATACTGTCCCATTTTTGCTCCAGAATGGGCAATGGTTGTAATAGGCCGACTAGACATGTAAGTTCTGATTTGTTTTATTGACATGCTTTACATTCATCTACATACTTCTGAACATCTTCCTTCATCCCCTTCCAAAAAAATCTTTGCCTCAATTGTCTATAAGTTTTGAAGATCCCCGGATGGCCCGCTAGTGGGGAATCATGTGCTTCTTGCAAAATTCGGTACTTGAGCTTGGAGTTATGAACTAAATAAATTCTTCCCTTGTAATATATCAGCCCATTCAAAATTCTATAATTATCATCTCCTTTGATTCCATCCAACACATCACAAGCAAATTTGTCTTTGGCATATTCAACTAGTAGCATGTTTTTCCAATCCTTGGCAATATTCATGAGAGAAAAAGAAGGCCTTCTTGAAAAAGCATTTGCTACTATATTATTCTTTCCTTTGACATATTCAATATCAAAATCATAAGCTTGAATCTTGCTTACCCACTTTTGTTGCCTTTCATTTAGATCTTTTTGGGTAAGAAAGTGTCTTAGACTATTGTGGTCAGTTTTCACCACAAACTTGCTGCCCACCAAGTATTATCTGAATTTGGCCAATGCATGCATAATGGCCAGCATTTCTTTATCATATATGGAGTAAATTTTTTCATGAGGCTGCAACTTTCTGCTCTCAAAGGCTATGGGGTGTTGGCCTTGCTTTAGGACAACCCCTATTCCTCCACCTGAAGCATCACATTTCACAACAAAAGGTTTAATAAAATCAGGAAGTGCAAGTATGGGACAACTACTCATTACCTCTTTCATTTTTTGGAAGGACTTTTCAGCCTCTTCATCCCACTTGAAAGTATCCTTCTTAGTCAAATCAGTGAGTGGAGAAGTCAACTTGGAGAACCCTTTCACAAATTTTCTGTAGTAGGTGCATATGCCAATAAAGCCTCTCAATTCGGTAATATTTTTTGGTGATGGCCATTCCAAGATAGCCCTGATTTTTTCCATGTGTACCTTCACTCCTTCTTTCCCAATAATGTGCCCAAGATACAGTAGTTCTTTCATCCCAAACTCACATTTTGATAACTTAGCAAATAAGGACTCTTCTTGCAAGATTTTCAACACAATCTCTAACTGCTGCAAATGCTCTTCCCATGTTTTACTGTAAATGAGAATATCATCAAAGAAAACCAAAAAAAACCTTCTTAGTTGCTTGCAAAATATCCTATTCATACATGCTTGAAAGGTGGCTGGAGAATTGGTTAACCCAAAAGGCATGGCAAGAAATTCAAAGTGGCCAAAATGACATTGAAAAGCGGTCTTTTGCACATCTTCATCTTTCATTCGAATTTGGTGATACCCTGATCTAAGGTCAATTTTTGAGAAGTATTTGGGCCCATGTAGCTCATCCATGAGCTCATCAATCCTAGGAATATGATACCTATTCTTGATAGTCTTTTTTTTCAAGGCTCTAAAATCTATGCACATTCTCAATGTTCCATCTTTTTTCTTCACTAGCACTACTGAAGAAGCATAAGGGCTAGATCTTGTTCTAATGAGTCCCAACTCTAGGGTTTCTTCGATAGATTTTTCAATCTCATCTCTGAAATTTTTAGGATTTCTATAAGGTGGTATCTGAATGGGTGAAGTACCCTCCTCCAAAATAATACTGTGCTCAACCCCCCTATCCGGTGGCCTACCATGTGGAAGGTCTCTAAAAACCTTTTCATATTTTTGCAAAAGTCTCTCTATCTCCTTTGGGTGTTTGACAATATTTCTAGTTGGCTTGGGAGATGTAATATGACATTCAGCAGCCCATTCTATATCCCCATGCCTCAATATAGATCTCATACTATTGCACGTTACTACTTGATTTGGATAAGTGTGTTGCCCTCTCACAATTCTTTGTACTCCTTTTGAATCTTGGAATTTCATTTCGAGAATTTGATAGTTTATTGTATGCTCTCCTATTGAATACATCCATTGCACTCCCAAAACCACATTAGTATCAGCAACATCAACCACATAAAAACTATCAACAAAAGTATAGTTACCTACGGTGACTTGCAGCTTTGGAACCCATGTTTTGCATTGCATTGTGTTGTGACCGGGAATGACAACTGTGAAGCCATCAAATGGTTCAATAGGTATAATTATTTTCTCTACCATCTCTACATCAATGAAGTTATGAGTAGCTCCTCCATCTACCAAAACTGAAGTTCTTTGTCCTTATACCACACCTTTGCATCGGATAGTATGATAGCGAGGTACTACTGAAAGCACTGCCATTCTTGCTTTGTCCGGTGAAGGATGATTTTCTTCTTGTCTTTCCTCTTCTACTGCTATCTCATATGCCTCTTCTTGATCTGAAATATGTCCATCTTCATCCATGCCCCCATCATACCCCTCATTATTAGAAAATATTTCTATGTATTGAACCTTTCTTTTGGTACATTTGTGCTCCGGTGTCCATGGTTGGAAGCATGTGAAGCACATTTTCTTTTTTCTAAGTTCATCCCTATTTAGTCCCTCTTTTTTATTCCTCTCAAATGGTTCTCTTTTCCAAGGTTTCTTATCATATCCATCCATTTGCCAAGGTTTCTTTTCAAATTTGTAGCTAGGCTTAGGAGGAAATCTCGTTCTAGGAAGCACATTTTGGAGATCCCTAGTCAAACTCATTGCATCTTTTAATGTAGTTGTCTTGTGGGATTTGACCAAACCTCTTAAGGGTTCAGCCAAACCTTCAGTGAACAACAATACTAATATTCCCATAGATACATTATCCAGCTTGACTGATAATTTTTGAAAGTCCAACATATATTCGGTAGGGGACCCAGTTTGCTTCAATTGAGCTAGTTCTTTGAAAGACAATTCTGGATATTTTTGTTCAAATCTTTCTAGTACCCTGTCAACAAATTCTCCATATGTTTTAACCTGATTATGACCTAAGGTTTTCAGCCCATGAAACCACCATTCATTGGCATCTCCTTCCAAATGCAAAATGGCCATTTTTAATGCTGTTAGAATATTTAGACACTTAGGAGTTAGTTAAGATCAACTTGTGTAATATATCCATTAAGGATAGAGTGTTTCTTTAGTATGCATTAGTATTCATTTGTAAATATTTAATCCGACGATCACAATATGTTCCCAATATAGAGTGATCCTATAGCTCAACTTCTCTTAGATCAAACCTAACCTTGATCCATGGCTTAACACCCAATTGGTCCATGATCTCTATTTAAAGAGCATGGATGGTCATTTTTTAGTTGATCGATTATGAGAAGCTCATTTGTAACTTTCTTTCTTTGCATAATAAATTGTCCCGTAGAAGCTATTTGGCCGGGGCCGTAGAGTGTTTCCCTCAAGAGGGTTTAAACCACGTCAAAACATTGGTGTGTTGATCTATGATCTGTTTGTGTGAAGTGGTTGCTCTTGGTGTTCGGTTCTTTGGTAGTACCCTGTGTACCCGAACAAGGTATCAGAGCTTTTATGAAGTGCCGCTTCCGGTTATGATCTAGATCTTGAACTGTTGTTGCCGAAACTCGAAAGGGTTTCTAGTTCTGGTATTCCTGTGCATTTCTGGGCTATGGGAGGTGTTCCATTGCATCCGAAGCGTCGTTTTCATTGGGAAATAATTTTTGTTTGATCGAAAACAGTTCCCGGTTGCTCCAGAAACGCGTATTTCATCAGATCTGAAGGTATAATGTTACAGTGACGCATTTTTTTATTTTCTGTTTTTAAAAGAAAAAAAAAATCTCATATTTTATCATTTTTTTTACTGTTAGATTTTTTTGGATTTGGATTGTTGCTTTCCCGTCTGTGTATGCTCTTTGTCGTGCACCTTGAGCGATCTCGGCAAATCAGAAACAGAAAGGGAAAGGGTTTTTATTGGCTACGTATGCTCTTTGCCATGCACCTTGCGCGATCTCGGCAAATCAGAAACAGAAAGGGAAAGAGTTTTTTTCGGCTGCATATGCTCTTTGTCGTGCACCTTGCGCGATCTCGGCAAATCAGAAACAGAGAGAAAACGTAGACTTTCTGGGCAAGCTAACAAGATCTAACTCCACAAGTGTGGAAAAGTTTTTTTGTTTGGATTTGTGGTGTGTTTTGCAGGAAAAAGGGCAAGCATGCAAACCGAGGAAAAAAAAAAACCCTTCCTCATTCCCATATTTTACATACCTTTTAATCTAGCTCACTCAGTTCAAAGTTGCTTTATTCCTTAATAGGTCTTGAGTTCAAGTCTTAGGAAGTTACTTTTAAAAGAAAAAGTGCATGCAATTTCTATTTTCAAGTTACTTTATTGTAAAAGTGCATCTCACTTAAATAATTAAAAATAAAAATATAAGTGAGTCACTTAAGTTTTTTTTTTTGTTGCACTATTTAAAAGTAATATCATTGTAAAAGTGAAATCACTTATTTTACAAAAGTGGTTCACTTAAATCAATTTTCTTGTAAAGTGATTGTCAAAAGGCTCATCTTGGGAAGAGGGGGGTTCTTTTTTTTGCTGGACATTCTCTAGCTGCCACGTCACTATTGGGGACATCTTCAACAATTTCTTTGTTCAAGCATAACTTCATCATACAGAGTCAGTTTTCAGTGCCATTTTTTTTGAAACCGCATATTTTTTCGAGCTCTTCACATCCAGACTATTGGTTTCTACTTTTACAACCATTAATTTATAAATATGGCTGCCCCTTGTGATATTCTACTTAACAGTTCCAACTATTTCTCATGGAAATATCATATGGAGGATGTTCTACAAAGTAGGGGACTTTTCAGAATTACCTTAGGGAAAGAAACAGAACCCACTGATGATGATAAGAAAATAAAATGGGAAAATAGATGTGATGAAGCTTGGGGATTGATTAGGATGTCAATCTCTACTGATTTGCGATTCCACATATCTGGAATTGATAAACCTGATGCTGCTTGGGACAAGTTGGAATATGTGTATGGTAAACACAATGAAATTCGAGGTCACCAACTCGAAAATGAGTTGATTTCTTTAAATACAAGTGATGTTTCATGCATTCAAGATTATTTATCTAAGTACAAAACTCTTAAACTCTTATGTGCAGAATGTAAGATTAAGAGGGAAGACAAACAATGCATTTATCATATTTTTTTCAAACTTGGACCTACATATTCTGTTTTTGTATCTACATTTTACTCCATGAAAGAATCCTTGAATGCAGCTAACTATCAATATCCTAGTCTTGAATCCTTTTGTGATTCCTTGATTAGAGAACAAGATAAACTCATTCATCTTGGAATAATCAATAATGCAGATACATCTGGGAAAGCCTTATTGTCCCAACATAAAGAAAAGTCTAAGCCTCCCAAGAAACAAAATTTTCGCAATAATAAGTCAAACAAGGGTCCCAAACCCTCTCAGTTAGCTCATTCTTTAAAAAATGACAAAGGATCCAAGCCAAAAGGCAAGAAGACTGAGCGTCATTGCAACTATTGCGGGAAAGATAATCATGATGAATCTAAGTGTTTCAAGAAGATGGTAGCCTTGGAAGCAGCAATGAAGAAGCACCACATCAGCCTAGATTCACCTTCAGAATCTGTCTCTCATGGACATGCACTTTGTACTTTTGGTTATTCCTATAATGCATCTTCTTCTTCTACTTCAAATGAATGGATTATTGATTCTTGAGCATCTTATCATATGGTTAAGGATCAAGCCATCTTTTCTACTATGCATGAATGTAACACCAAACAAATATTTGTTGGTGATGATAGATCTCTAAGTGTTGTAGGAGCTGGAACAGTTCCAGTAGATAATGGTCATTTTAGTGATTTACTATGTGTTCCAAGAATTTCATGCAATTTGTTATCAGTCTATTAGATCACTCATTCTGGTGAAGGTAAAACTGTGACCTTTACACCTCACCAAGTTGTAATCAATGATTTTAAAGATCCTCAACAGGTCTTAGCTACTGGAATTGTTGATGATAGTACCAGGTTGTACAAGTTTAACAACTTTGGGTCATCACCTTTCCCTTCAGTTTTTGTTGCTCATAGTGATAACTTGAGCAAACTTTGGCATGAGCGATTTGGTCACTTAAATTATCGCTCATTGCAACAACTATGTAAAGAAAATATGGTGACATGTCTTCTGATGGTATCTTGCAGAGATGGTGTTTGTTCCGGTTGTGTACTCGGGAAACATCATCGGGATAGTTTTGACAAACGTGCCTCTTGGCACGCCTCGGTTCCCTTGGAGCTTGTGCATAGTGACTTGTGTGGTCCTCTTCCATCTGCTTCCTTTTCTGGTTTCAAATATTTCTTAACTTTCATTGATGATTACACCAGACGCACTTGGGTTTATTTCCTAAAACTTAAGAGCGAAGTATTTAACATGTTCTTGAACTACAAGGCCCTTGTTGAAAAACAATCTGGTCATCAAATTATTAAGTTAAGATCTGACAATGGAGGAGAATATGCTGACAATAAGTTCACTAATTTCTGCACTGAACAAGACATCCAACAACAACACACTGTTCCATATACACCACAACAAAATGGTGTAGCTGAGTGGAAGAACCACACTTTAAAAGAAATGGCTAATTGTATGATCCAATCTAAGGGACTAAGTCTTCAATTTTGGGCTGAAGCCATTAATTGTGCAAATTACATAGTTAATCGCACCCCCACTAAAGCATTACAAGGTATAACACCGGAAGAAGCATGGAGTAAAACTAAACCTGATGTAAGTCACTTCCGTGTGTTTGGTAGTGAAGCATGGGCTCACATTCCGGATGAAAAACGGAAAGCATTGCAACCTAAAAGTGAAAAGTGCATATTTGTTGGATATTCTGAAGATGTAAAAGGTTATAGACTTCTTCAACCACATTCTCATGATATAATCATTAGAAAAGATGTTAAATTTGATGAAAATCTATTGGCCTGCGAGCCTAACTCGACGATTGTGCCATCTTTGGCCTGCGAGCCTAATTCGGCGTTTGTGCCTTCTTCTTCTTCTTCCAACTTCCTTGACAGGTTTTCAACTCTAGTTTCTGATGATGACAATGAGGATAAAAATCCACCTCCGCCTTCTCATGTTCCTCCAGTTGCACTAGCACAAGTGCTTTCTCGATGGGTCCGTTCAACATGTGAAGCCGCTAGTGATCTTACCGGTGATCCTAGAGATCAACGTCGAACACGTTCTCAGTTTCAGTGAGCCTCTTCTCTTTTGGCTCAAGTTTCCGAGAATCATGATCCAGAAACTTTTGCAGAAGCTTTAGGGAATCCATATTGGGATGCAACCATGGATGAAGAATATCGTTCCTTAATGGTGAACGATACTTGGGATCTTGTACCTCTTCCAAAAGGAAGAAAACTTGTCAGATATAAATGGGTCTACAAAAATAAGTATGCATCAGATGGAAGTGTTGAAAGACTTAAGAAAAGGTTAGTTGCCAAAGGTTTTTCCCAAGTTGAAGGAATTGACTACAATGAAACCTTTGCTTCCATCGCAAAAATGAACTCCATCCGCCTTGTTCTTTCCCTTGCAGCCTTACACAACTGGGAAGTCCATCAAATGGATGTCAAGTCTGCCTTCTTACATGGTGATTTACAGGAGAAAATTTACATGGAACAACCTCCTGGCTATGTTCAAAATAACTCTAGCCTTGTCTTCCGCCTTAAGAAATCCTTATATGGCCTTAAGCAAGCTCCTAGAGCTTGGTATGCCAAAATGGATAACTTTCTCCTTGACACTGGTTTTTCTAGATGCCATTCTGACCCCAATGTCTATACCAAGAAAGTAGGAAACCATCTCATCATACTTGTTCTATATGTTGATGACCTTATTCTTACTGGTAGTGACCCTAAGCTTATAACCCATGTAAAATCCAGTCTTAAACAAAATTTTGAAATGTCAGACTTATGACATTTGCATTATTTTCTTAGTCTCCAAGTCCTGCAAACCAAACAAGGAATCTTTCTTTCTCAGTCTAAGTATGCTCGTGACCTTCTTCATCGCTTTCACATGAAATATTGTACACCAGCCCCTTCTCCCTTCCAGTTTGGAGTCAAACTTTCTGCCACTTGTACTTCACCTGAATTCGATGCCACCTTGTATCGTCAGCTTGTTGGTAGTCTCTTATACTTGACTCATTCCTGTCCCGACCTTTCCTTTGCCGTTGGTCGTGTTTCCCGTTATATGCAGACACCTCATGAAAGTCACTGGAAAGTAGCTAAAAGAATACTTCGATATATTCGAGGTACAGTTTAGTTTGGGATTCATTACAGTACAGGGGGAAAACCTTTGTTGGTTGGTTTCACTGATTCAGATTGGGTCGACGATCCTGATGATCGAAAGTCTACTGCAGGTTATGTTTTCAATCTAGGATCTGGACCTATTACTTGGACTTGTAAGAAACAACAAGCTCTTGCTCTTTCTTCAGCAGAGGTAGAATATCGAGCAGCATTTAATGCCAGTCAGGAAGCTTTATGGCTTCGACAGATCCTTTCATAGTTTGGATTCGAGCAGCAACAGCCTACTCCACTTTGGTGTGACAATCAAAGTGCCATCAAGATTGCCAAAGATCCAGTTATACATCAACGCAACAAACACATTGAGCTACATATGCACTTCATCAGAAATCTTGTTCTTGAAGTGCTCTTTTTCCCTACAGATAATCAAGTTGCAGACATCTTCACCAAGTCTCTTACAGAAGTGAAGTTTTCTAAGCTTCGATCTATGTTAGGAGTTCAGGAACTTATCATTAAGGGGGGATAGGCTCTAATGCCTCATTCCTTCTCCTAATAGTGTCACTTTTGTAAATCCTTCAATCCTATCCCAAGTTGTTCTTAAGGGGGGATGTTAGGATATTTAGACACTTAGGAGTTAGTTAAGATCAACTTGTGTAATATATCCATTAGGGATAGTGTGTTTCTTTAGTATGCATTTGTAAATACTTAATCCGACGATCACGATATGTTCCCGACATAGAGTGATCCGACGGCTCAACTTCTCTTAGATCAAACCTAACCTTGATCTGTGGCTTAACACCCGATTGGTCCATGATCTCTATTTAAAGAGCATGGAGGGTCATTGTTTAGTTGATCGATTATGAGAAGCTCATTTGTAACTTTCTTTCTTTGTATAATAAATTGTCCCGTAGAAGCTATTTGTCCGGGGCCGTGGAGTGTTTCCCTCAAGAGGTTTTAAACCAAGTCAAAACATCGGTGTGTTGATATGTGATCTGTTTGTGTGAAGTGGTTGCTCTTGGTGTTCGGTCCTTTGGTAGTACCCTGTGTACCCAAACAAATGCATCCTCTTCAAACATAGGATTTAGCTGAAAATATACATCCAATTTTTGCACCCAAGTGTTAGCAGAATTTTGAGAAGAACCATCAAAAGTAGTAAGTGACATTTTTCCAATAGCACTATTCAATTCTTTGTTTTGGAATGGACTCCTATTGTCTCCCTTCCTTTTAATCTTCTGCATAGCATCAATGTAGTCACTGAGTGGCACACCTCTTTTACACTCTTCATTCAAATCATTTCAATCATTTACTAGTTTCTTGTAATCCAATTCAAGATTGGGATCTTCTTTGGGTGTGATAAACTTAGGTTCAATATGCCTTTGTGTGCTTTGAAATTCATCAGGTCTATTATGAGGTCCTGTACTTGAGAAAATATGCTCATTCCCTTTCATCTTTTCCCCTGAGTGTGAACCACTATTATCTCCTATCATCTCTTCGCCTAAAAGTTGGCTACCCAACAATTTGAAACCTTTCATCATTTGTTTATTCATATCTAGCATAACCATGGTAATTCCTTCAAAACATGGTTTTAAGGCTTCAATAAATTCCTCCTTATGTCTTAATTTTCCTCCTCCTCTCTACCCATTGTTTTAGAAAAAAATTCTTTTTTTGCTACTATCTCTTCTTCAACCAAAACTTCTTTAACTACTGATTCAAAGGGTGGTGGTTTATTTTGTTGGATTCTTGTTAATACCATCAGGTTCCAAGACCATGCTCTGATACCACTTGTAATGACCCTTTTTCAAAATTTTATTAAAATGCCAATTTTTCCACTTTTTCCCCAATTTCGACCTTTGACTAGTTTTATTGTTTTGACCTCCAAATCAACCCAAATGCTCCCAAATATTCTGTAGGAGTGTATGAATGGTATTTAGACTTGAATATTAGGTTCAGGGATGTTTTATGGCCCTCCAAATACTACTGCAAACTTGATTTGTATTATGATCAATATATGTAATTTTGACTAGTAATTTGTGCATCAAATCCCCCTGGGGTAACACTGCAAATGGCCTTCCAAATGCCTCCAAACTTCCACGAATTTATGAACAGAGGTATGTAATGTGTTAAGTATGTGATTAAGGTATCTTATGAACCATTAATTGATTTTTAATACTGTTCTAACTCTCTCATATTCAACAGCCAAACCCCCCAATTCGACCCTTGGGGAAATGGCACTATTTCACCTCTCAATACAAACAAACTGAGTAAAAATGCTTCAAATTCTCAAGTACAGTACATGAAACTTGTAGAATATATCCATGGCAGTATATGAATCACAAATATATTAGAGAATCATCCATCCATTTGAAATAATCAACCTTATAGTGTCATACATCAAAGCATTGGGGAAATGGACATTGTTTGCTCATTAATCAATAATTTTGCATACATTCAATGGGTATTTCAACCTGAGAGTTTCTGAATATGAAGAATAGAGGATATTAAGCTATTACAAACATAAAAATATCATATGAAGCTCTCCCAATGAGTGCAAGATCTCACCCAAAGCGCAATCCTTCAAGGAGCCCGAATATGCCTTCAAAATTGGAAATGGTGGAGAGAAAGTGATGCACTAAAAAAAACCATGAAAATTCCTGTAGCTACTACCTGCAAATAAAAATCCATTAAAGCACCATGAAATACCTGAGTGGCCTCTCCAAACACCAACTTGGATGGGAATCTTTCGCCCTCGAAATTGGCTAAGGCAAGAAACTAGTCATCCACTAGTTCTCTCTTCACAAATGCAATTTTTCTCAAATCATCAAAAGACATTCTCATACTTGATTTCTAGATTTTATAACCAAAATTAGACTTCAAGGGGTCGAAATCCTCTCAATAGATTCAATAAATTTTCATTTAGAAAATTTTCCTCATTTGCCACTTGTTTCCTAGTTCCAACCTTCCATCTTCTCCCAAATTCGAAAGTCTCTTTAGCTTCCCCCAAATCCATGAGCGCCTTCCTTGAGCCTATTTTTTGGGATGACATGTCATAATGGTCAGGTGTAAGAAGTCAGGTCTGAATTTTGTCATAAATGTCATAGACGCTTCATTATTGTTGTCATAAAACTAGGGAATCTAGCCCAAGTGTCCACTAGTCTCCAATTTGACTCTTCCTCTCCCATGGAGGTTACTATTCCATCCCATTTCGACCTAAGGTGATCAATTCCATGTGTTATGACTTACCAACTCACCCAAGAGTGTTCACCTTCCCATGAATTCGAATTGGCAAGAGAGAGCTGCCATGTGTCATTGAAAAATCAAGCTAGTGTGGGTCCCACCACCTCCATATGTCTCCAAAACCACTTGCCACTTAGAATTTCTCTTGAATTTATTTATTCACCATATTTATTAAATGCTTGAACCCTTCTAATGTCTAAATATCATTTATTAGCTTCCTTATTACCATCCCACATGTGCCCATCCAACCTAGAAAACTAGTAGGATTGATGGGATTGTCTTACTATTGACTTATTTGAATGGGGACATTACAAACAACCTCAAGATACTAAAGGAGAATATGTCCAGAACACCGATATTAGTATTCCCTGATTGGATAAAAGAATTACACGTCCATGTGGATGCATTATTAGTATCACTAGGAGTGATATTGGACTGTCCAGGAGAAGGATCAATTGATCATCCAATCACATTTGCGAGCAAGAATTTGTTCACTGCGGAGAAGAGCTATATGACGACAAGAAAGAAAAGGCCTAGCAATGGTCTATGCACTTCAAAAATTCCGACACTACCTGCTTGGAGGGAATTTTAAAATGTTTATTGATCAATCCGCATTAAAATACTTAGTCAATAAGCTTGTGTTGGGGAGGAAGATCTATTGTTGGTTTCTTCTATTCCAGGCTGAGTTCAATTTTGGAATAATTGTGAAACTAGGGATATTGAATGCAGTACCTGATCACCTTTCCCAAATCGAATCAGGTGAAGAAATAAGAAGCATTGATGAAGGACTTGTTAGAAAAATAGGAGCGCTGAGCAATAACAATAAACATAAATGCAAATATAATCACACACATATTACAAGAGAGACATAGATATATCGTGGTTCACCCCAACTTGGGCTACGTCCACACTAAATTTTCTAGTCCTTATTATTATTCCGTCCAGCAAAGTGAAGGGATACAACCTATAGCACAACCGCTGCACTTCCTCTTCACTATCTCACAGTCTCTCTTCTTGATCTTAGAGATCTTTACATTGCATAAAACCTAACCAAACCTGGGGTACGGACATGGTTGAATCATCATTTATGAGACTAGAAGATCTAGCTCCACAACCAACAATCTTCCACTTGGAGACTGATCACAACAACTCCACCGCTGCTATACTTGCTGGACCTTGGACTTGGCAACTTTCTCCTCTTCACCTTCATGCTATAAGGCCAACTGAAACCGAGTAGGAACTCAGTTTCTCTCTGGTCACTACCTTTTTGAACATATCTGCAGGATTCTGGCTAGTATGTATCTTTTCTAGCTTCAACAGTTCATCTTCCAGAACATAGCGTATGAGATGGTACTTGAGCTGTATATGTTTAGTCCTGGAATGGAATGTTGAGTTCTTTTCAAGATGAATGGCACTCTGGTTGTCACTATACAACCTACTATCCTTCTGCTTCTTACCCAATTCCTACATAAACCTGTGCAACCAAATCATCTCTTTACTAGCCTCTGTAATAGTAACATACTCTGCTTATGTTATTGAAAGTGCAACAACTTTCAGCAGTCTCGAAATCCAACTTACTGTTGTTCCACCTACAGTAAACACATACCCTGTGGTGCTCCTCCTTCTATCCTTATCACATGCCATATCTGCATCAACATATCCCTATAGAATAGTGTCTGAACCTCCAAAACATAATGCCTGAGTGGTGGTACCTCTCAAATACCTGAGAATCCACTGTACTTCCTACCAATGTTCTTTACCTGGATTGTTCATATATCTGCTCACAACTCCCACTGCTTGTGCAATATATGGTGTTGTGCACACCATGGCATACGTGAAGCTGCCAACTGCTGATTGATAGGGAATCTTGGACATGTAATCTGTCTCTTCTTGTGTCTTGGGACACATTTCCTTACTTAGACTGAAATGGCTGGCCAAAGGTGTACTTACTGGTTTTTCATTCTACATTCTGAACCTCTCCAACACCCTTTGGATGTACTCGCTCTAAGACAATGCCAATTTGCAATTTTTCCTGTCTCTTGTTATTCTCATACCAAGGATTTGCTTTGCAGCACCCAAATCCTTCATCGCAAATGAATTAGCTAGCTTCCTTTTGAGTACATTTATATCCTGCATGTTAGAACCTGCAACAAGCATGTCATCCACATACAATAACAAGATAATATATATTTCATTGTGTAGCTTCTTGAAATAAACACAATGGTCAGAATGACATCTACTATAACCTTGTTCTTTCATAAACCTGTCAAATTTTAAATACCACTGCCTTGGAGCTTGCTTCAAGCCATACAAACTCTTTTTCAACCTACATACCAATTTCTCCTTACCTTTGACCTCATACCCTTGTGGCTGCTGCATATCTATCTCTTCCTCCAAATCCCCATGGAGAAAGGTTGTTTTTACATCTAACTGTTCAAGATGCAAATCTTCTACTGCCACTAGACTTAAGATAGTCCTAATTGAAGTCATCTTAACAACAAGAGAAAATATTTCATCAAAATCAATACCTTTCTTCTGTGCAAACCCCTTTACAACAAGTCTCGCCTTGTACCACTTCTTGCCTCCTTCTTCTTCCTTCAACTTGTAAATCCATTTTTTCTGCAATGCTCTTTTACCAACAAGCAAGTGAACCAAATCCCAAGTCTGGTTTCCTACCAATGAGTCCATCTCCTCATTCATGCCTTGCTCCCACTTCTTTCTAGTTTCCACCTGCATTGTTTCTTCATTCCATTCTGGTTCACCAGCATCAGTCATCAACAAATAATACATTGAAGGAGAGTATCGTTCAGGGAGTCTACTTAACATGGTAGATCTTCTTACAGTTGTAGGAGTTTCAGGTACTTGTTGCTGTTCTTGATTTTCTAGCACCTTTGGAACTTCATTTTCTTCAATTTCATCAAGTACTATGTACTCTGTGTTTTCCTTTTCCTGTTTATTTCTCTGCAACTGATATTTATACATGACCTTTTCATTGAATATTACATCTCTACTCCTGATGATTTTGTTATTTTCATAATCCCATAAACGATAACCAAAATCATCAACCCCATATCCAATAAAGGTACATTTCTTGGATTTATCTTCAAGCTTTGTTCTATTTTCTTTATCAATATGGACAAATGCTTCACAACCAAACGTTCTCAGAAATGAGTAGTTTACCTTTTTATCTATCCATGCCTCCTCTGGAATACCACCATCCAAAGCACTTGAAGGTCCCTTGTTTATTAAATAAACAACAGTGTTTACAACATCCACCCAAAACTGTAAGGGCAGCCCTGCATGCAATCTCATACACCTTGCACGCTCCATGATCGTTCTGTTCATCCTTTCTGACACACCATTTTCTTGTGGTGTTCCTGGGACTGTCTTCTCTCTACGAATCCCATGATATAAAAAGTAACTATCAAACTCCTTGCCGCAGTACTCACCTCCATTATCAGATCTAAGACACTTCAACCTTTTTCTTGTCTCATTCTCAACCAAAGCTTTCCACTTCTTAAAAGTAGCAAACACATCAGATTTCTTTCTAATGCAATAAAAGCAAGTTTTCCTAGTTGCATCATCAATAAATGTAACATAATAATGAGAGCCACCAAGAGATTGTACTTGAGCCGGTCCCCATACATCTGTATGCACTAGCTCTAACTTTTCATTCTTCTTCTGTTTCCCAACTCTGAGAAATCTGACTCTCTTATGTTTTCCATAAACAAAGTTCTCACAAAATTCCAAACTTAACTGCTTCAAATCTGGCAGCAACTTCCTTGAGTGGAGAATCTGCATCCCCTTCTCACTCATGTGGCCAAGCCTATGATGCCACAATGTTGTATCTGTTCCTGTGGAAGCTAAAGAGATAGAATAGTCAGTATTATGAGGACATAAATACAACGTACCTATTCTGTCTCCTTTTTCTATCACCATTGATCCTTTAGTGATCTTCCACCACTTTTCTCCAAATGTAGATAGATAGCCGCCATCTCCCAACTGCCCTGTTGAGATCAGATTTCTTTTCATATCAGAAATATGCCTAACATCTTTCAACAGCCAATCAGTTCCATTCTTAACTTTTATCCATACCTTACCCATTCCAACAATTTTACATGGCTCATCATCACCCAATAAAACATGTCCAAAATCACCAGGAACATACTCATGAATGTATTTCCTATGGGGTGTAGCATGACATGAAGTTCCTGAATCTACTACCCAATAATCACTAGTATTATCTAATGCAAGAATCAAAGCATCTTGTAACACATCACCTACTACATTTGCTTCTTGGTTAATTTCCTTCTGTGCATCTCCTTTCTTCTTTAGAGATCTGCAGTCTCTCTTCAGATGTCCTTTCTTTCCACAGTTCCAACACTCTATCTTTCCCAGTCTGGACTTGGATCTGTTCGTTTTAGACTTTCCATGATTACCTTGGCTCTTTCCTCTCTCCTTTTGTCTTCCCCTGCTCTCCATGGTTAACGCATTACCTAATGTCTCATCTATGCTTTTTCTTCGCATTTCCTCGCTAAGAATGACACCAATAAAATCATCAAATTTCAAGGTGTTTGAACTAGAGACAGAGTTACTTACAACCATGACCAAGCTATTCTAGCTTTCTGGCAATGAACTCAATATTAGAAGAGCCCTAACCTAATCATCAAAGTTCACACTTACAGAACTTAGTTGATTTGTAACCATATTAAACTCATTTAAATGATCAGTAACAGATCAACCTTCAGACATCTTCATATTAAATAAATGCTTCATTAGAAATACCTTGTTAGAGGCCAAGGGTTTTTCATACAGCTTACCCAGTTCGCTCATCAAACCCTCAGTTGTATTTTCTTTTGAAATATTGAAAGCCATCGACGAAGCCAGGCTCAGCCATATTGTTCCCAGATCGTTTCTATCAAGAACCTCCCATTCTTCATCATTCATGGCCGTCGGCTGCTTTGATATTCCTCCCAACGGTAGGAATAGATCCTTATGGTATAGATAGTCCTCCATTTGCATCTTCCATAGCGTCGGGATGAGATCATAACCAAACCTGGGGTACGGACACGGCTGAATCATCATCTATGAGACTAGAAGATCTGGCTCCACAACCAATAGGACATCCCGATATGTAACTATTCATAATTGGAATGGTCGATGACCATCACGAGCAAATCATTCAGTTCTTGGCTACAAGAAGCGCACCATAAGAGTTCAATACTAGTTAGAAGAAGTAGCTAGTTGTTAGGGCTATTGATTTTCAAATAATCACAAGTCATCTCTACACAATGGGACCTGTTGATTAAGTTGTCATTGATGCCAACATTGCTTGGTCATTGATGCCAATAGTTGAGTCTTGGTGCCCCTTGAGGAGCCCCTAAGGGTTAAGTAATTGTCAGTGTCTAAGGAGACCTTTTGATCTTGTCCAAGCCCAAGTTTGAAGCCCTTGGAGCCCTTGGGACAATGACAAAAGCCCTGAACACCCTGTAGAGTGTTTAAGTACTCCAAAGATGTTTTGTGTTTCCCCAATTGTTTCTTTGTTTCCCCAGTACCACAACTTATGCCCAAGTACGCTACAAAAGTGTTGAAGAAGTTGCAAGAATCCAAATGAACCTTTCAGTGGTCATTTGTGTTTATTGAGGTCATGGTACCCCAGGAGAAGGTCTAGCAACCCCACAGGTGATGTCATGATGGATCTTGACCCTTGTAGGTCTCCTGGTGTTGTTGAGGTGGTTGAAGAAGCCTATGAAGCCCCTTGCTTGATGAAGAAGCCTTGAAGAAGTCCTTGGGTGAGCCGACCTAACAAAAGAAAATTTAATTATTTGTAATTTTGAATTGCATGTCGGCCCTGTTTGAGGTAATAACTTTCCTCCATGACCTATATAAATAGAATATCAAACATTTCATTTGATCATCAATTGGAATTTCGCAACTCTTAGAGAAAAGTGCGAAATTTTGTGGAGGAGAAATTTTTGGGCATCTTTACTAAAATTGGCATAACTTTCTCACACAGAATCGGAATTACAAAATTCTTGGCTCGTTGGAAAGTTTGTTACGAGGGCTATGTGATGACATGATCTAGAGTTTATTTTGGTTTTTCTATTGTTTCTTGACCTTATGATCTTCAAAAAGATATGGCTCATGCTTCTGGGTTTCTCTTGTAATGGCACATGTCTCTCATGGATAGAGTTCATATTTGATATTAGTATGTGAGCCTATATATTGGTATATATATTTGAAGTCATTATGGAGGATATGATGATGATGTTGCATACCTTTATACTATGATATTATACACTTTATGATGATAATGCATGTGATAATGATGTACACTCTATGAAGTTGATGCACTCCTATACAATATGATGTACATGCATACCATAGTGTGATGATGCTCTCCTATGAATTATGATGTATACTTGATGATATGGAATTATAAATGATGCAATGACAACAATAGTACAATGATGAATAGTGGTAATTAGGAGTGAGTACATTGGTTCCGTTGAGCAGCATTATCACAGGCTACTACATGTGCATTTGGTCTAACTCAGATTGGCTGAGTTGTATGAGCAGTTGGTTTGACCCAGGTGGTCTGGTACACAGTTGGTTGAACTCAGTTTTATAGATTCAAACAATGTGAACAACAGATTGATTTATGCACATGGATTGATTGGTACAGCTAGATCGGACAGATTGATTGGTACTGCTAGATTGCACAGATTGATTGTACAGGATGATAAACAGTGTGACATAGTTGTGATGAGCAGTGGTCAGTTAATGGTTAGTGGACAGTTGATGAGCAATGAAAGTGGTTTTGCAGTGTGGTACAGGTTGTGCAGTGTGGTTTAGATTTTGCAGTGTGATACAGGTTGTGCAGTGTGGTACAGGTTGTGCAGTGTGGTTTAGATTTTGCAGTGTGATACAGGTTGTGCAGTGTGGTATAGGTTATGCAGTGTGGTTTAGATTTTGCAGTGTGATACAGGTTGTGCAGTGTGGTACAGGTTGTGCAGTGTGGTACAGGTGTTGGATAGCAGGTCCGCAGGATCAGTGCAATTTGTGGTTCAGTAGTTTAGTATCTATCTTCATATCAGGGTGGCAGGACGGGGCAAGGAAATATAGGGAGCTAAGGATTCCTTCAGGTTGTAGCCTGTAAACCAGGGGGTTGTAGCCTCCTTCCAGTTGTAGCTGGAGAATTGAAGTCTTTGTAACAAAGGGGGTTGTTGCCTCCTTCCAGTTGTTGCTGGTAAATTATTATTATAAAGGCTTCCATGGTTTTTCCCCCAGGACTTGGGTTTCCACGTAAAAATCTTGTGTACTGTGTTTTGCTATGCTTCCTATGTGATGATGATATGATGATATGTGATGATGAGCTGTAATTGTTAATAATGCTGATGATATAATGATAATGTGGTAATACATTAATGAATGATGTATTGAAGAAGTAGTTGATGATTGTTAAAGTTAAAAAGTAATACACACTGTTCACCCGCCCCCCTCTCAGTGTGATCGGTGTGTCCAACAATTGGTATCAGAGCGGGTCCTTCACAGAAAGCCTTACCAGCTTGAAGTAGATCCTTGACACACCATGGGGTTCTCAATGAATGGAGCACCATTGTTTTGTGGGACAAATTACTTGATCTGGAAAAGAATAATGCAAGGTTATCTTGAAGCAGAAGGCAGTGGAGTATGGCAGTCAGTGGTTACTGGGTACGATCATCCGAAGAAAGTGAAAACAACAACTCAGAAGGAAGCAAGGAAAAATAATTCAATGGCTATGGAATCCATTCTTGAAGGCTTATCAGATTCCATAAAAGAGAAAATTGGAAAGTGCAACACTGCTAAGGAACTATGGCTCAAAATAGAACATCTCTACTCCTCTAAGGAACATGAAGAAGAAGTTATGAAACTCATGACTGCAGATTTGACAGATCTCCAAAAGAAGAAAATAGGAAAGTGCAACTCAATTGAAGAATTGTCACTGAAGTTAGATCAACTGTACTCCATTGAAGAACAAAAAGCAGAAGACAACTCCATAGAAAGGTCAGTACAAGATCCAGGTAAGTATGAAGGTAAGTCTATTGAACACCCTATTTGTAATGTTTTTGAAGAAATATGTCTATCGAGTATAGAGGATAAGTGCTATTCAAAATTCATAGATTGTAATACATCAAAATGTGATGAATCTCATTGTTTCTTGATAAATGATGGAAATGAATGTTTAAACAATGATATTACTAATGCTTTGCAAAAGGTTGAGAAACTTTGTAAACAGAACCAGGTATTACAAGAACAATTGGACAAATCTGAGAAGAGGAATCAAGAAGAAACTGAGAAAGCCACACAGACTATAATTGATCTAAATCTCCAAGTTGAAGAAGCTACCAGAATCAAAGAAGCCATATCCAACTCTCTGAAAGATCAACTTGAGAAGTCTGCTGTTGAAAATAAAAGACAATCAGAAGAAATTGACAAGCTCAAAAGACAACTAGAAGATAAGGAGAAAGAATTGACTCGCAAGCTTCAAGACAAAGATAGTGAGATCAGTATCTTACTTGAAAAAATGCAGAAGGAAAGATCCGCCAATCAGAAAGAAGATCCAAGTGACAAAACGGGAATTCATTTCAATCATGAGATTGAAGAGATATAAGAAGAAAACAAGAAGATGAAATCAAATCCTTGAAGATAGAATTACGAAAGGTATGTCTGAAGAATTTTGACTTTGAAAAGGAACTCTCAGAACTCAGAAAAGATAATCAAGAAATAAAAGGACAGATGGAAGACAGTATTGTCATTGATCTGAAAGAACAGATAGAAGAAGTCAAGAAAATTGAAGAAGACCTAACAAGACAACTCCAAGAAAAGATAGAAATTTGTCAAAAGCAAGAATTGAAGATCCTCTCTCTAAAGGAAGATCTGAACAAGGCAGTTGCTCAGTTGAAGACAAATTCAAAAATTGAAAAGAACATTGAAGAAAGTGAAAGTTCCAGGGAAAAAGAAGAAAAGGATAATAGTTATACAGATATTTTGAGTAGATCCCATGATCAGCAAGATTCAAGGAAGAATAGAAACAGAGAACTTGCATCACAAAGAAGATACTTTGCTCAGGGAGATCCCATGATGTTCAGTGGTCACTGCTACAAGTGTAACAACTATGGTCACAAAGCCATCCATTGCAGAACTCATGACAGAATAATTCCAGATATAAATCAAGGTACGTTTTCCGTTCAATGTTATAATTGTTATCATTATGGTCATTTTGCGAAACATTGCAGGATGCAGGGAGAAGTTAAAGTTTGGAGAAGAAAGCAAGTTCAACCAAATGTCATGAACAATGATCAACCTACCAAAGTATGGAAAATAAAGTCAGTAGATTGCACCAATGATCAAAACAGAAATGATGAAAATATTGGGAAAAACCCAATACCATTTTGAAGACTATCGATCAGTGTTATGAAGTGTAAAAGGAGCTATGTACTTGATTATCCTACAGTAGTTGGTTCCAGCATATAAGTAGCAGCAGTGCCGAGTGATAGGGGGAGCAGTATTGCTAACGAAAGTTCTCATTTCCATTGATGCAAAAAGGAAGAGAAGTTGTTGACATGGGGAGCATTCCCTGAGGGGGAGCGTTACCTCAAGATAGTACCCTTTGCCATTGATGCCAAAGGGGGGGAGAAGTTGTGAATAGGGGAATCCTATTCTCAGGGGGAGCCTGAGTGTTGTCATCAATGACAAAGGGGGAGATTGTTGATTAAGTTGTCATTGATGCCAACAGTGCTTGGTCATTGATGCCAACAGTTGAGTCTTGGTGCCCCTTGAGGAGCCCCTAAGGGTTAAGTAATTGTCAGTGTCTAAGGAGACCTTTTGATCTTGTCCAAGCCCAAGTTTGAAGCCCTTGGAGCCCTTGGGAAAATGACAAAAGCCCTGAACACCCTGTAGAGTGTTTAAGTACTCCAAAGATGTTTTGTGTTTCCCCAATTGTTTCTTTGTTTCCCCAGTACCACAACTTATGCCCAGTACGCTACAAAAGTGTTGAAGAAGTTGCAAGAGTCCAAATGAACCTTTCAGTGGTCATTTGTGTTTATTGAGGTCATTGTACCCTAGGAGAAGGTCTAGCAACCCCACAAGTGATGTCATGATGGATCTTGACCCTTGTAGGTCTCCTGGTGTTGTTGAGGTGGTTGAAGAAGCCTATGAAGCCCCTTGCTTGATGAAGAAGCCTTGAAGAAGTCCTTGGACCCACATTTGATGGTTTAATGGTCCTTGTCCCCTTAAAGGTGATGATGTGGTCATTAATGACTTGATGAAGACTTGGAACCCTTGATGAAGATATCGATGCCCGTGTATCCCTTGTTGGGGTCATGGAACCCTTGGAGATGGTCATTATGCATGAGAAGGTCTGGCACCCACATAAATGGCGGCATGATGACCCTTGGACACTATATGATCATTGATGGTGCATTTGGAAATGATTTGGGTCTTGGAATCCATACATATGGTGGTTTGTAAGCCCATGATTGTTGGAGCCTTTGATATGATAGAATCCTTGGTCATGATTCCCTCATCACTTGGTGATGGAGTCCTATGTGATGGGATTGAAGTCCATGGAAAGTATCTTGTTTAAATATCATATGATATCCTTGAAAGAGTCCTTGAAACCCTTGCATGCGGTGCCTTGGGTCTTGAACCATCATGATGTATGGTCCTATTTGTGGTTATATGGCTATTGGGATGTAGATGGAGGTAGATCCCACGGACGTGCCTTGATATGTTGAAGAAGACTTTGAAACTCTTGTAGTTAGTGGTATGGTCTTTAGCACCCTCATGTGTGGGGTCTTTGACGTCCTGGACACATTGAATAATTTAAGGGTATTAGACCAAGAATTTGCAAATAAACCCATCATAGGGAGATAGTCCTCGTCAAGCCATTTCCATTGATATGTGGAGCATCTTCTAACTCCTTATGGTTGAAGAGATATGAATTTTTGAAGTTGGTGTACCCCACCTTTTTGGGTGAGCTGACCTAACAAAAGAAAATTTAATTATTTGTAATTTTGAATTGCATGTCGGCCCTGTTTGAGGTAATAACTTTCCTCCATGACCTATATAAATAGAATATCAAACATTTCATTTGATCATCAATTGGAATTTCGCAACTCTTGGAGAAAAGTGCGAAATTTTGTGGAGGAGAAATTTTTGGGCATCTTTACTAAAATTGGCATAACTTTTGCATACTGAATCGGAATTACAAAATTCTCGGCTCGTTGGAAAGCTTGCTACGAGGGCTATGTGATGACATGATCTAGAGTTTATTTTGGTTTGTCTATTGTTTCTTGACCTTATGATCTTCAAAAAGGTATGGCTCATGCTTCTGGGTTTCTCTTGTAATGGCACATGTCTCTCATGGATAGAGTTCATATTTGATATTAGTATGTGAGCCTATATATTGGTATATATATTTGAAGTCATTATGGAGGATATGATGATGATGTTGCATACCTTTATGCTATGATATTATACACTTTATGATGATAATGCATGTGATAATGATGTACACTCTATGAAGTTGATGCACTCCTATACAATATGATGTACATGCATACCATAGTGTGATGATGCTCTCCTATGCATTATGATGTATACTTGATGATATGGAATTATAAATGATGCAATGAAAACAATAGTACAATGATGAATAGTGGTAATTAGGAGTGAGTACATTGGATCCGTTGAGCAGCATTAGCACAGGCTACTACATGTGCATTTGGTCTAACTCAGATTGGCTGAGTTGTATGAGCAGTTGGTTTGACCCAGGTGGTCTGGTACATAGTTGGTTGAACTCAGTTTTATAGATTCAAACAATGTGAACAACAGATTGATTTATGCACATAGATTGATTGGTACAGCTAGATCGGACAGATTGATTGGTACTGCCAGATTGCACAGATTAATTGTACAGGATGATAAACAGTGTGACATAGTTGTGATGAGCAGTGTTCAGTTAATGGTTAGTGGACAGTTGATGAGCAGTGAAAGTGGTTTTGCAGTGTGGTACAGGTTGTGCAGTGTGGTTTAGATTTTGCAGTGTGATACATGTTGTGCAGTGTGGTACAGGTTATGCAGTGTGGTTTAGATTTTGCAGTGTGATACAGGTTGTGCAGTGTGGTACAGGTTGTGCAGTGTGGTTTAGATTGTGCAGTGTGGTACAGGTGTTGGATAGCAGGTCCGCAGGATCAGTGCAATTTGTGGTTCAGTAGTTCAGTATCTATATTCATATCAGGGTGGCAGGACGGGGCAAGGAAATATAGGGAGCTAAGGATTCCTTCAGGTTGTAGCCTGTAAACCAGGGGGTTGTAGCCTCCTTCCAGTTGTAGCTGGAGAATTGAAGTCTTTGTAATAAAGGGGGTTGTTGCCTCCTTCCAGTTGTTGCTGGTAAATTATTATTATAAAGGCTTCCGTGGTTTTTCCCCCAGGACTTGGGTTTCCACGTAAAAATCTTATGTACTGTGTTTTGCTATGCTTCCTATGTGATGATGATATGGTGATATGTGATGATGAGCTGTAATTGTTAATAATGCTGATGATATAATGATAATGTGGTAATACATTAATGAATGATGTATTGAAGAAGCAGTTGATGATTGTTAAAGTTAAAAAGTAATACACACTGTTCACCCCCCCCCTCTTAGTGTGCTCGGTGTGTCCAACAGGACCAGATGAAGTCCTTCGTTGATGCATTATTCCGCATGAAAAAGAAAGAGTATTGGAGGAAGCTCATGAGGGGATCACAGGAGGTCATTATGGAGGGTGTACGACTACTAGGAAAAACATTCAGGCTAGACTATGGTGGCCAACAGTGCATGGTGATGCCGTAGATTATGAAAAGAGTTGTTATGTATGTCAAAGAACAGGTAAACCATCGTGGAGGGATGAAATGGCACTAGTACCGCAATTGACATTACAAGCCTTCGACAAATGGGAAGTTGAATTTGTGGGACCCATCAACCCATCGGGGAGAAGAACAAGGTCGTGATACATAATTACCGCGACTAATTACTTGACGAGATGGGATGAAGCAGTGTCAGTAAAGGATTGCAGAGTTGCGACAACAACAACGTTTATCTTTGATAACATGGTCACCAGGTTCGGGTGCCCAAAGATATTGACAAGCAATCAAGGCACTCAATTCATCAATAAAACTATCAGGGCCATGACGAAAGAATTTCACATTCAACATAAAAGGATTACCCCATATAATTCACTGGAGAATGGTGCAGTGGAGGCACTGAATAAGGTATTGTAGCATGTGCTCACCAAGGTGTGTAACAAAAACCACAACGACTAGGATTTGAATATTCTGGCGGTACTATGGCCTTACAAAATGACATGTAAAAGGTTGACAGGATAGACTCCATTCAAGTTAGTCTATGGTCAAGAAACAATGATGCCAATGGAGTATATTGTCCTCATTCTACGGATCCTAGCAGAAACAGGAATGAGTGACGACGAATCCATCGAAGAATGTTTGGCACAACTGTTACAGCTTGATGAAGATTGCTTCATCGCAACATTTCATCAGCAGTTAGAAAAGGATCGATATAAGGCTTGAAACAATCGCCACATAAAGGAGAAGCACTTCCACCACGGAGACACTGTCATGTTGTATGACAATAAGTATGAGAAGCACCCAGGTAAGGTACATATTCATTGGTTGGGTCCATACCTTATCAATTTCATTACTAACGGAGGTGTAGTCTAGCTACAAAAAATAGATGTTGCACTGTTGAAACATTTAGTGAATGCTAGCCAGCTAAATCCTTATTAAGATATCCAAGCGCGCAGCGACTAAAAAATAAATTAATTCGACATGAAAAGAAAAAAACAGAAGCACATTGTGAAGGTTGGGAAGTTGTCGATGGCACTGGGTTTGTCGATGCAACAATGGCGGAGTAAGGAATAGTGACGAGGTTCAGATATTTTCGACATTCAGCATGAGCAAGTCAAATCAGGTAATAATTACAATAGTTAGGCCGTGGCAGGAGATGACGTGGGTGAATGATGACACACACTTCATGACAGTATTTGGTAAATCAGTGAAGGATTTGACGGACGATTTGGAAATCATTGTCCAAGAGTGACAAGATGGATGGGAAGTGGGCAAGTGAAGTTATAAATAAACATGCAAAAGGATAGTTAGACTCATTAATCCTTATGCGCCTAACTGAATAAGTTTTAGAAGAAGAATCAGAGCGAAGAGTGAGGTTAAAGGGTTGCAATGGAGCATTTCATTTCCAGCATGAGCACACACGGGGCGCTAAGTGAGAGGACAACAAGTGTTCATGAACAACCAATAGTTTCATAAGCACGGATGATTAGGAATAAGAGAAGTACCAGTTGACCGATGGATACTGACCAAAGAACGAAGTGGGGTGCTCGCATCTCAGCACGAGCTGCAATTGATGGAGAACTGATGGGTTTTTCAATTACCACAGAACCAATGCAAGGAACAATTTGGATCCAGTGAAGGATGATCAAATTCGTGAAATCGATGTGTCGAAACTTGAGCAGTTGGATTTCGCATGCGTTGTCCACTATGGGTGCTAGAAATCATTTCACAAGGTGAAGAGGAGTATGAAGAAGTCACAAAGATTAAAGCTAGAGCTAAGGAAGCGGTCGACCTAATTAAGGTAACATACGACGAGTTCAAGGAGTAGGTAAAAAAAATAGAAGTTCCCATCTGATTTGGCAAGAGGGAGAGGCACAATTTTGTGTTGACAGCCTATTGGCATGGGTCCAGAGTGCACAACTGCGGAACCCCCAAGCGGCGAAAGGGAAATTCAAGAAAAAAAGACCGGTCGCAAATAATAAAGGAGTTGATATATGCGGAAATATTTGGTTAATTTAGTTAGTAATGGGTCATTCAAACCATTTTGTAATGACCAAGTGAGCCTATAAATAGAAGTACGATGGTAAGCCTAAGGGCATCTATTTTTCATCCTATGATATTATATGATCATTTATGCATCTATCTGTGTTTTAATCTTTTGGATTGATCTATGGAATCATTTAGATGGTTTCAGTTTGTTTGATCACAACAATTCCTCTCAGCTTGTGATGGTTCAAGGATGTGTGATAAATACTGGAACCGATTGATATATATCTATGTCTCTTTGTCTTTCAGAGTGTTTGTTGTTTCATTGAAATCATAGTAGATGTTTTCGCAGTTATCTTATGTATCGTAGATTCCTTAAACATGCTTTGATAATCAGTTTAATTCGTTAATTATGGGAAAGTAATGTAGTTCATGCGAATAAGGATGATGGTTAATAGATTGATAGTATGATGTCCTGATGCGGATGCAAATATTTGGCTTGAGTTTCGAATGAGAGTGAGTTAGTGCATGTCTTCTCACCATTGCGGAAACTTGGTTCCTACTGCCCCCCTTAGGCATCTCGGTTGAGACTTCACTCGCTTTGTGGGTGATGCTGGTGTTTGTGCTAGAAATTATCCCCAGACTACAGAGGGAGCAAGTTAGTACAATCTCAATATAATGAACATAAAATAGGGTTTGTTTTGGTGATTTTTTGGTTTGAGGGATTCATATTCAAGAAGGAAATTTAACATTCAACCAATGCAAAAACTAAATCATATAAATTCAAGAACTGAGATATAACAATGTAAGATAATAAACAAAAACCACAAACATTCATTGCACTATACTGGTTCAGTTCACAAAACATGAGCATTCACATGAGAAAAAACTTAAAACAAGGAATGAAATCATATGTTGAGTGATCAAAATAACCATAAACAAAATCAATAGAGAAAATATAGTGGCTTATATTCATATATAGATCAATCTCAGTCTTCAAAACTTACAGGAGAGCCATATTCATTAGTGTGAATGTATATTCCCAAATATGCTCCAAGCTCTATCATTATTTCTTGAAACCAAAATCCAACCTCTTGATGGTATACGTTATAAGCATGTACATTTGTATCTTTAATAATGGATAAATCTGATTTAATAGTTCAAAGATCCGAAAAAGATTTTAGATCTGAAAATGATGCACAAGCATGCTGAAACAATTGCAAGCTCGGATGATCTTCATGTTGTCCATATACTTCTTCAGTTTCTTCCATATCCAAAACATTGTCCAATGTCTGAAAAGAGAGCTGTGCACATGCCCGAAGATTGCTCTCTACTTCCTTTGCATCAACAAACATCTGATGCAAGGATGGTGAATTTCTCTCTCTAAGATAAAGGACTAAATCTGGTTGTTGAAGAGTTGATGCATAATGTATCATAACAACTTTTTCTAAAGGTCTGATCTCTGTAGGCATGCTGACATAAAATCTTTGAAACCTCCGATTAAATTTAGTAATAGGCTCATCACTTTCCCTTCTCAAAGCATAGAAATCAGTTAAGTACTGATCGAAGGACATATTCTCACCCCAATACTTTGAGAATGCATAATAAAAATCTGTCCAAGAATTAATTGAACCATCTTCCAAACCCCTAAACCATGAAGCAGCATCCCGAACCAAAGATTTGGAAAATCATCTCATAACAACATCCTTGTGTATAATCTCAAAATTGTCAATGAAATTATGAAAGACTTCCGAGTGATTTTCTCCTGTGATATGGTCTTCTCCAGAAAACCGGGTAAGATACTCAAAAAAATTGAGAGGAGAAGGATTAAGGTGATATGGCAACTTCAAAGGTTTAAACAACACATTTCTGATTTTGGTTTGAAAAGTAGTAGGCTGAAAATGAGGATTAATAGGCTGATGGAAAGTTTCAGCAGTAATGGTAGAAGGTAATAGATCAGCTTTATTACCTACAGGATGACAAGAATAATTAGGCTCGGGAGATATGAGTATACGTACGTCATTTTTATCATGGATTTCAGCTGAAGGAATATGATCAACATCTACAACACAAGAAGAATGCAAACTTTCTTCTTCAAAAGGATATATAGTTGAAGGTTCAGAGTAGACAAAGCAAAGAATGATTCTTTTGACATGTAATGGGAAAGACAAAAGAGAGCTGATGAATAAGAAAAATATTTCATGGAGAAAACTAACAAACTGATACCTGGTCTTTCCATTTGGATTCTTCATTTCTTATCAGCAAAATTCTTCTTTTAGTAGATTCTTTAATAGTGGAGTCACCAGGTAAATGATTGCAGTCTATCTCTATATGCTTCTCTTGTCTGCCATCAAGAGTTAGATTTGTGTCATTATGGTTCTTCCTGGGGAAGATGATCTTCACTTCTGTCCCCGGCAACAGCGCCAAAGATGTTTGTGCTAGAAATTGTCCGTAGACTATAGAGGGAGCAAGCTAGTACAATCTCAATATAATGAACATAAAATAGAGTTTGTTTTGGTGATTTTGTGGTTTGAGGGTTTCATATTCAAGAAGGTAATTTAACATTCAACCAATGCAAAAACTAAATCATATAAATTCAAGAACTGAGATATAACAATGTAAGATAATAAACAAAAACCACAAACATTCATTACATTGTACTGGTTCAGTTCACAACACATGAGAATTCACATGAGAAAAAACTTAAAACGAGGAATGAAATCTTATGTTGAGTGATCAAAATGACCATAAACAAAATCAATAGAGAAAATATAGTGGCTTATATTCATATACAGATCAATCTCAGTCTTCAAAACTTACAGGAGAGCCATATGCATTAGTGTTAATGTATATTCCCAAATATGCTCCAAGCTCTATTTTATTTCTTGAAACCAAAATCCAACCTCTTGTCTACCTCCTCCTTTACTCCTTTTATCTATGTACAAAAGGAATAGTTTGCTAACTACCTTCTAGGTCAAATTTTAAGGAAGTTACATCCATTAGTTACATACTAACTCAAATCTTTAAAGAGACATTAACTAAAAATAACAAATCGGATTCTGGGAAATTAGGTGAATTTCTGGAAAATTGGGTCTCAAAGATGCCTCCATATCTCTTGATTCATGACACCTGTTATAAAACTAAGAGAGGTGTTTTTAAATGACGACATGAAGAACACAAACCTCTCTTGGTTTTTAAAAATTCATCTCCAATTGATCGGAATACGTGCTGTAAATTTGTGACTAAAATAGGAAAATATTAAATATTTTAATCCCTGAAAAATAGGCCACAAAGATGAATTCAAATCTTTCAAATGGTGACACCTGTTGCAAAACTGAGAGAGGTTTTTATGAATGAGCCCGTGCTTGAAAAAAACGATTTGGTATTTCTGAAATTCATCTCCATCTTCTCATAATATGGACTAAAAGATCATGACTAAAACAGAGAAAAACATACGTTCTGGTAGCGCCTTAGTGTATGCAGTTTCATTACTGCGCTGCGGGAATCTCTCCAATGAAGACATTGAAAAAGAAACTCAACATAAAGGTTAAAATTTGATTATAGGAGTTAGGGAAAATCTTAAATAAGTATTTTGAAGACTTTGAAAGAAGTATAGCATTTAATAAGCCACTTAGGGGTAAAATAATTAAAATGAAAAACTATAACATAAATAATAAAAGACATTCAAAATTATTAAAATTCAAGATAAAATAAAATGAAAAGTGAATAAGAGTCAAACAATTTAAAAGAAACAGATCGAAAAATGTGAAAAATTTGGGAACAATTTCAGTGTTAACATCTGGCTCTGGCTGGGGGATGAAAGCCTCCCTATGAGATTTCAAGAACCTGTAGACCTTGTGCCTTATTCATTGGGTGATGGAGTCATTTGTATTTTGTTCCCAACCTGTTACCATTAGTTGCAACCCTGCTCTTTTGACTGTTAAATATAAACTGAAACTACTCATTCCAAACCATACTTGCTGAAAAGAATCTGCACAGTGAAAATTGAAACCAATGCTAAAAAAAAAGGAGCTTATTTATTTTCAACTTCTACCTATTCTAACCAATTGAAAACTTCTTTGCTCATGGATATACAAATTTCCAAAATAGCCAATCAAGCAACTGATTTCGTGGCATGGCTTTATGCTTGCAATTGTCTGAGAAAACATACAAAAAAATTAATGTATGCAACAAAAAGTTGTTGGATAGCTTATATTCATAGATGTAATGAAGCACCATACCAAAATTGTCAGCATGTAAAGCTTTTGAAAATGAAGACTCCAACCATTCAGCTATGGGTTCTTGGAATTCTTGACAAAACATTCTCAGTTGATCGAAAGGACATAGCTGCCACTATATTTTATCTAGAACACTTTCATGATTTTTCTGAACATAAAATATTTGAACAACACTCAAAATATCAAGGCAGTCAAGCTACAAATTACTTGCATCAATTTCAAAAGTAGGAACATCATGTGCAATAGGATCTCATCTTTGCTGGAATGTTTCTTCATGCATACGATTGGTATACATATATTCAACTTCATTCTCTACCTGTAAATAAATTCCTTGACGAAAACTTGCACAAATAAAACTCTGAAAGTGATCATAAGTCAAGAATGGAAACTGATTTTCTAAATCAAGAGTAAAATGACGAGGGGCAGTAACCTTCTCTGAAATATAAATGTCACCACTTTCCGCAAAATCTTCCTCATGATATTCATCATAAACAAAATCAACCCTTTGCTCATAATTATAAAGAAGGGCAGCTGCATATGTAAATTCATCTTGATGGTATACATTATAAGCATGTACATTTGTATCTTTAATAATGGAGAAATTTGATTTAATAATTCAAAGATCAGAAAAAGATTTTAGATCTGAAAATGATGCACAAGCATGCTGAAACAATTGGAAGCTCGGATGATCTTCATGTTGTCCATATACTTCTTCAGTTTCTTCCGTATCCAAAACATTGTCCAATGTCTGAAAAGAGAGCTATGCACATGCCCGAAGATTGCTCTCTACTTCCTTTGCATCAACAAACATCTGATGCAAGGATGGTGAATTTCTCTCTCTGAGATAAAGGACTAAATCTGGTTGTTGAAGAGTTGATGCATAATGTATCATAGCAAATTTTTCTAAAGGTCTGATCTCTGTAGGCATGCTGACATAAAATATTTTAAACCTCTGATTAAATTCAATAATAGGCTCATCACTTTCCCTTCTCAAAGCATAGAAATCAGTTAAGTACTGATCGGAGGACATATTCTCACCCCAATACTTTGAGAATGCATAATAAAAATCTGTCCAAGAATTAATTGAACCAGCTTCCAAACCCCTAAACCATGAAGCAGCATCCCGAACCAAAGATTTGGAAAATAACCTCATAACAACATCCTCGTGTATAATCTCAAAATTGTCAATGAAATTATGAAAGGATTCCGAGTGATTTTCTCCTGTGATATGGTCTTCTCCAGAAAACCAGGGAAGATACTCAAAGAAATTGAGAGGATAAGGATTAAGGTGATATGGTAGCTTCAAAGGTTTAAACAACACATTTCTGATTTTGGTTTGAAAAGTAGTAGGCTGAAAATGAGGATTAATAGGCTAATGGAAAGTTTCAGCAGTAATGGTAGAAGGTAATAGATCAACTTTATTACCTACAGGATGACAAGAATAATCAAGCTCGAGAGATATGAGTATACGTACGTCATTTTTCTCATGGATTTTAGATGAAGGGATATGATCAACATCTACAACACAGGAAGAATGCAAAATTTCTTCTTCCAAAGGATATATAGTTGAAGGTTCGAAGTAGACAAAGCAAAGAATGATTCTTTTGACATGTAATGTGAAAGACAAAAAAGAGCTGATGAATAAGAACAAGATTTCATGGAGAAAACTAACAAATTGATACCTGTTCTTTCCATTTGGATTCTTCATTTCTTATCAGCCGAATTCTTCTTTCAATAGATTCTTTAATAATGGAGTCACTAGGCAAATGATTGTAGTCTATCTCTATGTCCTTCTCTTGTTTTCCATCATGAGTCAGATCTGTGTCATTATGGTTCTTCCTGAGGAAGATGATCTTCACTTCCGTCCCCGGCAACGGCACCAAATATGTTTGTGCTAGAAATTGTCCCTAGACTATAGAGGGGGCAAGCTAGTACAATCTCAATATAATGAACAGAAAATAGAGTTTGTTTTGGTGATTTTGTGGTTTGAGGGTTTCGTATTCAAGAAGGTAATTTAACATTCAACCAATGCAAAAAATAAATCATATAAATTCAAGAACTAAGATTTAACAATCCAAGATAATAAACAAAAACCACAAGCATTCATTGCACTGTACTAGTTCAGTTCACAACACATGAGCATTCACATGAGAAAAAACTTAAAACAAGGAATGAAATCTTTTGTTGAGTGATCAAAATGACCATAAACAAAATCAATAGAGAAAATATAGTGGCTTATATTCATAGATAGATCAATCTCAGTCTTCAAAACTTACAGGAGAGCCATATGCATTAGTGTGAATGTATATTCCCAAATATGCTCTAAGCTCTATTTTATTTCTTGAAACCAAAATCCAACCTCTTGTCTACCTCCTCCTTTACTCCTTTTATCTATGTACAAAAGGAGTAGTTTGCTAACTACCTTCTAGGTGAAATTATAAAGCAGTTACATCCATTAGTTACATACTAACTCAAATCTTTAAAGAGACATTAACTAAAAATAACAAATTGGATTCTGGGAAATTAGGCGAATTTCTGGAAAATTGGGTCTCAAATATGCCTCCATATCTCTTGATTCACGACACCTGTTAGAAAAATAAGAGAGGTATTTTTAAATGAGGCCATGAAGAACAAAAACCCCTCTTGGTTTTTAAAAATTCCTCTCGAATTGATGAGAATACGTGCTAGAAATTTGTGACTAAAACAAGGAAATATTAAATATTTTAATCCATGAAAAATAGGCCACAAAGATGAATTTGAATCTTTCAAACAGTGACACCTGTTGCAAACCTCTTTGGGATTTCTGAAATTCATCTCCATATTCTCGTAATATGCACCGAAAGATCGTGACGAAAATAGAGAAAAACATACGTTCTGGTAGTGCCTTAGTGTATGCAGTTTCATTACTGCGCTGCAGGAATCTCTCCAATGAAGACTTTGAAAGAAGTATAGCATTTGATAAGCCACTTAGGGTTAAAATAAATTAAAATGAAAAAATATAACATAAATCATAAAATAAATTCAAAATGATTAAAATTCAAGATAAAATAAAATGAAAAGTGAATAAGAGTAAAAAAAGTTAAAAGAAACAAATCGAAAAATGGGAAAAATTTGGGAACAATTTCAGTGTTAACAGGTGGGAAGGGTAAAACCTTTCTGGGCCGATTTTTAAGGGTGTCTAGTCGATGTTTGCTGACAGCAGTGCGAAGTGAACCCCTTTCGATAGAGATGTGTCAACAGGGAGCATAGGAATTACCAACCTTTTCAATGTTTCATATCTTTTCGGTATTATTCATGATGCTCTTGTCTTTGTAAAACCCCTTGTTATAAAAAGTTATATGCAAAATACAGATTATTATTGTTATATATTGATTTTGTTTCCAAAGCATATATATAGAGAGAGATATAGGGAGAGAGGGAGAGAGAGAGAGCCTTGAGGGGTAGCTCAATTTGTTTGATTTTTTGGGACCAATACGACACAAGGTCGAGGTCGAGGATTCAATTCTCTAGTTCATTCGTGGCCATTAGGCATCGAAGTAATGCAGATAGGGGTGAGGCCCCTTCACGTGGGACCCCTTGGTTTGGGTCCATAGATGTACTAAGCTCTAGAGTCGTGAACCACATAGAAATATATATATATATATATATATATATATCACAACTACCAATTGAAGGAAAACGTTCTTAAATGTGAGGATAATACAACATAGAATGTGATTCCTATGTATGAAAACAAATTATTTTCTATAGAGTTTGGAATAGGTTACCGTGATTTAATACTCCTTTATATATCTTCTTCAATCAAATATAGCTCATTCATTTGATTATTGAATTTTTTTTTTTGTAAATATTAAAGATGGAAGAATGTGTCTAACTTAATTAAACTTCAATTTTTTGTTTAATATACACTAAGGGATACTATTTAAGTTCTCCTAGCCTTTCTTCCTCCATTATTAACCTATTTATAAGACACTGTTCTCCAATATACTATTGAGTACCGAAAAAATTCTTTCCATTAGCATTAGAATGTAGTTTGTTGCATTTGCATTCAATTCCAATATTAGTTTCATTTATCAAGTTAGGAAGTTAAGGGTTCGGATGCTTAACCCAAATAGAATATATATCCCTATCTCTTTATCTTTCACAATGTTTGATGTTTCATTGAAATTGCAGTAGATGTTTTCAAAGTTATATTATGTACTGCAGATTCCTTAAACGTGCTTTGATAATCTGTTTAATTCATGAATTATGAGATAGTAATGTAGTTAATGCGAATAAGGATGATGGTTAATAGATTGATAGTATGATGTACTGATGCAGATGCAAATATCTATCTTATGTTGCGAATGAGAGTGAGGTAGTGCATGTCTTCTCACTACTGCAGAAACTTGGTTCTTGCAGCCCCCCTTAGGCATCTTGGGTGAGACTTCACTCTTTCTACGGATGTTGCTGGGAAGGGTAAAACATTTCTAGGCTGATGTTTAAGGGTGTATAGTTGATGTTTGTTAACAACAGTGCAAAGTGAACCCATGTCGACAGAACTGTGTCAACAAATCGTTCTTTTTCTGGGACCCTAGTGCGAAAGAAGAGAAGACATGTTGTGGCATCTGACGAAGTCGGAGATCGAGGAATGGTTTCACAAGAAGACACGAGAGTTTGCTAAGGAAGAAAATAGGAACCCTGGATGGTCGATAACTGATTGGTTACATAAATATATATACTCTGATATTCATGAATTGTTCTTTTATGAATTTCCTATACCGCTACATGAATTGTAATGTCCCCTCCTACCATATCAGCGTGATAGGGAGGACGTGGTGCTCAATCCGGGCGATTAGCCCCAAAACGTTTGAATTAAAATCATTGATGCAAAGAACTGTATCTATGCATGCTATGGAAAAACGATGGTAATCAAATAAATGCTGTTGATCTCTAACACACATTCAAGATTCTGTGACAGCCATGAAATAAAGATCTGTGCAGAATTATACAAGATCATATGGAAATGCATAATCATTTTAATACACAGCGGAAGCAAATCTATTAACAGATCCATGATACATTCAAAATATTCATCAAATGGTAATTGCAAATGTAACACAGGAGAATACTTATCTTATGCAAAAGTAGTCCCACACAACTGGCTATGCAACTGCAACGTTCCACCCAACCGTAGGCCAGTGTGCTCCTCACTCTCTCAGCACCACTGCCACCCCCGAGCTGGGCATGATCTCTACAAGGAACCAGAAAACAGCAGACTCACACATAGCCAAGCATACACCAAGATGAGCCAAGCCAATCTACAATTGGGTTTATCAGGCTACTAGGAGATGGAAAGGAAGAGTTGCTAAGCTAGTGAGCTCCAGCACAGAGCCAGGGATAACCTTGCAAGATCTATCTAGCTTGGCACCCACAATACCTACACACCCAGCACAAGGAAGTATTCTTTTCACTGCTGTGCAGTCCCTCAAGCCATACCTTCCCTATCTAGTGCTCTCAGGGTATGCATAGAAAAGTAACCAAAGCCCTCTTGATCTTCTTGAGAGGTTGTATCCCCCACTAGGTTTATCAAGCCACTTCTATCCACTACCACTCCAACACTTCAGCTCACAGGCTCAAACCAAGAGCAAGGATGCACATAATAGCAGAACCCCACTTGTTGGGCATGAGGAAAACGTTTTCCACAGTGGGATGCATGAGATGGGGTTTCAACTAACCCAGAAAAACGTGGAAATCCACAAAAACGAAATGGGGAGTTGGTGAACAACCCAGGAAGCCAAATCCGTTTTTAGAAAAACGTCCTTGGACATTCAGGGGCAAAAACGACCTCCCTACAGTCCCCAAAACGTGGCCCTCCCTCTCCCAACTGTTATATACTGCAAAAACGACTCCCAGGCATGGAAAAATGCAGTATTTAGATGAAAAACGTAAATGGAAAGACCCCAGCTAAATCCAACTGCGTGAATGAATGAAGACTGCCCATTCCCCATGGCTTTGGGCACCATTTCGTGGGTGGTTTCTTGCCCCACAAGCAAAAACACAATTTTCCAAGTTGATGGCTTGCCCATGCACGAAAATGGCTTGCCCATACTCTTTCATTCCCAAGGCATTAACTGCCTTAACCAATTTCTTGGAAGAATTAAATGATTGGGTACATGAGACAAAATGGGTAGTTGATGGTTTATGGGTTTCCCCATTGACACATGGATTAATACCATTGGCTCAAGGGTTTGAATAATTTCCCCTCCCTTTTCCTTGTAGAGTCATGCCCCATCTCTTTTGTTGCATTGCATAGCCGGTTGTGGGTTTTTCATTGAAAATTCATAATTACATGATGTCTTATATACATTGTGCCCATCTCACACAAGAACCGTAGGCATATGTTTTTAATTTCCGATACATGAAACGCTAAATCAACGGTGGGGCCTTGGCCTTGAGCTCCTCACCATGATTAATTACAATATTTACATCATTTACGATTTAATACAAAGGGGGGGTCAAAATGGGGACATTACATGAATGGTTTCCAGAATTGACTTTTCAAAAGAATAATTTCCAAGGCGGAGAGCCTGAACACTGGACACCAAAACTGATCCAACAATTGAAACAAGTGGACAACAAAGCATCAAGAGTTGTCTAGGTTTGGGTAGACAGTATTTTGGAAGGATACATCATTGAATTTATTGTCGACACGATTAAGTCATATAGTGTCGCAGAAAGGAAATTTTTCAAGGGACCCAGAGGAAGGTTTCCATTGTCATTGAAACTGTGGATTAACATGCTCATTTGTGAAAAGGGCATACTGAAGATGAATTCCGACGAGTAGAGATCAGGTGTGCGGAGGCTGTGTGTGTCGAACTGATGTGGGTCTGATAGAATGAAGAGGGGTAGATGGATATGAGTTATGAAGAAATATTAAGGGAGGTTGTGGAATATTGTGGTACCTTGTGAAGTGGGGTGAGGCTCCAGCTAGAGAATAAGAGGAGGACTGAGAGAGAGGGGGAGAGAGTCTCCTAGGGAGACTAGGAAAAAGAACTGCGACACTGGACCACAAAGGACTAAGTGACCTTACTGTGACATAGAAAGTGACAAGGCTAACCCTGAACCTGAGGAAGGAGAGACCTAAAGCTACAATGTACCCACCACCCTGTGCACTACACCAAACTTCATAGGATGAAATATAATCTCTTCGCAGGGTTGTCCCGCGTGTCACAATAGTGGGTCTATGAATACTAGTAGGAAACCAAGGATGGAAGGCGACAATGTGAAGATGTTGATCTTTCATGGTAATGGGATTGAGGATCCCAAACAATAATGGTTTTTATGCGAAGAAGTATGGATGATGAAGCAAGTACAAGATGATGATATCAAGAAGGGACAACTAACAACAACCTTTAGGGGTCGTGCATTGGATTGGTTTATGACGTTTGTACAAGTACCTACAGGGAATCCTGAGAAAAAATTGGCATGAATCAAAGCAGGATTGATTGATGAATTTAGGAAACCAAAATCAGAGTCGCAATATATCACAGAATTGAAGGAAATAATGCAATTTCCTAATGAATCGGTATGGGAATTCGATCAGAGATACAAAAATATGATGGCCAAACTAAGTTTTGAAATGAGTGACATGCATCACAAAGAATGGTTCATTGCAAGATTGGTACTGCACATTCGTATGCCACTAATGCAGTAGAAGATTGTATCCCAAGCAGAGGCATTGGAAATTATGATGAAGCTCGAGGCTTCACCAGTTGGAGAAAAAGGGATAGGTATGAACCAAATACAAGCGCAACTAGCGAACTTGATGATCCAACGACACGATATCAAGAAGGGGAAATAAGTTTACGAATAAATATGGTGCAGTCGATGCAAATATGAAGGACACCATAAGGATCAGTGCCCATAATTTTGTGAATACGTACAGTATGGAACTCCAAACCCACTTAGTCAAGGAGCGATTCCCTGGTGTCATATTTTTCAGATGAGGGGACATCGATCATAAGAATGTGTATACTTACATTAAATTGTGTCGAAACCGACTAGCCTTTTTTTCAATTTCTGTCGATCGGTCGGTCATGAGGAGAAGGATTGTAGAGCATATGATTTACTCCAAGAGAGAACTGTGGATACATTTTTTATGAAGGGAGAAGAGAAAAACCCTGTACAACATCAACAATAATATAATCAGCAGCAGCTGCATTACAATCAACCGTTTCCATAGTATAACTAGCTGCAGCCACATTATAATCAACAGCGTAGCCTTAGTAAAACCAACCACCGTCGCAGTACAACCAACTGCAGTACCAGTTGTCGCAATATAATCAGCAGTCGTACAATCTGTCGTGAGGAGGATTCAGTGGAGGATCACGTAGAGGTATCGGAGGAGAATTTTGTCACAGAGGAACTTTTGGATGAGATCGAGGGCCAATTACATGCTATAATTGTGGCCAGATTGGACATTATCAAAGGGATTGTTCGAATCCGACTCCGCAGTGTACCTATTGCAGTGTAGCAAACCATACTATTAAGGAGTGTCCTCAGTTGATTGCGAAGTGGAAAACTAAGAACCCACCACAACCACAACCGAATTTGAATGTGACTCAGAATCAAAATCCGAACTCCAATGACAGAAGATCTCAGCGGAGATAAGAATTTGACCTGTGAATGTTGTAGTAGTGACCATGGGGGAACTACAACAGGATAAGATAGACCACTGCCTAGTGTTCAACCTAGAACAAGGAAACATGTTCGATTTGATGCGGAAGCAGAAAAAGAGACCCTTTTGGAAGCACGAGATATGATGACAAAGAATAAGATGACACCTATAAGCCATAAGGAACCTATTTATGAGATGCCACAAATATTTGATATGACAAATTCTTAGAGGACACAAGGTAAGGTGAGCACTCTGAGGAACCTCCTGGAAAGTTGTTTGACGCTAGCAAAATATCAAGATCCACTAGCAGATATAGATAGTTTATTATATCGATAGGAGGATGGGAAACATGATCATATAGTGAATTGATTGCACATAAAAAAGACAGGGAGAGAAATGAGGATAACTGTGCAGATTGGTGCATTTGACGTCGATTCTATGATTTTGGAGCTAGGATCAGACGTAAACATCCTAAATAATAAAACATGGCAGACAATGGGGAAAACACAATTGGCATGGTCCCCTGTACAACTTCTACTGGCAAATTAGAGAAAGGTTAAACCAATTGGTTGATTATGTCATCTTCTGGTCGAAATAGAGGGATTGAATACTTACGTAGACTTCGATGTTATAGAGATAGTTGACAACACAAGCCCCAACCTGGTGTTTCTAGGAATAGACTGGGAAATGGAGAATCAAGCTTTATCAACTTTAAAAAGAGGACAATGTCTTTCTAAAATCGCGACATAAAGGTAGTCGCCCCACTTGATCCATCAAAAGGGAAGAGGTATGTCGAACCAAAGAGTCATGAATTTATAGAAGGATGGGAAAATGTCTACAAAATCTCAGAGGATTACACCAATCCCACTGTAGACAGGGAATTGGGGTGGAAAAGTGTTAGTTTTGCGTCATCAGTGTTGATGTATATGTAACTTCGGAATGTATTTCATCTATGTATTTCATATATATTTATTGTACCCTTATAAGAGATGTGTTATTCCTCTATAAGGAAGTGTCATCATGTGTATTGACAAGTGTCGCAAGTGTGTGTACTTGTCGATGGGTTATTAGACCACCATGTGTGGGGTCGGCCTTGAAATATATATTATATTATGGATGTACCTAGCTAGACAAGTCGGCCCCATAGTGTAACTGGGAAAACAGGTTAAGTATAAATAGAGATCGGGAGATAAATAGAGATCGGGAGATCTCTATTTGATCACTCAGAAACTCACACTTCTCTCACTCGGAAAGTGGTGCACTAGTGAGGAGGAGGATCATCTGCTACTAGGAGACTATCTTGGTGTATTTTGGTTGTACTTTGGTTGAGCCATTGCTCTCTCTATCTCTGAGGAAGTTGTGGGGTTTTTCACCTTAGGGTTTTCCCCACGGAAACTTTGTGTCTCTTGTCTCTCATGCTTTTGATTCTTGTGATGCTTGTGATGCTTATTATTGTTGGGTATGTTATATCTCTTCACATGGTCGCTGTGTGTACAACACGATCCCTACGGCACTAGTACTTTTGATTTTTGGGTTGCTTTTTGCTTTTTCGCGATTTTCGACCCATTGTACTCTATCTAATCCCGGTAAAAGGGATTAGGGTTGAAACCTAATTTCGGGTAAACGAATTAGGGTTTTAGATGCCGCAGAATACCATTTATTGTATTGTACATGTAAAATAAACATATAATGAAAAAGGAGCTGTGCGGCTCTAAGTTTTGTTGGTTTTTTCCCGGTTAAGGGTTTACAGGTGAAAATCTCTGTGTAATGTGTGTGCCATTGTGTATTCTCTGTTAATGCTTAAGAATCAATACAAGTCTGTATTTCACTGTTAAGGTTTAAAAAAACTTACATTTGGTATCAGAGCATTTTTGGGTTTAGAGGGACGCCTTTGTTTCCAAGGGTTTGGCTCAATCTTGGATTTGTGATAAACCTGGTTTCAGTGGGAGCTTTGCAGCGGTGATTTATTTATTTTTGTTTAAAGAATGGCGAGCAGCTCTAGATTCGAGATTGAGAAATTTAATGGTCAGAGCTTTGAGCTATGGAAGCTCAAAATGGAAGATCTTCTGGTAGATAGAGAACAATGGATCGCTGTAGATCCAGGTACCATGCCCATTGGTGCGGTAAAAGAAGAATGGGAAAAGCTGGAAAGAAAAGCAAGAAGCACCATTCGTCTTTGCCTCACAGATTCGGTATTGGTGAACGTATCTGGAGAAGACAGTGCAAAGAAGCTATGGGACAAACTGGGAAATCTATATCAGTCAAAGTCCCTGGTAAATAAGTTATTTCTGCGAAAGAAATTGTACCTTCTGAGGATGACTGATGGAGACTCTGTATCAGAGCATCTAAACGCCTTCAATACTCTGGTAAGTCAGTTGACATCTGTTGGTATTACACTTGCTGATGATGAAAAATGTATTAGTCTGTTGTGCTCTTTGCCAGATTCATGGGATAATCTGGTTATAGCTATTGGGAGTAATGCAACCACGCTAAACTTGGATGATGTGGTTGCATCCCTACCATCGAAGGAAATGAGGCGGAGATCCATAGATAGTTCAGCCAAGGATGCCTTATTTGTAAGAGGTCGCCCTGGAGACAGATCTAAAAATAAGTCTTCAGGTGGTAGATCTAAATCTAGAGGGAGATCTAAATCTCCAGGACCTTCTGTAAGAAAATGCTGGAAGTGCGGTAAAGCTGGGCATTACAAGAAGGATTTTAAATCCAAAAATACTGATAAAAGCAGAGGACCTAATGATGCTCCATCCGCAGATGGGAAAGAATCTACAGAGGAAGGAGGAGATGTGTATCTGGCATCTTCAAGTACACATGCAGAGCATGATTCGTGGTTGATTGACTCAGGTGCGTCTTATCATATGACTCCTCACAGGGAGTGGTTTTCTGAATACGAAAAGTATGATGGAGGAGATGTTTTTATGGGAGACAACTCGGTGGCGAAAATCATAGGTCGAGGAAAGATCAAGCTACTGCTCAAAGATGGAAGGGTTAAAACTCTTCCCGGGGTTCTGCACATTCCAAAGCTGGCTAGAAACCTTATATCTGTAAGTAAAATGGATGATGCAGGTGTGAAAACATTATTTGAAAAGAACACATGCAAGATGGTTCGAGAATCACTGGTGTTGATGAGGGGAGTTCGGATTGGAACTCTATACAAGTTGTTGGGAAGCACCTTCAAAAATGGATGTAACAGTACTATTGTTCCTGAGGGTAAAAATGAAGGAGACAGAGTCCTTACTGTCTCTAGTGAGAAGACATCGCTATGGCATCGAAGGCTGGGACATATTGGAGAGAAGGGTCTTCGACAATTACAAGGTAAAAGTATGGCTGAAGGCATGTCTGATTTCACATTAGATTTCGATTTCTGTGAACATTGCTTATATGGTAAACAGAATCGGGTACGATTCTCATCTGGTGTTGTAAGAGCTAAAGGAATCTTAGAATTAATACACAGTGATGTTTTTGGACCTGTGCCTGTTCCATCACTAGGTAAATCTGTGTATTATGTTTCATTCATAGATGATTTCTCAAGAAAAACTTGGATTTATTTCCTGCGTAAGAAATCTGAGGTTTTTAATAAAGAATTTAAGGCTCTTGTAGAGAATCAAACTGAGAAGAAAATAAAAGTACTCAGAACAGATAACGGTGGAGAACTCTGTGAAAGTGAATTTGAGGAGTTCTGTAAAACGTGTGGAATAGCAAGGCAAAAGACTACTCCATACACACCTCAACAGAATGGGGTTTCGGAAAGGATGAACAGGACATTGATGGAAAAGGCAAGGAGTATGCTCAGTGGTGCAGGGCTAGCACAACAATTCTGGGCAGAAGCTGTTGACACTGCGTGTTACCTAGTGAATAGGACACCCACATCAGCGTTGGTTGACAAGACACCTCATGAGGTTTGGACTGGTAAGAAACCCTCTCTCTCTCATCTCAGAGTGTTTGGGTGTGATGCTTTTGTACATGTTCCAAAGGAGAAAAGGAGCAAGTTGGATAATAAAGCGGAAAAATGTATCTTCATTGGTTACAAGGATGGAGTGAAAGGTTACAAGCTATGGAACCCAGTAAAAAGGCAAACGGTTTACAGTCGAGATGTGATCTTCAGAGAAGTTGAAAGCACTTCCAAGATTGAGGATGTACCAAAGGAAAAGGATTCAGAGAAGCTACACTTTGATATCAAGGATGAAAGAGGTGATTCTTTTGAGGAACCAGATTCGTCTGAATCAGATGAGGAGTCAGAATCGTCTGAATCAGATGAAGAGGCGGATCCACAGACTCCGGTATTGAGGAGATCTGACCGAGTAAGAAGGCAAGTGGAAAGGTACAGTCCCCCTGATTTTCGTTCTAATTTTGTGTTATCTATTACTGATGATGATCCTAGAACTGCTAAAGAGGCAATGGATTCAGAAGATAGTAAACTATGGAAGAAGGCCATGATAGAAGAAATGGATGCCTTGGACAAAAATGAGGCATGGGATCTGGTTGAGTTGCCCGAAGGAAGAAATCCTATTGGAAGCAAATGGGTATTCAAGAAGAAGTTAAATGCAGCAGGAAAAGTGGAGAAGTACAAGGCTCGACTAGTAGCGAAAGGTTATTCCCAAATTGAGGGCATCGATTTTGGTGAGATTTTTTCACCTATTGCAAAATTGACTTCTATTAGATTTCTTCTATCTATTTCTGCTGCTTTTGATCTTGAAGTAGAACAGATGGATGTAAAGACAGCTTTCCTACATGGAAATCTTAATGAAGAGATCTATATGAAGCAACCAGAACGGTTTGTGGTGAAAGGAAGAAAGGAGCTTGTCTGTAAGATGAAAAAGTCTCTCTACGGTTTGAAACAATCTCCCAGAATGTGGTATCAAAAATTTGATACTTATATACTGGGACTTGGTTTCTCAAGAAGCAAAGCTGATCACTGTGTTTATTTTAAGCTAATTGGTGATCAGTTTATTTATGTAATTTTGTATGTTGATGATATGTTGCTAATTGGAAACAACAAGGAAATCATCAAGGATGTCAAGAATCAGCTGTCATCTGAATTTGACATGAAAGATCTTGGTGCTGCAAATTTCATTTTGGGCATGGAAATAAAGAGAGATCGTGAAAACAGGAAACTCTGGTTAAATCAGAGAAAATATGTTGAAACGATATTGAAGAGATTTAATATGCAGGAAAGCAAACCAGTGAAGGTGCCCATTCCTGTAGGTGTAAGGTTATCTGCAGAATAGTGTCCCACGACACAAGAAGAGGTAGAGGACATGTCTCATGTTCCCTATGCTAGTGCAATTGGTAGTCTGATGTATGCCATGGTCTGTACTAGACCATATATAGCCCATGTAGTGGGAGTTTTGAGTAGATACATGTCAAAACCAGGAAAGGAACATTGGACTGCAGTAAAGAGGGTCTTCAGGTATTTGCGTGGCACTACAGATTCTGCAATCTGCTACCAAGGAAGACCCGGTCTAAACAGAGAGATAGATATACAAGGATTTGCTGATGCTGACTGGGCTGGAGATCTTGATCACATAAGATCTACAAGTGGCTACGTTTTTAATCTATTTGGAGGAGCAATCAGTTGGATGAGTAGAAGACAAGCTGTAGTTGCACTCTCAACTACAGAAGCTGAATACATGGCAGCTACCCATGCAAGTAAGGAAGCTGTATGGTTGCAAAGATTGTGTTCAGGTATTGGTTTTGTTCAGAATGCAGTAAAGATTGGCTGTGATAGCTCAAGTGCAATATTTCTAGCAAAGAACCCTGCTTATCACTCAAGGACAAAGCACATTGATGTGCAGTACCATTTCGTCAGAGACATGGTTGAACAAAACAAAGTGTTGTTGGAGAAGGTTGACACTTTGGTAAATATTGCAGACTCTTTGACAAAGTCTGTGAGTACTCAGAAGTTCTCTTGGTGTAAAGAGAACATGGGCATTGTTGCCCTGAATTGTTGAAGTCATAAATTTCTCCTGTATGTGAAGAGAACAACAAGTGGGAGAATGTTGGGTATGTTATATCTCTTCACATGGTCGCTGTGTTATATCTTTTTTCGCGATTTTCGACCCATTGTACTCTATCTAATCCCGGTAAAAGGGATTAGGGTTGAAACCTAATTTCGGGTAAACGAATTAGGGTTTTAGATGCCGCAGAATACCATTTATTGTATTGTACATGTAAAATAAACATATAATGAAAAAGGAGCTGTGCAGCTCTAAGTTTTGCTGGTTTTTTCCCGGTTAAGGGTTTCCAGGTGAAAATCTCTGTGTAATGTGTGTGCCATTGTGTATTCTCTGTTAATGCTTAAGAATCAATACAAGTCTGTATTTCACTAATAAGGTTTAAAAAAACTTACAATTATGATTGTTATGCATTGATATACTGTACATGTTGTTCTCTCAGTAAAGATCCTAGAGTATTGTGAATTAATGCTCAAAATTTAACATGGTATCCGAGCTAACATGAGAAGAAGACATTGTGTAGTGACAGAAACTAGGGTTTCTTGTTTATTGGGTTTCTCTCCACAGATTTTGGAAAAATAGTATAGTAGATTGACTCTACTCATCAAGGCGAATCTATCTGTCCAATCAGAATTCAATTCTGAGCTTTTTCAGATTTGGTCCTAAAAATTAGGGTTTCCACAAAAATAGGAATTTCTGGAATCGGAAGACATAGTTGGAAGCTCCTTGCAAAAATCGAAGTTTAGAGCTTTGGATCAAGATTTTTGGCTGGGTAGATCTCCGGGAAACTCAAACCCTAATTCAGGGCTCTCCTTAGTGAATATGGGAAGACAGAAAGGCAGTTTTGAAGGGTGTAGCTTTGCAGATCTCAATTTCTGAATACACCGGGTTAGTCAGCTCATCAAGGTGCATATTTATACCCTTTCATAAAGTTGAAATTCACATTTTGAATTTTTAGGGTTTTTTCGACAAACCCTAATCCGGGACCTGATCTAGTTTTCAACAATTCAAGTGGTAAGACCTAAATCTTTTCTATTTCCATTTGAAGTACTCTTTAAAGATGTCTCACCATACCAAGCTTGAGGATAAGCTTGAAGGGGCTGATAACTTCCGAGCCTGGAAGTATAGGATTGGGTTAATCCTGGAAGAGAATGAGTTGGACTCATATGTAAAAGAAGGCATCCCTATCTTAGAGGATGAAGAGCCTAAGTTATTGCATAAGAAGAACTTGGTCAAGGAAAAGAGAATCATTGGTGACTCTATCAAAGACCATCTCATCCCTCATGTGTCATCTCTGAAGACACCCAAAGAGATGTTTGACTCCCTGACCAAGTTATTTGAAGGGAAGAACATAAATCGGAAGATGACTCAGCAAAATCAATTGAAGGGGGTCAAGATGTTGAATTGAGAAACCATTCAATCTTACTTGTCCAAGGTATCTAAGATCAAGGAAAAACTTGAAGCTGTGGATGAAGTAGTGGACAATGGTGAAGTTGTTATGACCACTCTGAATGGCCTACCTAGGTCATGGGACTCCTTTATTCAAGGAATCTGTGCAAGAAAGAAATTGATCTCTTTCAGTAAACTGTGGGAGGAATGCTCTCAAGAAGATGCTAGACTTGTAGCTCGTGAAGAAAAGATGGGAGGTGAAGATCAAGCTCTCACAGCTCACACCAAAATAAGGAAGCCTAAGAAGGAGCACTCTCGCTACAAGAGATCCTATCAAAAGAATAAGAAGGATCTAAGATGCTTCACATGCAATGAGAAGGGTCACTTTGCTTCAAATTGTCCCAAGAACAAAAGGGATAACAACAACAACTACAGCAAGAAGAAGAAGGGCAATAAAAGAAAGTTCCATGCTCATGCTGCTGAGGATGATGAACCTCCAAAGAAGAAGGCTAGGGCAGAAAGTGATGATAGTGATGGTGACTCATCAACTGAAGAAGAGTATGTTCTAATCTCTGCTCTCACAGGTACTATCTCCCATGGTTATAATGATTGGTTAATTGACAGTGGGGCTTCCAAACACATGACTGGGTTTAAGGAATCTTTTGTAAACCTATCTGAACATGAGTCACCCCATAAGGTGAAACTTGGGTATGATAATCAATACCCTATCAAAGGAAGTGGTGAAGCCTCCTACAACCTAGATTCTGGAAAAATTTTGAAGATGAAAGAAGTATTTTATGTACCTGGGCTCAAGAATAACCTTCTCTCCATCTCTGCATTGGATGCAAAAGGCATGAGGGTTGCATTTGTATATGGCCAAGTCCTAATGTGGCCAAAGGGTAAAACTATTGATGATGCAGTGGTGATTGGAGATCAAGAGGGAGGATTGTACAAATTGAAGGGACAACCTGAACATGCCATGGTGACATAAAGACAAAGATTCATCCATATTCATGGATCACATAGAGGTATGTATAATTTGTTTTTGTAAAAGTTAACTAATGAGTTATGCAGGTCATTGAAGAGAACAATAACACATTGCTAGACATAACTAGCAAATATGGTGACCAGGTATGTGTTTCTTATATCATAGGATCTATTATATAAGTATGCATGACATGATTGATGATGTTTATTCATGAAGTCATAGGTTTGAATAATCATGGGTATATGCATATTACGTGTCTTACCTTATTTAATGTTATGACTAACCAGAAGAGTCATAGGTTTGAGTAATCACAGGTTTAGACATGTTATGACTAACCATAAGAATCCTATATAAACCTTGAATGCTAATGCTTATTATTTCTGTTTGAAATGATCATGACTATACATGCTTGAGATTATCGTGTTTTGATAGTATTGAGAATATACTAATGAATGTATGATTTTGTATGAGATCACAAGGATAACACAATCATGATACTAATAAGCATGCATAGGGACCAAGGATGAATATAAGTTCAAGGACAGGTAATCTAGGAAGCAAAGATCAAGAGGGAGCACACTCCAGTTGCCCCTGCAAGGAAGAAAAGATCAAGAAGAAGCACATTCCAGTAGTTCCTGCAAGGATGCAGATATTCAGATGGAGTTGACCATCTTTCTACATTCCACAACATAAAGGTGTATAAGAAGCTAGTTCAGTAGCTCCTGCAAGGAAGCTAAGACTCAGAGGGAGTCCACCCAATGAACAAACAAAGATAAGTATTTTAATTACCATTTCTTACATATTTGTTTATTTAAATAAAATTGTTCAATGATGTATATGCTTATGTTCCTAGACTTAGGATATGTATTGTGCATATTAGAATGATTGGATTAATGAACAATATACTACTAATATGCATGTGATGGGTAAGTAGCCTATGGAACTGTACAACATTCCATTGCTACTTATCTAGAATGAAACCTCTTTGCTGACATGTTGGGAGTAGTGCAAACTCTTAACAATGTTCTGGTAGAGATTGGAAGGCATCTAGAAAGTTACATGATATGGATGAATGTTGTATTGAAAGCATTGGCTAAAATAATTGCATGACTGTATGACATATTTCTTTATGTATAAGAATTAGTTTTGAAAACTATGGGATGTTTCTAATCATGCAATTTAGCTTGTATTGTAGGAAAGATCATATGCCATCACCTACAAAAGAAGAACTACAACATTTGTTCAACAACAAAATTATCTATTGGAGATATTGAAGTTCCCAGGATATGGGAAGAATGCCATGATCCGTCGATCATGAAGAATGATGTTTGGGATGTAGTCCCAAGACCTGAAGGGAAGTTTGTTATGACTTCCATATGGATCTATCAGATAAAGCATGTTGCAAATGGCAGCATAGAGAAATATAAAAGTGATGAAATAGAAGATACACCAGATGGATTTCAAGACAGCTTTCTTGAATGGTGTAGTTGAAGAAGAAGTGTATGTGGAGTAGCCACTTGGTTTCTGAGACACATGATAGGAAAAAATATATGTGCAGGACTTGGTATGGTAGGATGGACAGTTTCCTATCTAGTTTGGGCATTACCAAGAGTAAAGTGGATTCCAACCTTTTCTACAAGGTTGTGATTCTACTCTTGTATGTAGATGACCTGTTTGTAACAGGAGATGACAGATTGATTGTCGATACAAAGAGGAAGCTTGCTACTGAGCTCAATATGAAGGAATTGGGGATGATCCACTGTTTCCTAGGTATGGAGGTGTGGCAGAGTACAAAAGGGATCTTCCTTGGACAAGGGAAGTATACTATAGATATCCTGAAGAGGTTCGGGATGATGGATTGCAAGGCCATGGCCACACCTATGGCATCGAATCTGAAGCTTCATCTGAGCCGGTTGATGTCTCTATGTATCATCAGATGATTGGGTCCTTGATGTACCTGATGAACACTAGAGCAGATATTTTCTTTGCGGTGAACACATTGAGCCAGTTCCTGATGGATCCAAGGAGTGTTCACCTGGTTGCTGTAAAGCATATTCTGAGGTACCTGAAGGACAGTTGATTATGGGCTCAGGTATGAAGCGAATCAAAAGTTTAACCTACAGGGTTATGTTGATTCAGATTGGGTAGGCAGTGCTGCAGATAGGAAGAGCACATCTGGGTGCTGCTTCAGTATGGGATCAGGTGTGATCTCTTGGTTTAGCAGGAAGAAGTCCTGCGTAGCACTGAGTACAGCCGAGGCAGAATATGTTGTAGCTTGTTCGGCTAGTTGTGAGGCAGTATGGCTTCAGAAGCTACTGTCTGAGTTATTTGATCTCCCGTTGGAGATTAATAGTATCTTTTGTGACAACCAGAGTTGTGTGAAGCTGTCTGAGAACCCGGTGTTCCACGACAGGTCGAAACACATGGAGATCAAATACCACTATATCAGGGATATGGTGCAGAGAGGAGCAGTGAAGCTCATGTATGTTGCGACGGATGAGCAGATTGCAGATGTGATGATGAAGCCACTAGCCAAGGTGAAGTTCGAGTACTTCAGGGAGAGGCTTGGTGTTCTTCAGATTGGTGAGGAAGAAGTGATGGACACATTTGCGTAAGCCATTCCAAGAATGTTGGAAGGAGGATCCTTCACATGGTTGTGGATGTAAGCAATGGATGATGAGCATCAGGACGATGCTCCAGTTACTGCTCTGTAGGATGCTGGATATGATCAGTTGGATCATTTATATGTATATGTATGCATCATGTTGGATGTTGGATATGATCAATTGGATCATTTATATGTATATGTATGCATCATGTTGGATGTTGGATATGATTAGTTGGATCATTTATATGTATATGTATGTATGCATCATGTTGGATGCTGGATATGATCGGTTGGATCATTTGTATGTATTTTGTATATGCATCATGTTGTATGCTTGGACCATGTATCTGTATATGTATCAGGTGGATACATTGTATGATCAGGTAGATCATGTATGTTGATATGTATCATGTATGATCAGGTGGATCATGTATTTGTATTTGTATCAGGTGGATACATTGTATGATCAGGTGGATCATGTATAATGATATGTATCAGGTAGATACTTGGTGTGCATCAGGTAGATGTATTATATGATCAAGATGATCATGTATACATCAGGATGATGTATGGTGAGTATCAGGATGATACTCTATGACCGTGGATCAGGTTGTGCAGATGAGAATATAATTTGGCCCTGGGATATTTGCAAATAGTCTTTCGAGGTTTTTCCTATGGCATGTAATTTGTCCCTGGGATATCTGGCAAATGCTCTTTCGAGGTTTTTCTCTGGGAGGACATATAATTTGGCCCTGGGAGATATGCAGATAGTCTTTTGAGTTTTTGCCTATGGCATATAATTTGGACTTGGGATATCTGGTAGATGCTCCTTTGAGGTTTTGTCCTATGGCATATAATCTGTCCTTGGGAGATCCGATAGGTTGGGCTGTCGGCCCGTAATAAGTCCTGGGATGCTCTTGCGAGGTTTTGCCATGACCACATATAATATGTCCCTAGGAGATACTATAGGTAGAGCCGTGTGCTCGTAACAGCCTGGGATGCTCTTGCAAGGTTTTGTGGTGACCACATGTAATCTATCCTTGGGAGATCCTATAGGTAGAGCTGTGTGCTCATAACAGCCTGGGATGCTCTTGCGAGGTTTTGTGGTGAGGTCACATATAATATGGCCCTGGGAGATCCTACAGGTCGGAGTTGTGTACCCGTAACATCTTGGGATGTTCTCTCGAGGTTTTGTGACGCACGTAATAAGTCCTGAGGATTCCACAGTATGGCCAATGATGACGAAGACCTACAGGTGGTGGGCCTACATCCAGTATGAAAAAGGACTGGCTCTGTAGAACTTCCTATGACGAGTAGAGTCAGAGATTGGTTGAGATAGAAACAGAAGTGACGATGATGATGATGATGATCCCAAGAAGAAGACTTGTCTAGCAGATTTGTGTCGAGAAATACCTTCCTAGTTAAGAGGGAGTGTTGATGTATATGTAACTTCAGAATGTATTTCATCTATGTATTTCATATATATTTATTGTTCCCTTATAAGAGATGTGTTATTCCTCTATAAGGAAGTGTCGTCATGTGTATTGACAAGTGTGGCAAGTGTGTGTACTTGCTAATGGGTTATTAGACTACCATGTGTGGGGTCAGCCTTGAAATATATATTATATTGTGGATGTACCTAGCTAGACAAGTCAGCCCCATAGTGTAACTGGGAAAACAGGTTAAGTATAAATAGAGATCAGGAGATCTCTATTTGACCACTCGGAAAATCACACTTTCTCACTCAAAATGTGGCGCATTAGTGAGGAGGAGGATCATCTACTACAGGAGACTATCTTAGTGTATTTTGGTTGTACTTTGGTTGAGCCATTGCTCTCTCTATCTCTGAGGAAGTTGTGGGGTTTTTCACCTTAGGTTTTTCCCCACGGAAACTCTGTGTCTCTTGTCTCTCATGCTTTTGATTCTTGTGATGCTTATCATTCTTATTATGATTGTTATGCATTGATATATAGTACATGTTATTCTCTCAGTAAAGATCCTAGAGTATTGTGAATTAATGCTCAAAATTTAATAGTCAGACTCCGATGAGGCACTGAAAAATTGGCAGAATCGATTACATGAAGTATCATTCAGGAGGTGTGAGCAAATCACTCAGTCATTGAGATGGGTAGCGACGTAAGTATGCGATTTACCAATATATGAAGGATTGCGTAATTTGACTATGTTCATGGTATAATTCAAAGAAAATGTATCATAACCACAAAGTCTGTTGGCGTTGGAGGAAGCATTGAAGGCTACACCAGCACGGTGGTGGGAAGCACACAAGTCGTTGATTACGAGATGGCCACTATGTCAACAGTTGATGGAAGTCATATTTGGGGAGACTAAAGGTTAATTTATTGAAGGAATGACAATGAAAGGGGTGATCCAAGGGATCATCTGGAATAGTGTTAAAGCGCATGAGAAATGAGGCCAAAACAAGAATAGTTCCATGTGTTCATCCATACACTGGATGTGGTATCGTGCAGCTGGTACATCGCAGCAGAACTGCTACACGGATACACTACATGGGAAGAGTTAACCATGAGTTTCAGCCATACCTTCATCTTCTCAGATGAGAACCCCTTCGTCTAGAGTGCACTAGAGGAGATCTGTGAGAAGGTACTCAAAGCAATTCCGACGAAAAAACCAATGGGATTACAGTGGACTGCGACACCAGAAATGATGATGGAGTGCTACAATGTGAAGGGAGGACCTGGAGAAGAAGATGATCCTATAGCTATTTATGTCCCAAGGTCAGAGGGAAGTCAGGATATCGAAGCACCAAAGATGCCATTCAAAAAATTCCAACATCTACTGAAAATCAAGAAGGTTAATATTGGGTCAGAGGAAAATCCCAAGCTCCCAAGTATTGTAGATTACTGGGACAATTCGTCAATTGGAAAAGTTACTGATATACTACATGAGTTCCAAGATTTTTTCCCTACAATATTTTTAGAAATTAAGGGAATTTCCGGGGACCTGGGAAAAATGAAGATTCCGCTAAAACCTGATGTGAAGCCAATAAAGCAGCGACCATATAGATTGAATCCTAGGAATAAGGAGAGAGTGAAAGTTGAGATAGAGTGAATGTTGGATGTAGGAATAATAGAACCTGTCGAAGAATCGGAATAGATCATCTTGATGGTTGTCCAAGATAAGAAGACTGGAAAAATCAGGATTTGTGTCGATCTAAAGAAACTGAACGATGCATGTCTGCACAATCGATCCCTACGCCATTCACTGATGAAGTACTGGAAGGTGGTGAAGGTCATGAGATATATTCACTTTCAAACGGATTCTCAAGATACCACCAAATGAATATCGCGAAGTAGGATTGACATAAAACAACTTTCGTGATGGAATGGGGTTTCTTTCAATACATAGTGATGTCATTTGGTCTTAAAAACATCTCGACGATCTTTTCAAGACTAGTTGTCGTAGCATTTAAAGACTTTATTCATAAGTTCCTCGCAGTATATATGGATGACTGGACCATATATGGGCTAGTTAAGGACCACGTTTCAAATCTAATGCTGATGCTGGAAGGGTGTTGACAACATCATATTTCACTAAACTTGAAGAAATTCTTTTTCAGTGCTCCATTTGGAATCCTTCTAGGACAAATTGTATGTAAGGAGGGGATGCCTATCGATCCAGCAAAGATTGCTATCATCATTAAGTTACCACCATCAACGACATTGAAGAAACTAAAGGAAACATTGGGACATACTGGGTATTACACAAAGCTCATTAGTGGATATGCAACGATCACAACATCAATGGAAAAGGTACTAAAAAAGGATGCAAAGGTCGAGTGGAATGACAAGTTCAAGAACAACCTCGACATACTAAAGGAGAAGATGGTCACAGTGCCGATATTAGTATTCCTCGATTGGACAAAATAATTACACGTCCATGTGGATGTATCATCAGTAGCACTGGGAGTGATATTGGCTTAGCCAGAAGAATGATCAATTGATCATCCAATCATATTTACGAGCAGGAATTTGTCCACTGCAGAAAAGAATTATATGATGACGGAAAAAGAAGTCCTAGCAATGGTCTATGCACTTCAAAATTTCTCCCACTACCTGCTTGGAGGGGATTTCAAAATGTTTACTTATCAATCTGCATTAAAATACTTAGTCAATAAGCCTGTGTTGGGGAGGAAGATCTGTTGCTGGTTGATTCTATTCCAAGCCGAGTTCGATTTTGGAATCATTTTGAAACTAGGGAGATTGAATGCGGGACCTGATCACCTGTCCTGGATCGAATCAGGTGAAGAAACAAGAAGTATTCATGAAGGATTTCTTGATCTACAACTATTCAAAATTGGAATGGTCGATGACCATTACGAGCAAACCATTTAGTTCTTGGCTACAAGAAGCGCACCAGAAGAGTTCACTACTAGTTAGAAGAAGTAGCTAGTTGTTAGGGTTGTTGATTTTCAACTAATCGCAGGTCATCTCTACAAAATAGGACCAAATGAAGTCCTTCGTCGATGCGTTCTTCCGCATGAACAAGAAAGAGTATTGGAGGAAGCTCACGATGGGATCGTAGGAGGTCATTATGGAGGGTGTGCGACTACTAGGAAAAAACTTCGGGATAGACTATGTTGGCCAAGAGTGCATGGTGATGCCGCAGATTATGAAAAGAGTTGTGATGTATGTCAAATAATAGGAAAACCATCGCAAAGTGATGAAATGCCACTAGTACCTCAAATCGTGTTACAAGCCTTCGACAAATGGGAAGTTGACTTCATGGGACCCATCAACCCATAAGGGAGAAGAACAGGGTTGTGATACATAATTACCGGGACTGATTACTCGACGAGATGGGATGAAGTAGAGTTTGTAAGGATTGCATAGTTGCGACAACAACAAGGTTTATCTTTCATAACGTGGTCACCAGGTTCAGTTTCCAAAAGATATTGATGAGGGATTAAGGAACTCATTTCATCAATCAAACTATCCGGGCCATGACGAAAGAATTTCAAATTCAACATTGAAGGAGTATTCCATATCATTCACAGGAGAATGGTGTAGTGGAGGCACTGAATAAGGTATTGTAGCATGCGCTCACCAAGGTGTGTAACACAAACCCCGACCACTAGGATTTGAATATTCCAGCGGTACTATGGGCTTACAGAATGACATGTAAAAGGTTGACAGGCCAGACTCCATTCAAGTTAGTCTATGGACAAGAAACAATGATGCCAATGGAGTATATTTTCCTGATTCTATGGATCCCAGTAACAACAAGAATGAGTGACGATGGATCCATCGAAGAACGTTTGGCGCAGCTGTTACAGCTTGATGAAGATCACTTCATCGTAGGATTTCATCAGTAGGTAGAAAAGGATTGACATAAGGATTGAAACGATCGCCACATAAAGTAGAAGCACTTCCAACATGGAGACATTGTTGTGTTGTACGACAATAAGTTTGAGAAGCACCCAGGTAAGGTACAGATGCATTGGTTGGGTCCATACATTATCAATTTCATTACTAACGGAGGTGCAGTCCAGCTACAAAAACTAGACGGGACATTGTTGAAACATTTAGTGAGTGGGAGCCAGCTGAATCCTTATCGAGATAGCCAAGCACATAGCGACTGAAAAATAAATTAATTCGACATGAAAAGAAAAAACCAGAAGCACATTGTGAAGGTTGGGAAGTTGTCGACAGCACTTGGTCTGTTGACGCAACAATGGCGGAGTAAGCAATAGCGACGAGGTTTGGATCTCTTCGACATTCAACATGAGTGAGTCAATCCAGGTAATAATTACAGTAGTTAGGCCGCCGTGGACAACGATGAGGGTGGATGATGACACACAGTTCATGACCTTGTTTGGTAAATCAACGAAGGATTCGACTTACAATTTGGAAATAATTGTCCAAGAGTGACAAGATGGATGGGAAGTAGGCAAGTGAAGTTATAAATACACGTGCAAAAGGCCAGTTAGACTCGTTAATCCTTATGCGCCTAATTGAATAAGTTGTAGAAGAAGAATCAGAGCGAAGGGTGAGCTTAGAGGGTTGCAATGGCACATTTCATTTCCAGCATGAGCACACAAGGTGCGCTAAGGGAGAGGACAACAAGTGTTCATGAACAACCAATAGTTCATAAGTGTGGATGATTAGGAATAAGAGAAGTATCAGTCGACCGATGGATACTGAACAAAAGATGAAGTGGGGTGCTCGTAGCTTAGCACGAGCTGCAATTGATGGAGAACCGAAGGGTTTTTCGACTGCCACAAAACCAATGCAAGGAACAATTCATATCCAACGAAGGATGATCAAATTAGTGAAACCGATGTGTTGGAACTGGAGCAATTGGATTTCGCATGCCTTTTCCACTATGGGTGCTATAAATTGTTTCACAGGGCGAAGCGGATTATGAAGAAGTCACAAAGATTAAAGCTAGAGCCAAGGAAGCGGTCGACCTAATCAAGGAAACATACGATGAGTTCAAGCAGTAGGTAAACGCACTAGTAGTTCCCAAATGATGTGGCTCAAGGGAGAGGCACAATTTTGTGTTGGTGGCCTGTTGGCATGGGTCCAAAGTGCACAACTACGGAACCCCCAAGAAGCAAATGGGCAAGTCAAGAACAAAGTACTGGTCGGAAATCATAAAGGAGCTGATATATGCAGAAATATTTGGTTAAGATAGTTAGCAATGGGTCATTCAGACCATTTTGTAATGACCAAGTGAGCCTATAAATAGAATTATGATGGGGAGCCTAAGGGCATCTATTTTTCATCCTATGATATTATATGATCTGTTATAGGTCAAATCTGCACTTCTTTGTCCTTGATCACATTACACTGTCGATCACACAAAAGGACAACATGGATTGAAGAGCTAGGTTGACCTAGATGAGTTATGGACTAGAACTACCCTCTTCAGCTGCTAAATTCCCTGTTTCCCCTGATGTTTTGACATGTGTGCTACTCTTTGGGAAGCAAACCAGTGCACATCTGGAAAAATGCTCTACTTGAAACCAGTGCACACCTCAGAAAAGTTGCAAACGCTTGTTGTAAAACACTGAAGATGCATACTATGCACTACTCTTCCTTGAGAAAACTCATGCACATCTTAATATGAAGTAAAAAATATATTAAGATTATGAATTGGGATTAGTTGAAGTTGGTTTGGAACTTCCCCAACTTCCCAATTCAACCACCTCTCGAATCCAACTTCCTACCTTGTCCCATAAATAGAAGGAGGATCCATGAGAGAGGGGGCTAGACCTAGAAAGAATGGTTTAAGGGTTGTTATGCTGGAGGAATTCCCAAGTCAATTTGAAGATAAGGAGCCCAAAACTTGGTTGCAGAAGCATCTTGATAGATCAGGTATATTTGTATTGGTTCATGTTTCTTTGACAATAAAAAGGTGGAAATACCCTTCCTATCCCAAATCGAATGTCTATTGGATTAAATGTTCATTTGGTTTAATATTTGGTTGTTGTTGATGTCTAATTGTCTTTCAATTTCATCATATTCATTGCATTCAAGATACGCTGAGGAAGGTTTACTTTGTGTTGCAAGTTCATTAAGCGGAAGATCAAGTAGGATATCAAGTGAAAGCTAGGACCAACCGTCGATAAGAGGTACATCTTTCGATATCTTGATCTCTTTCCATTTGTAATAATTAATGCAATGCAATGAATGTATTTAACTGTCACCCCCCCCCAAGTTGGTAGTGTGCACTGCTCACTATAAGGTATTTTTCCTATACAACAGACTGGCGGCTCCACTGGGGAATAACCAATTGTCCTTCTGCTCTAGGAGGCCTTGTTAGGTTTTCTTCCAATCTATTTCAGTCTTTTTGATTCTTTTAGAGGTCTTACAGATCATTGTTATATGTTCCTTGTACTCTGACTCACCTCAGTCCACTACTGAAAAGCATTTTTATTTGCTTCTGAGACATGTGCGATGGTCTACCCTACTAATAATAGCGCATACCACCTGATGAACGTTGCTTTCCCTACTGCATAGTAGTGCATCTTTTCTAGTGTGTGTTGGTTTCTATACTACACAGTAGTGTATTTTCCTGTAACTTTCAGTTCACTATTGGGATTTCATTTCCAGTGGTTTGGCTTCACTTCCATCCTTTTGCTTTGCCTTCTTGGCTGACCCCTGAGACTTGTATGTCTTTTTTGAGTCTTGTTTGCCTCTCTGAAGTCCTTTAGTTTGTCTTTGCTTGCTTGAGTACTTGTGTAGGGTGTCTTTGTTGTTTCCAACTCTTTTGAAGATCGTGCACTGCTCTTTGTTAGACATAGCTGCACATTCCTACCCTATACGCTTGTTGCAATCATACAAACCTGCGTTCTTAACGTTTGTTGTTTGTAGCAATATTAGCATGCTTTTACGATGCCTTGTCCTTTTGTTTAGGGTTTGACCCCAAGTTTGAGTCCTTAGGGTGATTTTGAAATTTTGTTTGGCCTGGATACTTTCTGATTATATTTTCAGTTCAGTCCAAATGAGTTAAAGATTTTTAGTTTTCTTTTCTTTTGAGTCCATGTGTTGGTAGGGTCACTTTTGGTTTGCTTACCTACTCCTTTGTTTGGAGAGTGTTTTCTTAGGGTTTTGTTGGAGCAAACTTTTAGGTTTGTCTTTCCGTTTAGGCATCTCTTTTCCTTGCTTCTTTTACACTTCGTTCCAAGCCTAAGGTTTTTTCTTTTGAAACAACTTGGTAGGATAAGACTTTTTCGAGTCTTTGATTTGATTGTTTTGAACCATTAGATTGTCTTTCCTTACTCACATTTTGCGTTAGGTCTTACTTTCTCCATTCCAAGTTCTTTTTCTTTTGCAATTATCATAAAAGAGAAAAAGTGAATTCAGTAGCTTATGTAGTAAGATTTATCATCATTTCGAAGTAGCATAGTTTACTTTGCTTTGAATTTTAAAAGAAAATTAAAAAGAACTTTGATTTAGGATTGCCTAGTTTCAGTTTTGGGAAAGAACATAAACAAAAAGAAAATAGTCTTTTGTGAATTTGAATGTGTTATTTCTCTATGCACTTTGCTTTCTGTCGAAACCATTCAACACACTGCACTTCCCTTATTGAGTAAAAGTAGCCCTTAAAAAGAAATCTTAATAAAATTAACTAGCAACATTTTTCTTTTAGGTATACACATCATCAACTAGCTTAGGCTAAGGTTTCGGGTTTAAATCACCTTAAACTATCCGAAATCGACTTCATTACTCAACAATCGTAGTACAACTATCTATTAGGTAAATCCACCTCTATCAAATAGTCTTGGGATGCTCTACTCAAACTAGAGTAAAGCACGAGGTCGTGGGCGATTGGAATAGTTGAGGATACCCCCTCACTTTCCCATCAACCATAAACCAGGGTTGACTCGTGTACGTGGGTCCACTAGTACTTTTTAAATTGCTTTTGGATTTCGGGATTTGCTACCCTACCCATGCATTTCGACTAGGCCGGCAACTATCCCCCAGGTTATTTCGTATTGGTGGTAACCTTAGTATCCAGACTCTAGGGCTCTACACGGGTGACGACAGAAGGCTATTTCTATCGTACCTAGAACAAACAGAAGGAATTTTGGTGATTCAAAAGCTTGCACCCAGAGGACCAAATGTGGACCCCGGGTAATTGTTCTTCATCCTTCGTTAGTTAGTTTTGGGCCCTCATCATCCCATACTTCCCTCTAGAAGGCATATGTTTTCCTGGTTTGGATTAACTAAGACCTTTTTAGTGGTGTGCTCTTTGTGTTGCTTGTTTTTAGTTGGCCTTAGAGATTTCTGACCCGTTAAGCCGGAAACAATGGATAGCATCCCCGTGAGAACCAATCAAGGGACCCCTGTTCAAGGGGCTCCTTGTTCTTTTCCATTTATTGGGAACATTGGTACTTCCTTAATGGATACCTTGAATCTTCTAGGATTCACTATAGGGCTATTGGTTTGGTTTTTTTCCACTGTGAATGCCTTGCATGCTCCTGATGCTTCTTAAGTAAGCACCTTACATCAAGAGAATCAGAACCCTATGCTCGCTTCACCAGTAACATCTTCTCCTCCTCCTTTTATCTCATGTGGTGAAAGTAGAAATACTAGTAACCAGCAGTCTAAAAGGAATAGACAGAGGAAGAATAGGAAGAAGATGCCAAAGGAAGGGGGCAGCCACCCAGCCTCTGGAGGTCATGTTGGGGACACCTACCCATCCTCTAGAGGTCATGCTAGGAGGAAACACTTAGTCACTGTAAATCATATTGAACCCACCCACCCAACCTCTGAAGTTCATGTTGGGGGTACCTACCCAACCTTTGAAGGTCATGTTGGGAGAACTCACTCAGTCACTGTAAATCATATTGAACCCACCCACCCATCTTCTGGAAGTCATGCTGGGGGAACCTACCCAGCCTCTGGAAGTCATGCTGGGGGAACCTACCCATCCTTTGGAGTTCATGCTGGGAGAAAACTTTCAGTCACTGTAAATCATACTGAAAGCATGTCTTCAACCACTATTGGTCATGTTGAGGACGCATCATTGATCACTAGTGGTCATATTAATGACAAGTCACTAGTTACTGTGAGTCATACTAGAGACACTGAATCAGCCACTGCAAGTCATGTTGAGAAAGTTGACATTGTCGAAAAACCTAATAAACAGAAGCTTAAGTTCCCTTGTAAGTTTTGCGAGGGAGACCACCTAACCTATTTGTGCCCTGTATTTCCAGAAGTGCAAAGAGTGTGGTCCATAGTTCAAAAGTATTCTGCCTCTGAGAAACCAGCCACTGCAATTCATGCTGGGGGCAAGTTGTCAGCCAATGTTAGTCATGCTAAGAGTATTGTTGTTTTAAAGGAGTCTAAGCTTACCGTACGCAAGCGAAAGTTTCTTTGTAAAGTTTGTAAGGGAGATCACCTTACTCTCCTGTGCCCTGCTATTCCAAAGGTACGGAGAGTGTGGTCCATGTTTGAAGGATCCTCTGCTCCTAAATTGTTTGTAGATTCCCAACATCTTGATCAACCTTTGGTTGATAATGTGGTTGAACCAATGAAATATTTGTTCAACCCCACTCTTTCTTCGGAGAGTGAAGTGATCGAATCGATGCAATCTTTGACCGATCCCATCAATCCTTCGGAGATTGATGCACTATTCCTGAAGTCTTCTACATTACCAGTTGGATGTTTTCACTTCATCTGTGTGGAGTGAACCCCTATTAAGCTATGGGATCATTTCCTTTGATTGGAATAGTCTAATTGGGCCTCGCCTTCCTTCTGCTACACCTTTTCAGATAACGTTTGATATCGGTAACCATGCGGTTCATCGATGTATTGTAGATTAAGGAGCCTCTATTAGTATCTTATCCCCTTATGCTTGGAGAGATTTAGGTTTTTCTAACCTTGTTCTAGATGTTAATTGGTTGTTGACTTTCGATAAAAGACCTAGTGAACCGTTGGGATTCCTCCCTCAAGTACCCGTTACTTTGGGTGGAAAAACAGTTTGAGTTGATTTTATGGTTTTAAAGGACCCTATGGACTTTGATATGATCCTAGGGCGTGATTACGTATATGTTATGTAGTTTGTGGTGTCTACACTCTTTCCTGTGATGCATTTTCCTCACAACTAAAGCATTGTCACTATCGATCAACTTAAATTTGTTGATCCCTCTTATTACCAAACTATAGACCAAATATGTTCCCCGTCAGTAGCCACTACCATGTCACAATCAAATTATGTGGCATATTGTTCCTTGAGTCCAATTTATACTGAGACTAAGCCTCTGAATTCATGCTTACCTTCTCGGGACTGGGTCCCAACAATTGACCAGGTGATGACTCCATATGAATGTTAAGACATGCGTTCTATTTGGGATGATATACTTCCATCTGATGAAGTTTTCCTAGAGTCTATAATGCAGTCTACCATTATTTTGGACATTGATCCACCTTTGAGCATTCTTCCACCTTTTCTTTGAGCTTGTTAAAAACAGTAAGGGGGTTACGAGCAATCTTCCACCTTTTCTTCGAGCTCGTTAAAAATAGTAAGGAGGCTATGATCATTCTGTCACCTTCACTTCAAGCCTGTTAAAAACAATAAGGAATTTATGAGCATTCTTTCACCTTCACTTCGAGCTCATTAAAAAGAGTAAGGAAGTTACGAGAATTCTTCCACCTTCACTTCGAGCTCGTTAAAAACAGTAAGGGGGTTACGAGAAGTCTTCCACCTTCACTTCGAGCTCGTTAAAAACAATTAGGAAGCTCTGAGCATTCTTCCATATCTCCTTTGAGCTCGTTAAAAACAGTAAGGAGGTCACGAGTTTACTTTTTCAAGCTCATTAAAATTTATGAAAAAGATTTTTATAGATTTCTTTCACGCTCTTGTTAGACTCTTTAAATATGAAAAGATTTCCGAGCATACTTGTTCTCTTCAAGCTCGTTAAAGGAATTGAAGGTACATCCACTTAAGTATAATTTTACCCCTTTTCTGGACTTTTGTGGATTATCTACAAAAAAGGTATACTCTAGTAACCCGTGGCTAGAAGAGTTCTTCTCTCATCGTTTTACACTTTTTCGGGTGAGGAGACTAACTGTATTAAAAAGGAGTTTTGGAGCCTTGTTTAGGGTTTTCAGGGTCTCAAAATATGAAAACACCAACAAACATTCACCTGCTTGGACTCGATGTGAAATCCACGAGAGGGTGTATAGAGGATTGTTTAAGTTTTTCAAAATCTATAAACATGAAAACACCAGCGAGCACATACCAACCCGGGCTCGATACTAAAATCCACGGGTAGGTGTATGGAGTTATTGTTTAAGTTTTTCAGACTCCTTAAAATTGAAAACACTGGCGAGCAAGAACAAATCTCGGCTTGATATTAAAATCTAGAGATCAGTATTATAGAGTGTTCTTCTATCTCTTCTTCGAACGCTGTAAACAATGAAGAAGGTCCCGAGTCTTCCTCCCATGGGCTTGTTAAACTCTTTACACGGTTGGACCTATTGAGTTTTATTTTCTTCTTGAACTCATTAAAAAAACAAGAAGGATATTCTTTTATAAAAAAGAATAAGGGATAAGAAGGGTATATCACATCTTTTTAGTTTCAAAGGTAGTTAAGTCAGTCCTATCCTTGAACACAACACCTATTTGAGTCCATCACTTCAGTTGGGTTTTAGTTTTTGACCTTAGGGTGAACCTGATCTCTGAGTTGTTTACTCCCCCGGTTGGTTATTCTTCCAACCATATGGAGGGTATTCTAATGTCTCCTACATTGTAGGCGTATATCACTTCCCCATCATGTTGAAAACTTCCTAAGTCACTTTCTGTCGTGCTCCCTGTTCAAGGATACAGCTTGTGTCGGCCACTCTGTCGTTTATCTTGACCTCATGTGTCGGCCATCCTAGTGTCAGTTTTGTTACTTGTCCTACTCCAAATCAGCTCATACCTTTTGAGTGTTCCTCGTGTTGGATGATGGAGGATGCATTAAGGCCTCCCTTCCAACGGGCTTCTTCCCATCAACTTCAACTCATTTTTCTCTGGGAATGAAGTTTAGAGTTTTGGTTAGTACCTTGGGGATTGCAGTCATCAGTGGCAGTTTCCCTCTCTATTGAATAATGAGAATACATCAATGTCTCTTATTCGACAGGTTCCTCAAGTGTTCGACTCTAAGTCCTTTTATTCACACTTGTTGGATCATACTAGGTACCTTGGGCCCCATTATCAATATTGATGGAAGCCCTCACATTTGTTAATAGTATATATCAATGATCGGTAATCAAACGATACCCCCCATGTTCGACTTCAGCTCATTTATTCACATGGTTAGAGTTTGTACCCTGAGTTTGTTTGGATGAAGACCTTGGAATTTTGATAGCATCACCTTGTTTATGTTATCACTCAAGTTGCACAAGACTGAGCCTCAATCATTTTGGCTCCTCGTGAGACATAGATCCAGTTTGTTGTTATGGCTATGATATCTCATCTTGACATGGATCCACACTTTTATTTCAGTGGCCATGATATATATACATCTCCTAGTTATGTATCGGAGATCATGTTGTATCATGCTACACATCTATATAATGTCAAGATTGTAATTGCTCGCTGACCTTGATTGTTATTTCAGGTACTTTTGTGACTTGGTTATGTAATTTCTTACTCCTCCTCGGACTTGGAATTATAATGTATTTCAGCCATCGTTTCCCTCTGACCTCACACATTAAGGGGCATATGTTATAGGTCAAATTTGCACTTCTCCATCCATGATCACATTACATTGTCGATCACACTAAAGGACAATATGGATTGAAGAGCTAGGTTGACCTAGATGACTTATGGACTGGAACTACCCTCTTAAGCTGAGAAATTCCCTATTTCTCCTTATGTTTTGACATGTGTGCTACTCTCTGGGAAGCAAACCAGTGCACATATGGAAAAATGCTCTACTTTACTCAAGGGAAACCAGCGCACACTTCAGAAAAGTTGCAAACACTTGTTGTAAAACACTCAAGTTGCATACTGTGCACTAGTCTTCCTTGAGGAAACTCGCGCACATCTTAAGATGAAGTCAAAAAATATATTAATATTACAAATTGGGATTAGTTGAAGTTGGTTTTGCAACTTCCCAATTCAACCACCTCTCGAATCCAACTGCATACCTTGTCCCATAAATACAAGGAGGATCCATGAGAGAGGAGGCTAGACCTAGAAAGAATGCTTTAAGGGTTGTTATGCTGGAGAAATTCTCAAGTTAGTGTGAAGAGAAGGAGCCCAGGACTTTGTTGCAGAAGCATCTTGATAGATCAGGTATATTTGTATTGATTCATGTTCCTTTGACAATAAAAAGGTGGAAATACCCTTCCTATCCCAAAACGAATGTCTATTAGATTGAATGTTCATTTGGTTTAATATATGATTGTAGTTGATGTCTAATTGTCTTTCAATTTAATCATATTTATTGCATTCAAGATATGCTGAGGAAGGTTTACTTTGTGTTGCAGGTTCATCATGCGGAAGATCAAGCGGGATATCAAGTGAAGCTAGGACCAGCCGTCGATAATAGGTACTTATTTCGATATCTTGATCTCTTTCCATTTGTAATAACTAATGCAATGCAATGAATGTATTTACCTGTCAACCCCCCCCAAGTTGGTAGTGTCAACTCCTCACTATAAGGTATTTTTCCTATACAATAGACTAGAAACTCCGTTGGGGAGTAACCGATTGTTTTTCTGCTCTAGGAGGCCTTGTTAGGTTTTCTTCCAGTCTATTTCAGTCTTTTTGATTCTCTGAGAGGTCTTACAGATCATTGTTATTTGTTCCTTGTACTCTAACCCACCTTAGTCCACTGCTGCAAATATTTTTTATTTGCTTCTCAGACATGTGCGCTAGTCTACCCTACTAACATTAGCGCATACCACCTGATGAACGCTGCTTTCCCTACTGCACAATAGTTCATCTTTTCTAGTGTGCATTGGTTTCTGTACTACACAGTAGTGCATTTTCCTGTAACTTTCAGTTCACTATTGGGGTTTGATTTCCAGTTGTTTGGTTTCACTTCTAGCCTTTTGCTTTGCCTTCTTGACTGACCCTTGAGACTTGTATGTCTTTTTTGAGTCATGTTTGCCTCTCTGAAGTACCTTAGTTTGTCTTTGCTTCCTTGAGTACTTGTGTAGCGTGTCTTTGTTGTTTCCAACTCTTTTGAAGACCGTGCACTGCTCTTTCTTATTATACATAGCTGCACATTCCTACCCTAGATGCTTGTTGCAATCATACAAACCTATGTTCTTAATGTTTGTTGTTTGTAGCAACATTAGCACGCTTTTACAGTGTCTTGTCCTTTTGTTTAGAGTTTGACCCCAAGATTGAGTCCTTAGGGTGGCTTTGAAAGTTTGTTTGGCCTCGATACTTTTTGATTATCTTTTCAATTCAGTCCAAGTGAGTTAAAGCTTTCTAGTTTTCTTTTCTTTTTAGTCCATGTGTTGGTAGGGTCACTTTTGGTTCCCTTACATACTCCTTTGTTTGGTGAGTGTTTTCTTAGGGTTTTGGTGCTTTGGAGCAAACTTTCAGGTTTCTCTTTTCGTTTAGGCATCTCTTTTCCTTGCTTCTTTTACACTTCGTTCCAAGCCTAAAGTTTTGTCTTTTGAAACAACTTGGTAAGATAAGTCTTTTTCGAGTCTTTGATTTGATTTTTTTGAACCATTAGATTGTCTTTCCTTACTCATATTTTGCGTTAGGTCTTACTTTCTCCATTCCAAGTTATTTTTCTTTTGCAATTATTAGAAAAGACCAAAAGTGAATTTGGTAGCTTAAGTAGTAAGATTATCATCATTTCGACCTAATCAAGGCAACGTACGATGAATTCAAGCAGCAAGTTAAAGCACTAACAGTTCCCAGCTAATGTGGCTTGAGGGAGAAGCACAATTTTGTGTTGGCGGCATGTTGGCATGGGTCCAAAGCGCACAACTGCCGAACCCCCAAGTAGCGAAAGGGAAAGTCAAGAATAAAGTACTTGTCTCAAATCATAAAGGAGCTAATATATGCGGAAATATTTGGTTAAGATAGTTAGCAATGGGTCATTCAAACCATTTTGTAAGGACCAAGTGAGCCTATAAATAGAAGTACGATGGTAAGCCTAAAGGCATCTATTTTTCATCCTATGATATTATATGATCATTTTCACATCTATCTGTGTTCTGATATTTTGGATCGATCTATGGAATCATTTATCTAGTTTCAATCTATTTGATCACAGCAATTGCTCTCAGCTTGTGACGGTTCAACGATGTGTGATAAATACTGGAACCGATTGATATATATCTATGTCTCTTTGTCTTTCAGAGTGTTTGATGTTTCATTGAAATCGCAGTAGATGTTTTCGCAGTTATCTTATGTACCACAGATTCCTTCAACATGCTTTGATAATTAGTTTAATTCACTAATTATGAGATAGTAATGCAGTTAATGTGAATAAGGATGATGGTTAATAGCTTGATAGTATGATGTCCTGATGCGGATGCAAATATCTAGCTTATGTTGCGAATGAGAGTGAGGTAGTGTGTGTCTTCTCACCACTACTGAAACTTGGTTCCTGCAGCCCCCCTTAGTCATCTCAGGTGATCCTTTACTCACTCTACAGGTGATGTTGGGAAGGGTAAAACCTTTCTGTGTTGATGTTTGAGGGTGTCTAGTCGATGTTTGCTGATAGCAATGTGAAGTGAACCCCTATCGATGGAACTATGTCAATAGGGAGCATAGGAATTACCAACCTTTTCAATGTTTCATGTCTTTTCGGTGTTATTCATGACGCTCTTGGCTTCGTAAAACCCCTTGTTATAACAACTTATATGCAAAATATAGATTATTATTGTTATATATTTTTTTTTCAAAGTATATATATATAGATAGAGGGAGAGAGGGAGAGAGAGAAAGCCTCGAGGGGTAGCTCAATTTGTTTGATTTTTCGGAACCAATACGACACAAGGTCGAGGTCGAGGATTCAATTCTCTAGTTCATTCGGGGTTAGGAATCAAAGTAATTCTAATAGGGGTGAGGCCCCTTCACGTGGGACCCCTTGGTTTGGATCCATGGATGTACTAAGATCTAGGGTCATGAACCACATTGAAATATATATATCACAACTACCAATTGAAGGAAAATGTTCTTAAATGTGATGATAATACAACATAGAATGTGCTTCCTATGTATGAAAACAAATTATTTTCTATAGAGTTTGGAATAGGCTACCGTGATTTAATACTCCTTTGTATATCTTCTTCAATCAGATATAACTCATTCATATGATTATTGAATTGTTTTGTTTGTAAATATTAAAGATGGAATAACGTGTCTAACTTAATTTAACTTCAATTTTTTGTTTAATATACACTAAGGGATACTATGTAAGGTCTCTTAGCCTTTCTTCCTCCATTAATAACCTATTTATAAGACACTATTCTCCAATATACTATTGAGTACCGACAAAATTCTATCCATTAGCATTAGAAGGTGGTTTGTTGCATTTGCATTCAATTACAATATCAGTCGCATTTATCAAGTTAGGAAGTTAAGGGTTCGCATGCTTAACCCAAATAGAATCTAGTTTTTCACTGGTTCGACATGATTGGATATGTTCTAAATACCTCAAATTAGTTTTCTTCTTCATAGACTACATTGGAAACAATTATTTCATAATGATACAAGTGAAGCATTTGTCTCTCATCGCATCACACAATTTTTAACAAAAGCTAATATGCATATTTATTTAACAAAAAACTTTAACATAGTCTATATATAATTACAATTGAAATAGTTTTATGCATTATTAAAGTTTTATAATTCCCCTGCCCCCCAATATACATTATTTTATGATTAAAAGAACACACTAAACATAATCATCAAATCAAGCATATAAACAAAATGAAAAAGAAGGATTACCTTGGAAACCCAGTCTTGGTAAAACTAACCATAATAATAGATCTATTATTCTCGTACCAATCCGTCGAAGGAATGGCCAATATAGCCATCATCCTCCACACTCAGGACAGCAATGTAATCCTTATGCACCTTACAATAGAGTTTTCTAATACTTTAAGTAAGCTTTTTCACATGTAATACTATGGGCCAATACCATGGGCCCAAAAAACATGAACTGTAGACATATATTCAACTCTTTAACTGAGTCAAGGTTTCCTAACAATTGCTCCTTTAAACATGACTTGGGTAATTACCAACCCCCCTCAAATTTTTAATCAAAATCGAAATACAAAATCCCCTCTTCTTATGTCTACCTAAATCTACATAGATGACGCACCAACCAGGGTATGCATTCCTCAACAGGTCTTACAACCATATGCCCATTTACATTGTGATTAAACCGAACTCTCATACAAGTACCTAAATTACAATGTGCAAATCACTTCTTCTTTGTCTTTGATCTACTTCCTCTACAAATTTTACCATGCCTTTCTAGTTGTAATGTACCATTGTTCACATATCCATGAACAATCTCAATGCAAGAAACCATAAATTACAAATATCTTTTCGTTTTCTTTCAACCTCATGTCTTCAACTATCTTAGCATATGTTTCCTTTTCTTAGTCTTTCTAACATTTTGATCTAATACCACTATTATGATTGAAAGCATAAAATAATAATAATCAGTAGATCAAGCACATAAACATAATAAAAAGAAAGATTACCCTAGAAACCCAATCTTGGGAAAACCACCCATAATAATAGATTTATTCTTCTTGGACCAATCCATCCAAGGCATGGCCAATACAACCATCATCATCCATGAGTGGGCCAATGCCACCTCCTTAGGCACCTTAAATTGGATTTGTCCAATCCTTTAAGTAGGATTCTTCACATACAAATACTATGGGTCAATACCATGGGATACCAAATACTATGGACTCGAAAACCATGAACTATAAATGTACATTTGACTCTTAAACATGTCAAGTTCACCTAGCACCTTACCAGAATCACTTTAGAAATGAAAATTTTTAGAATCATTATATTGATCTAATGCCAAAAGATAGTGCACAAAATGACCAATAGAATCACCAGTGGGCATAAGGATGCAACAAAACATTAGAAAACCAATTTAATTTTTACCATTTTGCAATAACATCAGAGTAATTAAAGGCATATGGAGTGTCAATAGATGAAAAGGATAACTGAAAAGATATTATCTATAATGATTTCAACCAGTTGTTCCTTTTTCCTATATATAAATGTGATTGTTGCTTGTTGGGAATATTCTTTCTATTTCAAGTGTACCACATAGATATCTATTTATTGGGAAATCCAATGAAAGGTGTGTAGTAAAACTAGAGCATATGTTGTGATATTCTTTTCCAACTACAAGAAACACTAGTTATCTAAAATTTGACTCGATTATTTAGAAGGTTATGGGTGTAATGGAATTCCTCTTAAACCAAGGAATTTTTATTAAAGTGATTTTCTCCACTTAATTTAAATATTTATCTACTTTTGATGGAACTTATAAAACATAATATTAATAATAAATATTGCGGAATATTTACTCTTAAATTTAGTTTACATTTTCCCTAGTATGTGGTTGGCCGATACAATCGAGTGTTTCATATTCGTTTCATCTACTCCAGCACAAATGAAATTCATTTTATCTATGTTACATATGACATGGTTAGAAAATCACAATCAAAATAATAGACTCTCATTTGAAAGTAAGAAGCATTAGAACTCACCTGCAAACATGCACCACCAACTAAGAATTCTACCACAACAGATCTGTATAACATTAATTCTACCACAACAGATCTGTATAACATTAATACTTGAAACATCTACGAGGGTGATGATCTTGTTCCTGAATGGAAATCAAATTTCGTCTTCTCTTTTAGAGAGGTAACAAAAAACAACCAAATCTGATTTATGAACTAATTTCCTTTTATTAGAATTTCAAATCATATACCTTGTATTCAAGAGGTAGGTAGGTGTTGAAACAAATGCATATCATGTTTCATCCACCAGAGCTATAATCATATGCAATTATGGTATCAACGACATCAACAATCATTGTCAAAAGTTTCCAGGAGATAAGTACTACCCAACTAGACTTGAGTTTCTATCAAGAAAAAAAATGGGGATGCCAACTTGTGTGTGCACATTTTGAAATTGACACCAAATGCACCTTTTAATGAGATGATTAGTCCTCGAATGTGAAACTTGTTCTTGCAAGCTAGGTCGTGTGCCTAGAAGAATTAATTGTAGCACACTTAATTGGTGGTTCTGCTATCACTACTTTCGAATTAGTGGAGTGGATGATTTATGGAAGTTGAATTTGAACATGAGAAAGATAAGGTAGCGTTTCAAGGTGCTTATGCTTAGGTTTTTGTTTTAATGGAAATACATTTCTATGGCCTAGAATCACAAATAAAATATAATTTCAAGAATGATATTCTGATGGAAGATATCACACATGCATTAAGAGATATCCCCGAAGGATCTGGTTGTTCTATGTCCTTAGAATATCTCTCAACACTAATTTTTCTCATCGCACTCCACCACTATTTAACGCACCCAACACTGTCACCTGTATATTTAATAGATTTTTCCTCAACAACTATTAATAATCAGAATTTTGCACACATTTTTCTGGAACATGGTAATCTAAAATATCTTCATTATGGATCACATGCTCTTTTTATCAAATAAAAAGGTTTATAAAGGATATTGGAAATACCAAAGAAAGGAAAATAGACAACTATGTACCACTAGTTGAATTCCACTATAATAAAAGAAGAACATTAATGTTATGGAAATCGATGATTATTCTTAACAAAAATTTCATGTAAAATTCATTGAACCCATGATACTACACCAGATATTTGCAAATAAGGCTCGATTTAAAACAAACAAGTTTGAAAACCTCTGGTCCAACAACATATGCCTCCACAAAAATATTTTGTATGGATAGACAATGTAACTCTTCCTAAAATCTCCCAAGATATGGCTAGGTACCTGATAATATTGATAAATATATGTAAAATAGGACAATACTCCAATAGAAACGCATTTATGGGTGCTTCATGCCTGGGAATATTTCCTTGGATAAACCAAGGCTATCGATGCACATTCCCCGAGGACTTCTGTGGAAAACCAAGTCTTCTAGTGCTTGGTGGAAGTAATAAAACTTGTGGGACACTAATTGGATTAGCCCAAATTTTATAAAACAATAATGCAAGGGTTTGGTAGCAATCTAGCAGAGTTTGGAGGCTAAAATAGCAAGTGCTCTATTTAGGATTGGTTGACTAGTCTTCATCTAGACTTCTCCAAACACCTCTAGAGGATCACGAATTTAAAAATTAAGGTTTTGGTTATATTTATAAGAGTATTATGGACCTGAGGAAATTTACAAAATGATAATTTGATCTACATAGACCACTATATGACATTTTTTGGAATACTAGTCAAAATAAACACTATAACGAGAATAGGTGCAATGAAGGCTCTATTACATTTAAAAGAAAAATTGAAAAAATGTAATATATATCAGATACTAATTATAATATAATTTTTATCACATTAGAGATCTTCATATACATTAATAATACCCATACGGTTTCCAACAACGCCCAGGAAAGAAGTTGAGACAATTACTATAGAGAATGCTCCAATGGATGGAATTGTTGCACCAGATGAAGAAGATATTGGATAGCACTGGAATAAGATATTCAAATTACATCAAAGAACATGTTTTTAGCCTCAATCCACATGAAATACTCGAATCCATAGGTATAATAGAGATTCAGCGGGGGCACATCTCCCTAAGTCCTGAGAAGCTTAGACCTCCCAATGCAAACATTAAATTGTCAAAATATGTCAGAGTGTTGCACTCCTCTTCTTTTACAGGATGAGTGGAATTCTTGGCTCAATGTATGTGGTCTCCTTCTTCACCCATGCACCCTCATTGACTACTTTTGGCATCTTATCCTCTTCCTTTCTTTTCTCTAGCTTTGTTGCCTTTTTGCTTTCGATTGCTTTTCCTTCTTTTGGAAACATCTTGATTTTCATGGATTTTCTCTTCTTTTCCAGTTCTTTTTCCTACTTCTCTGATTCTTTCTTCTTTATGGAATTTCCTACCTTTTTTGCTTGGTTTCTGCTTTTCTGAGTTTGCTTCTTTTTTGTTGATTTCCATCTTTTTTGTGGATTTATGAATTTTTCTTTGATTTTATTCTAGTTTCCATTTAGGATGACAACTCATCGGGTCCAAAAGGCTCAAGCGCCCTCCTTGGCCACCTAATCACATCCACTAATTAAATAAATCAAATAATATCAAAATATTTACAATTTAATATAGCACACTTATCCCAAGTATTAAAAATTTAATCAACTAGGTAATTAATGAATCAAAATTTGAGCACTTCACTTGTTAGGATTTGGATAGAACTATATGGGTTGGTTAAGTAGTAGAATATTCATGGAGCCCTCATGGAGGGTACATTACACTCAACACCCCATCTATCCCTTTACCATAAAGCATAATCCCCCCATTGAAAACATATACCATAAATCCCAAGCCCCCATCTCTCTATTACCCTAAACCCTAACCCCCTCCTTACTTTATTTCTCTAACTCTCCCTCTCTCCTCTTCCCCTTGTCTATCTCTCTCTTTGTTTCCATGACCCATCACCCTTCATTCCCTATATCTCTAAATCACCCCGCCTTTGTCTCGTAATCCCCCTCCTTGTTATAAAAACAAGATCATAGAGAAATAACAATAAACAAGATGCAAATATAAATCACATAAACACAATACAAGAGAGACACCAATATAATGTGGTTCACCCAGGATGGGCTATGTCCACACAGAAATTTTCATTCTTTATTATTATACCATGCCAAAAATGAAGGGATACAACCTGCATCAAATCTACTGCAACTTCCTCTTCATTCTCTCTTAGTGTCTCTTACACAATAACAGAGATATTTGCAATGCTACAATACATTACACAACTACATTACAATTTTTTCCTTCTAAATGGGAATTACGATGGAAAAATACCATGGGATGGCCAATATCATGGGCCCGTAAATTGTTGTCCATCAAAAAAACCCAAAAAATTATTTTCGATACTTTGCTCCCAAACACTCGTCAAGGGCCTACTGGCCCCCAGACCCCCGTGGGGTGCCGACGTCCCCCTACACCCCCTCGCTCGGATGAGTGTACAATCCACCTGGGGTACAAAAACAGTTGAACAACAACATCTATGAATAAGGAATATTAGTCTCCACAACCAACAATCTCCCACTTGGAGACAGATCATAGCAACTCAACCGATACTGCACTTGTTGGACTGTGCTCTGAACCTTGGACATGGAAAATTTCTAATATTCACCTTCATGATTGAAGGCCAACTGAAGTTGATCAGGAACTCATTTTCTCTCTAGTTACTACCTTTTTCAACATGCATGCAGGATTATCGCTAGTGTGTATCTTTTCCATCTTCAATATTTCATCTTCCAGAACATAACATGTGAAATGGTACGTGAGCTATATATTTTTAGTCTTTGAATGAAAATATGAGTTCTTTTCAAGATGAATGGGACTCCAACTGTCACTATACAACCTTATATTCTCATGCTTCTTACCCAATTCCTCCATGAACCTATGTAACCAAATAATCTCTTCACTAGCCTCTGTAGCAGCAACATACTTTGCTTCCATTGTTGAAAGTGAAACAACCATTTGTAGTTTTGAAATTCAACTTACAGTTTTTCCACCTATAGTAAAGACATACCTTGTGGTGCTCCTCCTGCTATCTTTATCACCTTCCATATTTGCATCAACATATCCATGTAGAACAATGTTTGAACCTCCGAAACATAATGCATTAGTAGCAGTACCTCTCAAATACTTGAGAATCCACTGTACTACCTTCCAATGTTCTTTACCTGGATTGTTCATATACATGCTCACAACTCCCACTGCATGTGTATTATATGGTCTTGTGCACACCATCGCATATATCAAGCTGCTAACTATAGATGAATAGAGAACCTTGGACATATAGTCTATATCTTCCTATGTATTGGGACACATATCCTTACTTAGTTTGAAATGGATAACCAAATGTGTACTAACTAGTTTTACATTCTGCATTTTGAACCTCTCTAGCACCTTTTCGATGTACTCACCCTGAGACAATGTCAATTTGTGATTTTTCTTGTCTCTTGTTATTCTCATACCAAGGATTTTCTTTGCAGTGTTGAAATCCTTCATCACAAATGAATTAGCTAAATTCATTTTGAGTACATTTATATCATGCATGTTAGACGCTACAACAAGCATGTCATCTACATACAATAACAATATAATATATCAATTCCATTATCTAGCCTCTTGAAATAAACACAGTGGTTATAATGACATCTACTAACCTTGTTCTTTCATAAACCTGTCAAATCTGAAATACCATTGCCTTAGACCTTATTTCAGGCCATACAAGCTCTTCCTCAACCTGCATACCAAATTCTCCTTCCCTTTGACCTCATACCTCTATGGCTGCTGCATATAAATATCTTCCTCCAAATCCCCATGGAGAAAGGTTGCTTTTACATCTAACTATTCAAGATGCAAATCTTCTACCACCACTAGACTTAAAATAGTTCTAATTGAAGTAATTTTAACAATAGGAGAAAATATTTCATAAAAGTCTATATCTTTCTTCTGTGCAAAACCCTTTACAACAAGTCTATCCTTGTACCACTTATTTCCTCCATCTTCTTCCTTCAACCTGTAAAACAATTTATTTTGCAATGCTCTTTTACCTGCACAAAACTGAACCAAATCCCATGTTTGGTTTCTTACCAATGAGCCCATATCCTCATTCATGCCTTGCTCCTACTTCTTTCTAGTTTCCACTTGCATTGCTTCTTCATAAATTTCTGGTTCACCAGATTCAGTCATCAATAAATAATACATTGAATTAGGAGAGTATCGTTCAAGGGGTCTACTTAACCTGGAAGATCTTCTTACACTTGTGGAAGTTTGAGGTACCTATTGTTGTTCTTGATTTTCCTGCACCTTTGGAACTTTTGTTTCTTTGATTTCATCAAGCACTATGTGCTCTGTGTTTTCCTTTTCCTGTTTATTTTCTTGCAACTAATCTTTATACATGACCTTTTCATTGAATACCACATCTCTACACCTAATGATTTTGTTATTTTCATAATCCCATAAGCGATAACCAAAATCATCAGCCCTGTATCCAATAAAGGTACACTTTTTGGATTTAACCTCAAGATTTTTTATATTTTATTTATCAATATGGAAAAATTATTCACAAGCAAAAATTCTCATTGTAGCTAGGGTTTTCACCCTAGCTTGTGCAAATGAGCACCTACTAAGGAGAAGGGACTCCTTAGTAGCAGTTCAGAAAAACATTAAATGAAAGACAATACAATAAAATGGTAATAATTATAAACATGTGCATAAAACAGAAAAGACAAGATAATAAAAAGAGTTTTTGTATTGATTATACCTCCAATGTGAAGGTTGGTGAAGCTCTTGCAGCAGTCCAGGAGGGTTTCTTCCAAGCTTCCAACTTTGCTCCTTTCTCTTTATCCAAAGGGTTGGAAATGGGCTAAAGGGGCACTCAAATGTGAAAGTAGCTCAAGGGTGAGTTAGGGTTTCAAGAGTGATTTTGGCAGAGTAAGGGTGTATTTGACTGTGGATATGAAATGAGGGGCCTCCATCACCTATTTATAGGTTTTTAGTGGTGGAGTGCTGGCCCATGGTTTTTGGCACCATATGGTTTAGGTCAGCTATATAGGGTTTTTTCCTCATTTTTCCCTCTTTTTCCTCTTTTTTATATTTTTTATTCCCTTTTTAGACGGTTTTTGCTATTTTGGAGGAATTTTGGATTATTTTGGGGGAAAAAGGGGTTTTTTGGCCTTTTGGAGGATTTTTAGTGGGATTTTAAGGTTTTGGAGGCAAATATGGTAGGAAATATGGACAAATGAGTCATGCAATGGGGTAGATGAGGTAGTGAGCACTTTTTGGGTGTTAACACTCATAAATATCCGACCATGCCTCCTCTAGAATACCGCCATCCAAAGTGCTTGAAGGTCCTCTATCTATTAAGTAAACAACAGTATCTACATCATCTGCCCAAAACTGTAATGGAAACCCTACATGCAATCGCATACACCTTGCATGCTCCATGATTGTTCTATTCATCCTTTCTGACACACCATTTTCTTGTGGTGTTCCTGGGACTATATTCTCTCTACGAATCCCATGGCATGAATATAACTATAAAACTCCTTTCCACGATATTCACTTCCATTATCAAATCTGATACACTTCAATTTTTTCTCTGTCTCATTCTCAACCAAATATTTTCACTTTTTAAAGGTAGAAAATGCATCATATTTATGTCTAATGCAATAAACACAAGTTTTTCTATTTGCATCATCAATAAAAGCAACATAATAACGAAATCCACCAAGATATTGTACTTGAGTTGGTCCTCATACATCTATGTGCACAAGCTCTAACTTTTCACTCTTATTCAGTTTCCCAATCCTACGAAATCTTACTCTCTTCTTACCTGCTTCAGATCCAGCAACAATTTCCTTGAGTGGAGAATTTGCATCTCCTTCTTACTCATGTGGCCAAGAGTATGATGCCATGATGTAATATCCCAAATTTTGGACTAACTGTTTCTGATATTATATTTGGGCCAAGGCCCCAACACATATGATTTATTTTGATTATTTGGCATAAGCCCTAGCACATATGATTTACTCTTTTATAGACGGACATATTGGGCATGGACCCTAAATGATTTTCATTATGTAATTATATATTGGGCAAGGAATCCCTAATGTTTTGATTCATGTTTTCATCATATGATGTGGGTACAAACTGTAATATACTAAGATGATATTTTTTTTACATACTGTGTAGAGATATGATTGACATGATTGACTTATATCAGGATCTTGCGGAATTAAACATTGCTTGAGCCAAAATATTCATCGCATTGAGACTGAAATAACAGCTTTGAAAGGAATGCCATCAACACTATGCAAGCTGCACTTGCTGCTATTATATATGCCACAATACCCATATTACAGACTCTGTGGATCGACCTCGAATTGCGAAGTTCGTCACCACATTTATCACTCTGGACTTATGCCTAAGCACAATGTCTTGGGTCCTTTTAGATTTCACTACTTCCCGAAGGCATGTAGCTAATTTCAGGCTCCTGGGAGTCCCAAGATATGCTTACTAGCATACCCTCACTTACAGACTTTGACAGAGGGAGTCTTCACCTTTCTGGTGCAATGTTATACCCAAACGGGCAACTTGCAGAGCATACGGGTTCGGCTCTTACAGACACAAATTTTTACAGAATGAGTCTTTGCCTTTCTGGTGCAATGTTATACCCAAACGGGCAACTTGCAGAGCATACAGGCTCGGCTCTCACACACCTAGACACTGTCGAGCGGACTACTTGCTCAGACGACTCTCTAACTTGCAGAGCGGACTACTTGCTCATGCAGACTCCAAGACTTCTCCTCTCTTAAATGAGCTCGCAGGCCTCATATTTATAATCTCCTAGCCAGTATACCGGTGACTAATGACTTACACTAACCAGTAAAAGGCTTTGATTCCCGGGGCATGGTGGGACCACACCATGTTATCTCGTCCCTTAAAGGCAGTGCCATATGGGGACCCGGTACTCAGACTGACAATCTTCTTGACAGGAAAAGATTCTAATGGCCGACAAACATGGCCCATTACTATTACATCAGTCATTATTACAAAATATCGGGGAATAAAGCATCCCGAATGATAACATGAAAATCGAACATGGTCGACAGCATAAAACAAGGAGAGGCCCACCAACGGCTTCCTTAAAAGCTATGTACAGAGAAAAGATTCTTCAGACGGACCGGCAGCTTCATTCCCGGAGAAACTCGACGGGTCTTCAGGGTGTATCATAACCGGAACCACACACGCAAATAGTTGTTCCTTCAGGACCAGGAACACCACCGCACACACAGTCAAGTACACCTTGTTCATAAAGATGCTCTTCGAGTTCCCTTCGTGCTAACTCATCCTCAATATAATTTGGCTGGGATTCTGTGAATCGCCAATATTCATTTTCTGGGAACTCATCAGCCATATCAGGGTACAGGAGGTCACCAAAACATTGTTCAACATCAGAACCATGAAGATACTCATTTAGACCAAAAACAAACTCTGAGGCGAATTGAGATTCAACCCGATAGTCTAAAGGCAGGGTCCTCCGGTGAACTTTGGTATCCAACCTCTTACCTTGGTCATCACGTTTAATAAACTTTTGAGTGACAGTTACAATATGCTGCAATGGGGTATACCTGCCACCATGATGCCTTAACTTAAATTTGAACCACTGATTGTGTTGATCAGCGGCTTGCATATCAGCTTCTAAGTGCAGAATGAAATTAGCCCTTCTCTGCACCCAATCTAACCTTGGACAGAACTTATCCAAGAAAATTTCTGTCCATCCGGACCATTTCCTGTGCTTCAAATTTGCTGGATCAGCGCAAATTATTATGGAAGTTTGTTCACGACAAAACTGCAGAATTAAATTGTAGGTAGTCCATGTGAGATCTCCTTCACCAAGATCTACATACCAAATTGGACCTTCTGCTTCTTCATTACAATCAATCCAAACTTCTTTACATTGCCGCAGCTTTTCTTCGGCATTTCTGAGACCATTAAAAGCACCCTTTTCCCAACGTTCGAGAATTTGCAACTTACAAGGGCTTTCTTGAATTTGCTTAATTAGGGTAAGACTCAGAAATTTATCAGCTTCTTGCCGATCAGCATAATCTAATAACTGCTGGCGTTCTTCTTGTGAAATATCTTTATCCCATGGAGATAGGAATAAAGATCCTGGAGGAGCTCTGAGCGCTTCATCTTCCTCTTGCATAGGAGTTTTGCCTTTATCAGCAACTATCCCGTCTTTCATGAAATTAAAATGTTGACATGGGCCAGGTCCAGATCCAGAACCCGATCCAGAAGAAAACATCATTAACTGTGGAATATCTTTCTGCACAGTCTCACGAGTCAACATATCAGCAAGACAATTTAGATACCCTGGTTTATAAACAATATCATAATCAAAGTTACTTAACCAGAGAAACCATTTTAATATTCGACTGCTGTTTTCAGCCATCAGATTTTCATTCTTAAAAATACCTGGCATAATCTTTAAATCTGTTCTAATAACAAATCTGACAGGTTTTAAATAAAGAATAAAATGGCTAACTGTTCTTTTGACTGCCAAAATTTCCTTATGGCTACTTGGATAGTTTAATTCGGCTCCTTTGAATGAACCAGATGCAAAACCATAGATATTAGTTTTTCCTTCGATCTCTTCTAGTAGAACACCACCCCAGGTGGTACTAGATGCATCTGTCTCAATTATCAATTTTCCAACTCCCTGGGGAAGGCTGAGAGCTGGTAGGGTTTTCACTTTGGTCTTTATCTGCTGAATCGCCAAAGTCATTTCTTCATACCAGGGAATAGGCTTCTTCTTAAGCCTTTGCTGCAGGCAATGGATATCAGCAGCTTGTCCTTTGTAAAATGGTCTGATATAATTTAAACACCCTAAAAATCTCTGCAACTGGGTTTTCTCAATTATCTTGTCAGGGAAATGTTCAAAAGACTGAAGTACATGTTTCTGCAAAACAACTTGACCTACTTTGATGTGTAAACCCAAAAATTCAATATCTGTTCTGCCTACTTCCATTTTACTTTCAGACAGAACCAACCCATGCTTAAAAACCATTTCATAAAACTACTGCAAATGTTTTAGATGCTCTTGAAGATTCTTGGAACAAATTAGGATATCATTTATAAACACTGCTAACCATGGAATGTCTCTAAATATATCTTCCATTCTCTTTTGAAATTCGGAAGGAGCATTATTAATTCCAAAAGGAAGAACTTTCCATTGGTATTGGCCATGGGGTACCACAAAAGCAGTTTTAAACCTATCTTTCGCCTCGATTCCAATCTGGTAAAAGCCTGACTTTAAATCAAACTTACTGAAGATAGTGCAACCAGTAATTTTCTGAAGCAAACTAGCTTTATCCGGAAAGGGATATCTAATTTTCTGGAGCACTGCATTTAAGGGCTTAAAATTTACTACCAGGCGAGGCTTACCTCTCTTCTGCTCTGAATGTTTGTTCACCACAAAGGCTCTGCATGCCAATGGGCTTTTAGATGGCTCAATTAAACCTTTAGCCAACAATTCTTTTATTTCATTGGAGCAGAATTCTCTTTCGCTAGGGCTCATGAGCCGAGCCGAAGCTTTCATTGGCTTTATCTTTTGCAAAGGATCAAAAGGTAGTGAAACAAAATACTTTTCTCTTGTCCAGAAAGCATTTGGGCTTTCTGAGCAGCAATCCTTTTTCAACCTTTCAGTAATCCCTGCAAGAAACTTGTCAGCGTGTACTTCTGCAAAAGAAATACATCTTTCCATCTTTCCTAATGAAACTTTGGACTGAGGAGGAGAGGGCTGGGTTATTGGTTTACAACGCTGTACAAAAGTATGACTCAAAGGTAAAGAAACTGACTGGTTATTTATTGTACAGGAAAATATTAACTTTTGTGTGTCAATAGAAAATGGACTCACAGTGGTTAAAAATTCTGACCCTAAAACACAATCTTCTTTGACTTCATCTAAACGAAATAAAGATATAGAGCTTTTTACAGAGGATAGAGAAATAGGGAAATTTTCAACTCTACCAGTTAAATATACAGGAGAACCTTCAATTGCAGATCCAAACTCTTTAGTTTTTTCCCAATAAAATTGGGGAATGGCATTACCCCTTGCTAAATTAAATTGACATCCTGAATCAATTAAGCATTGGACTGGGTAGGATTTGAATTCATCAGGACAAAACTGTAAGGTAATGAACAGCTTAGGACCAGACACTGCACCTAACAAGCTGATACTTTGAGATTTAGGTGTAGGAGAACTATCAGGAGAGGGAGTTCTTTCAGGTGATCTTTCAGGAGAATCTTTCTTTGTGCCACAAACCCTTTCTATCTCATTTGACAATTCATCCTCTGATGACTGGTCTTTTTCTATCAGCAGAACTGTCAATGCACTTTTTATTTCATCAGCTTCTTTGACTAGAGCTCTTATTTGTTGTTGCTTTTCTTTTAACTTTATTTTCAGCAATCTTTCTCTGTCGACTCTATGTGCCTGTCTATCTGAATGTCCACTGGGATAATCACAATATAGATCTGCAGGATTAGAAATCAAAGATAATTTCTCTTTTCCTTTTTCTTTTGTTAAAGCCTGCAACTGAGCTTGCAGTGCTTTCTTTTCTTCTCTTAACTCAGTTCTCTCATGGTGTCTAAAAATCGGAATAGTAGACAACTGTAAATCAATAGAAGCAATCTTCTTTTCTAACTGTCCTGGAGAAACTGAAGTAGAAAACATATATAAGTTATAATCAAATTCTGGCAACTCACACCCCCCGAAATGTGGGACACTCGCTGAATCAGACTCAGAAGAGGATGAGGAGGATGGACCACATTTAGCTAAAGTAGGAGGATCTTCTTCAAAATCAGAATCTGTACATGAAGAAGATTCAGAATCAGGTAAATAAATAATCTCATCGGAAGGATGAGGGGAATTAGAGGAAACTTTGTATAAATCCCACCAAGCAGGATCCAAGGTAGTGCAGAGAGCTGCAAGCCTTGGACGGGATTTTTTGTCTGGACATTTGCTTGCCCAATGACCTTTCTTTCCACAAATGAAACATGTATCACCAGATCCTTTTTCTTTTCTTCTTTTCACAAATCTTTTGCTGGAACGCTTGTATTCTTTAGAAAACTTGTGAGATTTGTGTCTATAGTGCTTGTGCTTGTAAGGTTTATCTAGGTGATATCTTCCGGCAGAGTTAAAAAATTTCTTTTTCTTTTTCTTACCTTCACAATGGCAATCTCTTTTGCCAAGGTGACCTCTGTTATGAGCACCACATCCCCAATCTGGCATTTTTGCAACTTGCTTGCAGAAGGAAGCAGAAAACATTTCTTGATGCCTTTTAAAGTCCTTATCAACCCTCTTTTGTAGGCAATGTTCTTGCCATGTTTCAAGAATATGATTATGCAGTTGTGCTAAAGAAAGGGACCTTAACGGGATGTTTTTATCCTTTAATGCTTTTTCAACAGCATCTGGAACATGTCCAGGGAAGCTACGGAGATAGTGCTTTAAATAGGCTGGATCGCCTGACTTTCCTGAAGATATAATTAATTTCTGCATATAGCAGAAATATTCTTCTGACTTACTAAGATTGCACAGCCGTGCAGACATGAATAATGAAGCCATGTGGTTGTAATATTCTTGATCTTCAGGACCATAAAATTCTCTCCCAAGGGCAGAGAGAATTTGCTCATCGGAGTCATTAGCAGCTAATAACTCATTTCTTGCATCTTGTGGCAACCATCGCCACCATTCGTATGCCAAACCTGATAAACCAACAACTAACTGAGCACCAATCATCTGTCCAGTTAAATTGTGGTCTTGTTGCTTTTTGTATAATATCCAGTGAGTTAGCAACTGAATTGCATTTTTAATCTCATCTCTAGATTGACACTGAATGTTTAAAACAGGCTGCTCTGGCATTTGTGAAATCAAATTATTTAGATTATTGATACCAAAAGACATGACTTTAGGAGCAACAGACACAGCTTGTGCATCTGGCATATGGGTATCAAAACCTTCATGTTGGGTTTGTCTTTCATAACCGATTCTTCGGTTAGAGGATTCTGCCATCATATTCAAATCACCAATATACTTTGGATCTAAAACAAGTTTATAATTTTTGAAAGCATCGATCCATTCTTGAATATCTTGCTTTATCAAATCAGATTCACCAAAATCCCATTCTGGTTTATCTTCATCAGGGGTAGATCTGAGAACTCCTAGAGAGGCTGCCTTAGAATGACCTTTCTTAGCTAATCTGAGAACATGATCAGGAACAACATATTCCTTCTTTTTTAACTCTTGTGTTTTAACAGTCAGATTTGCTAAAACATCCATTCTTTTTTGTAACTTATCAGAGGCTACAGAAATTGCTCTCTCTATCTCTGTGGTATCATGCAAAAGATGATCCAGGAGCTCAAGTTTGGTGATAACTTTATCTAATTGTTCTTTCTGAGCATCACAACTAGATTTCAACTGCAGGATATCAAAAGCCATATCATCAAGATTGTGGGCAGTACACATTTGCTGCATATTACCCCAATTAGCTAATTTTATTTCATCTGACACTGTCTGATCAGAAGGTGTTGATTTGGCTGAAATAAATTCTCTTTTAGTCGAACCATCTGTAGCATATTGCCGAAAACCAGTTTCTGGAAGATTTCGACCAGGATAAAAGGATTTTTGTCCTAAAGAATTTATTCCTTCGGCAGAAGCATTTGATCTAGGAAGTGAGGAAAACATTCCTAGGCTAGGAAACTCATGTAAAGACTTTTGTTTCTCTTTTTGTATTAATTTTGTTTTTATCTTTTTGCAGGCAGGGCAATCTGCATGTTGACCTCTATGTTCAAACTGAGAAAGACCAGAATAGGACTCAGTATTTACAGAATTATTTTGTACAGGAGAGGAAGATTCTTCAAGAGACTTTTTCCCTATTTGATTAGACAAGGCTTGACGCCTGGCATTATGATATGAAGACAAAGATGTGGATTTTATCAATGGGGGACCGAATCTTGGGATTGGTTCATCAGGATGGGATCTGAAAGAGGATGAAGCTTCGTCAAAGACTAAGGGCTTTGGATTCATTGTAGCTCTGACTCTTTCTTGGTGTCTTAGCTCTGTGTATTTCATTTCCCAAGCTTGAGGATACTTTATACCAGTCCAGTTAAAGGTAATAGGAGTGGCATTTTTGGATTTAGATTTGGACAAGCGGGGATTTTCTGCAGTTTCCACCACGCTGCAGTCTGCAGACATTTGATGGACATGGGAACGGAGCTGGGGCAAAGTGTCATTACCAAAACGAACACAGACACCACCTTTTAATTGGATGATCTTAGAACCAGATTGCATATCAAATCCTTTAGGGAGGATATAAGCTTTTAGAATATTATATATATGGGGATCTTCCAAACTAACAGAGAAACGAGGATAAACAGTACCAAAAGCAGGACCATCATGTAAAGGAGCTGTGAAGCCTCCGATGACGGCATCAGAAAACTTATTATGACGGGTATCAACAATACAACATAATGAAGAAATAGCAAGACGCGGACGGACTAAGGGACCGAGACCGAGCTTAACAGCACCAAAATGTGCATATTTGAAATGACATTTTTTAGCCCAATCAATTTGTGCTTTATCAAGAAGAGTGATGTGAATAGGTTCTTGATTGTCTGTAAAAGAAACATCGATACTAGAGACTTTAATTTGAGTGGTAGAATACAGATTCCACCAATTTAATCTGTAAACGTCTCTGGGTAAAATCTGAGGTAATTCCCAATTTTCACTTGGATTCTGGTCATGTATAGTGATATAAGAAGCATCATCGCCAGAGGCAGATGGATCGAATTGACTGCTCCTTCTTTCTGCTAAAGAGACTTCTTGGTCATTGGCTGATTCACATTCTAAATTGGTCAGCTGAACTGTGTCCATTGTGGGATCCATTTGACTAAGGTAAGGGCTGACTTCTACGCTGTGGGTAACTATGTAGACTTACTCCCCTTCCACGGGCCTTACGGGCTCTGATACCAACTAGCCAGGATCTTGCGGAATTAAACATTGCTTGAGCCAAAATATTCATCGCATTGAGACTGAAATAACAACTTTGAAAGGAATGCCATCAACACTATGCAAGCTGCACTTGCTGCTATTATATATGCCACAATACCCATATTACAGACTCTGTGGATCAACCTCGGATTGCGAAGTTCGTCACCACATTTATCACTCTGGACTTATGCCTAAGCACAATGTCTTGGGTCCTTTTAGATTTCACTACTTCCCGAAGGCATGTAGCTAATTTCAGGCTCCTGGGAGTCCCAAGATATGCTTACTAGCATACCCTCACTTACAGACTTTGACAGAGGGAGTCTTCACCTTTCTGGTGCAATGTTATACCCAAACGGGCAACTTGCAGAGCATACGGGTTCGGCTCTTACAGACACAAATTTTTACAGAACGAGTCTTTGCCTTTCTGGTGCAATGTTATACCCAAACGGGCAACTTGCAGAGCATACGGGTTCGGCTCTTACAGACACAAATTTTTACAGAACGAGTCTTTGCCTTTCTGGTGCAATGTTATACCCAAACGGGCAACTTGCAGAGCATACGGGCTCGACTTTCACACACCTAGACACTGTCGAGCGGACTACTTGCTCAGACGACTCTCTAACTTGCAGAGCGGACTACTTGCTCATGCAGACTCCAAGACTTCTGATCTCTTAAATGAGCTCGCAGGCCTCATATTTATAATCTCCTAGCCAGTATACCGGTGACTAATGACTTACACTAACCAGTAAAAGGCTTTGATTCCCGGGGCATGGTGGGACCACACCATGTTATCTCGTCCCTTAAAGGTAGCACCATATGGGGACCCGGTACTCAGACTGACAATATTCTTGACAGGAAAAGATTCTAATGGCCGACAAACATGGCCCATTACTATTACATCAGTCATTATTACAAAATATCGGGGAATAAAGCATCCCGAATGATAACATGAAAATCGAACATGGTCGACAGCATAAAACAAGGAGAGGCCCACCAACGGCTTCCTTAAAAGCTATGTACCGAGAAAAGATTCTTCAGACGGACCGGCAGCTTCATTCCCGGAGAAACTCGACGGGTCTTCAGGGTGTATCATAACCGGAACCACACACGCAAACAGTTGTTCCTTCAGGACCAGGAACACCACCGCACACACAGTCAAGTACACCTTGTTCATAAAGATGCTCTTCGAGTTCCCTTCGTGCTAACTCATCCTCAATATAATTTGGCTGGGATTCTGTGAATCGCCAATATTCATTTTCTGGGAACTCATCAGCCATATCAGGGTACAGGAGGTCACCAAAACATTGTTCAACATCAGAACCATGAAGATACTCATTTAGACCAAAAACAAACTCTGAGGCGAATTGAGATTCAACCCGATAGTCTAAAGGCAGGGTCCTCCGGTGAACTTTGGTATCCAACCTCTTACCTTGGTCATCACGTTTAATAAACTTTTGAGTGACAGTTACAATATGCTGCAATGGGGTATACCTGCCACCATGATGCCTTAACTTAAATTTGAACCACTGATTGTGTTGATCAGTGGCTTGCATATCAGCTTCTAAGTGCAGAATGAAATTAGCCCTTCTCTGCACCCAATCTGACCTTGGACAGAACTTATCCAAGAAAATTTCTGTCCATCCGGACCATTTCCTGTGCTTCAAATTTGCTGGATCAGCGCAAATTATTATGGAAGTTTGTTCACGACAAAACTGCAGAATTAAATTGTAGGTAGTCCATGTGAGATCTCCTTCACCAAGATCTACATACCAAATTGGACCTTCTGCTTCTTCATTACAATCAATCCAAACTTCTTTACATTGCCGCAGCTTTTCTTCGGCATTTCTGAGACCATTAAAAGCACCCTTTTCCCAACGTTCGAGAATTTGCAGCTTACAAGGGCTTTCTTGAATTTGCTTAATTAGGGTAAGACTCAAAAATTTATCAGCTTCTTGCCGATCAGCATAATCTAATAACTGCTGGCGTTCTTCTTGTGAAATATCTTTATCCCATGGAGCTAGGAATAAAGATCCTGGAGGCGCTCTGAGCGCTTCATCTTCCTCTTGCATAGGAGTTTTGCCTTTATCAGCAACTATCCTGTCTTTCATGAAATTAAAATGTTGACGTGGGCCAGGTCCAGATCCAGAACCCGATCCAGAAGAAAACATCATTAACTGTGGAATATCTTTCTGCACAGTCTCACGAGTCAACATATCAGCAAGACAATTTAGATACCCTGGTTTATAAACAATATCATAATCAAAGTTACTTAACCAGAGAAACCATTTTAATATTCGACTGTTGTTTTCAGCCATCAGATTTTCATTCTTAAAAATACCTGGCATAATCTTTAAATCTGTTCTAATAACAAATCTGACAGGTTTTAAATAAAGAATAAAATGGCTAACTGTTCTTTTGACTGCCAAAATTTCCTTATGGCTACTTGGATAGTTTAATTCGGCTCCTTTGAATGAACCAGATGCAAAACCACAGATATTAGTTTTTCCTTCGATCTCTTCTAGTAGAACACCACCCCAGGTGGTACTAGATGCATCTGTCTCAATTATCAATTTTCCAACTCCCTGGGGAAGGCTGAGAGCTGGTAGGGTTTTTACTTTGGTCTTTATCTGCTGAACCGCCAAAGTCATTTCTTCAGACCAGGGAATAGGCTTCTTCTTAAGCCTTTGCTGCAGGCAATGGATATCAGCAGCTTGTCCTTTGTAAAATGGTCTGATATAATTTAAACACCCTAAAAATCTCTGCAACTGTGTTTTCTCAATTATCTTGTCAGGGAAATGTTCAAAAGACTGAAGTACATGTTTCTGCAAAACAACCTGACCTGCTTTGATGTGTAAACCCAAAAATTCAATATCTGTTCTGCCTACTTCCATTTTACTTTCAGACAGAACCAACCCATGCTTAAAAACCATTTCATAAAACTGCTGCAAATGTTTTAGATGCTCTTGAAGATTCTTGGAACAAATTAGGATATCATCTATAAACACTGCTAACCATGGAATGTCTCTAAATATATCTTCCATTCTCTTTTGAAATTCGGAAGGAGCATTATTAATTCCAAAAGGAAGAACTTTCCATTGGTATTGGCCATGGGGTACCACAAAAGCAGTTTTAAACCTATCTTTCGCCTCGATTCCAATCTGGTAAAAGCCTGACTTTAAATCAAACTTACTGAAGATAGTGCAACCAGTAATTTTCTGAAGCAAACTAGCTTTATCCGGCAAGGGATATCTAATTTTCTGGAGCACTGCATTTAAGGGCTTAAAATTTACTACCAGGCGAGGCTTACCTCTCTTCTGCTCTGAATGTTTATTCACCACAAAGGCTCTGCATGCCCATGGGCTTTTAGATGGCTCAATTAAACCTTTAGCCAACAATTCTTTTATTTCATTGGAGCAGAATTCTCTTTCGCTAGGGCTCATGAGCCGAGCCGAAGCTTTCATTGGCTTTATCTTTTGCAAAGGATCAAAAGGTAGTGAAACAAAATAATTTTCTCTTGTCCAGAAAGCATTTGGGCTTTTTGAGCAGCAATCCTTTTTCAACCTTTCAGTAATCCCTGCAAGAAACTTGTCAGCGTGTACTTCTGCAAAATAAATACATCTTTCCATCTTTCCTAATGAAACTTTGGACTGAGGAGGAGAGGGCTGGGTTATTGGTTTACAACGCTGTACAAAAGTATGACTCAAAGGTAAAGAAACTGACTGGTTATTTATTGTACAGGAAAATATTAACTTTTGTGTGTCAATAGAAAATGGACTCACAGTGGTTAAAAATTCTGACCCTAAAACACAATCTTCTTTGACTTCATCTAAACGAAATAAAGATATAGAGCTTTTTACAGAGGATAGAGAAATAGGGAAATTTTCAACTCTACCAGTTAAATATACAGGAGAACCTTCAATTGCAGATCCAAACTCTTTAGTTTTTTCCCAATAAAATTGGGGAATGGCATTACCCCTTGCTAAATTAAATTGACATCCTGAATCAATTAAGCATTGGACTGGGTAGGATTTGAATTCATCAGGACAAAACTGTAAGGTAATGAACAGCTTAGGACCAGACACTGCACCTAACAAGCTGATACTTTGAGATTTAGGGGTAGGAGAACTATCAGGAGAGGGAGTTCTTTCAGGTGATCTTTCAGGAGAATCTTTCTTTGTGCCACAAACCCTTTCTATCTCATTTGACAATTCATCCTCTGATGACTGGTCTTTTTCTATCAGCAGAACTGTCAATGCACTTTTTATTTCATCAGCTTCTTTGACTAGAGCTCTTATTTGTTGTTGCTTTTCTTTTAACTTTATTTTCAGCAATCTTTCTTTGTCGACTCTATGTGCCTGTCTATCTGAATGTCCACTGGGATAATCACAATATAGATCTGCAGGATTAGAAATCAAAGACAGAGCCAGAGAGGTTTCAAATTCTCATATTGTTTTCTGGTATCTATCTTTATCCACTCTCTTGTCCAATCTCTTGTTTTCTGCTATTATAAAAATGTACAAAATGCTTGGTTGATCATTTACGCATTCTATGAACAAATGTGTCTTGTAATCTGTGGAAATGACAGATGAGGAAATTGTGAGAATCCTTAAGGTATAAGCGTAGTGTGGATGTCAGAGTAGCCGTAAGGCCCGTGGAAGGGGAGTAAGTCTACATAGTTACCCACAGCGTAGAAGTCAGCCCTTACCTTAGTCAAATGGATCCCACAATGGACACAGTTCAGCTGACCAATTTAGAATGTGAATCAGCCAATGACCAAGAAGTCTCTTTAGCAGAAAGAAGGAGCAGTCAATTCGATCCATCTGCCTCTGGCGATGATGCTTCTTATATCACTATACATGACCAGAATCCAAGTGAAAATTGGGAATTACCTCAGATTTTACCCAGAGACATTTACAGATTAAATTGGTGGAATATGTATTCTACCACTCAAATTAAAGTCTCTAGTATCGATGTTTCTTTTACAGACAATCAAGAACCTATTCACATCACTCTTCTTGATAAAGCACAAATTGATTGGGCTAAAAAATGTCATTTCAAATATGCACATTTTGGTGCTGTTAAGCTCGGTCTCGGTCCCTTAGTCCGTCCGCGTCTTGCTATTTCTTCATTATGTTGTATTGTTGATACCCGTCATAATAAGTTTTCTGATGCCGTCATCGGAGGCTTCACAGCTCCTTTACATGATGGTCCTGCTTTTGGTACTGTTTATCCTCATTTCTCTGTTAGTTTGGAAGATCCCCATATATATAATATTCTAAAAGCTTATATCCTCCCTAAAGGATTTGATATGCAATCTGGTTCTAAGATCATCCAATTAAAAGGTGGTGTCTGTGTTCATTTTGGTAATGACACTTTGCCCCAGCTCCGTTCCCATGTCCATCAGATGTCTGCAGACTGCAGCGTGGTGGAAACTGCAGAAAATCCCTGCTTGTCCAAATCTAAATCCAAAAATGCCACTCCTATTACCTTTAACTGGACTGGTATAAAGTATCCTCAAGCTTGGGAAATGAAATACACAGAGCTAAGACACCAAGAAAGAGTCAGAGCTACAATGAATCCAAAGCCCTTAGTCTTTGACGAAGCTTCATCCTCTTTCAGATCCCATCCTGATGAACCAATCCCAAGATTCGGTCCCCCATTGATAAAATCCACATCTTTGTCTTCATATCATAATGCCAGGCGTCAAGCCTTGTCTAATCAAATAGGGAAAAAGTCTCTTGAAGAATCTTCCTCTCCTGTACAAAATAAAATTGTAAATACTGAGTCCTATTCTGGTCTTTCTCAGTTTGAACATAGAGGTCAGCATGCAGATTGCCCTGCCTGCAAAAAGATAAAAACAAAATTAATACAAAAAGAGAAACAAAAGTCTTTACATGAGTTTCCAAGCCTAGGAATGTTTTCCTCACTTCCTAGATCAAATGCTTATGCCGAAGGAATAAATTCTTTAGGACAAAAATCCTTTTATCCTGGTCGAAATCTTCCAGAAACTGGTTTTCGGCAATATGCTACAGATGGTTCGACTAAAAGAGAATTTATTTCATCCAAGTCAACACCTTCTGATCAGACAGTGTCAGATGAAATAAAATTAGCTAATTGGGGTAATATGCAGCAAATGTGTACTGCCCACAATCTTGATGATATGGCTTTTGATATCCTGCAGTTGAAATCTAGTTGTGATGCTCAGAAAGAACAATTAGATAAAGTTATCACCAAACTTGAGCTCCTGGATCATCTTTTGCATGATACCACAGAGATAGAGAGAGCAATTATTGTAGCCTCTGATGAGTTACAAAAAAGAATGGATGTTTTAGCAAATCTGACTGTTAAAACACAAGAGTTAAAAAAGAAGGAATATGTTGTTCCTGATCATGTTCTCAGATTAGCTAAGAAAGGTCATTCTAAGGCAGCCTCTCTAGGAGTTCTCAGATCTACCACTGATGAAGATAAACCAGAATGGGATTTTGGTGAATCTGATTTGATAAAGCAAGATATTCAAGAATGGATCGATGCTTTCAAAAATTATAAACCTGTTTTCGATCCAAAGTATATTGGTGATTTGAATATGATGGCAGAATCCTCTAACCGAAGAATCGGTTATGAAAGACAAACCCAGCATGAAGGTTTTGATACCCATATGCCAGATGCACAAGCTGTGTCTGTTGCTCCTAAAGTCATGTCTTTTGGTATCAATAATCTAAATAATTTGATTTCACAAATGCCAGAGCAGCCTGTTTTAAACATTCAGTGTCAATCTAGAGATGAGATTAAAAATGCAATTCAGTTGCTAACTCACTGGATATTATACAAAAAGCAACAAGACCACAATTTAACTGGACAGATGATTGGTGCTCAGTTAGTTGCTGGTTTATCAGGTTTGGCATACGAATGGTGGCGATGGTTGCCACAAGATGCAAGAAATGAGTTATTAGCTGCTAATGACTCCGATGAGCAAATTCTCTCTGCCCTTGGGAGAGAATTTTATGGTCCTGAAGATCAAGAAGATTACGACCACATGGCTTCATTATTCATGTCTGCACGGCTGTGCAATCTTAGTAAGTCAGAAGAATATTTCTGCTATATGCAGAAATTAATTATATCTTCAGGAAAGTCAGGCGATCCAGCCTATTTAAAGCACTATCTCCGTAGCTTCCCTGGACATGTTCCAGATGCTGTTGAAAAAGCATTAAAGGATAAAAACATCCCGTTAAGGTCCCTTTCTTTAGCACAACTACATAATCATATTCTTGAAACATGGCAAGAAAATTGCCTACAAAAGAGGGTTGATAAGGACTTTAAAAGGCATCAAGAAATGTTTTCTGCTTCCTTCTGCAAGCAAGTTGCAAAAATGCCAGATTGGGGATGTGGTGCTCATAACAGAGGTCACCTTGGCAAAAGAGATTTCCATTGTGAAGGTAAGAAAAAGAAAAAGAATTTTTTTACCTCTGCCGGAAGATATCACCTAGATAAACCTTACAAGCACAAGCACTATAGACACAAATCTCACAAGTTTTCTAAAGAATACAAGCGTTCCAGCAAAAGATTTGTGAAAAGAAGAAAAGAAAAAGGATCTGGTGATACATGTTTCATTTGTGGAAAGAAAGGTCATTGGGAAAGCAAATGTCCAGACAAAAAATCCCGTCCAAGGCTTGCAGCTCTCTGCACTACCTTGGATCCTGCTTGGTGGGATTTATACAAAGTTTCCTCTAATTCCCCTCATCCTTCCGATGAGATTATTTATTTACCTGATTCTGAATCTTCTTCATGTACAGATTCTGATTTTGAAGAAGATCCTCCTACTTTAGCTAAATGTGGTCCATCCTCCTCATCCTCTTCTGAGTCTGATTCAGCCAGTGTCCCACATTTCGGGGGGTGTGAGTTAACAGAATTTGATTATAACTTATATATGTTTTCTACTTCAGTTTCTCCAGGACAGTTAGAAAAGAAGATTGCTTCTATTGATTTACAGTTGTCTACTATTCCGATTTTTAGACACCATGAGAGAACTGAGTTAAGAGAAGAAAAGAAAGCACTGCAAGCTCAGTTGCAGGCTGTAACAAAAGAAAGATCCCCATATATATAATATTCTAAAAGCTTATATCCTCCCTAAAGGATTTGATATGCAATCTGGTTCTAAGATCATCCAATTAAAAGGTGGTGTCTGTGTTCGTTTTGGTAATGACACTTTGCCCCAGCTCCGTTCCCATGTCCATCAAATGTCTGCAGACTGCAGCGTGGTGGAAACTGCAGAAAATCCCCGCTTGTCCAAATCTAAATCCAAAAATGCCACTCCTATTACCTTTAACTGGACTGGTATAAAGTATCCTCAAGCTTGGGAAATGAAATACACAGAGCTAAGACACCAAGAAAGAGTCAGAGCTACAATGAATCCAAAGCCCTTAGTCTTTGACGAAGCTTCATCCTCTTTCAGATCCCATCCTGATGAACCAATCCCAAGATTCGGTCCCCCATTGATAAAATCCACATCTTTGTCTTCATATCATAATGCCAGGCGTCAAGCCTTGTCTAATCAAATAGGGAAAAAGTCTCTTGAAGAATCTTCCTCTCCTGTACAAAATAATTCTGTAAATACTGAGTCCTATTCTGGTCTTTCTCAGTTTGAACATAGAGGTCAGCATGCAGATTGCCCTGCCTGCAAAAAGATAAAAACAAAATTAATACAAAAAGAGAAACAAAAGTCTTTACATGAGTTTCCTAGCCTAGGAATGTTTTCCTCACTTCCTAGATCAAATGCTTCTGCCGAAGGAATAAATTCTTTAGGACAAAAATCCTTTTATCCTGGTCGAAATCTTCCAGAAACTGGTTTTCAGCAATATGCTACAGATGGTTTGACTAAAAGAGAATTTATTTCAGCCAAGTCAACACCTTCTGATCAGACAGTGTCAGATGAAATAAAATTAGCTAATTGGGGTAATATGCAACAAATGTGTACTGCCCACAATCTTGATGATATGGCTTTTGATATCCTGCAGTTGAAATCTAGTTGTGATGCTCAGAAAGAACAATTAGATAAAGTTATCACCAAACTTGAGCTCCTAGATCATCTTTTGCATGATACCACAGAGATAGAGAGAGCAATTTCTGTAGCCTCTGATAAGTTACAAAAAAGAATGGATGTTTTAGCAAATCTGACTGTTAAAACACAAGAGTTAAAAAAGAAGGAATATGTTGTTCCTGATCATGTTCTCAGATTAGCTAAGAAAGGTCATTCTAAGGCAGCCTCTCTAGGAGTTCTCAGATCTACCCCTGATGAAGATAAACCAGAATGGGATTTTGGTGAATCTGATTTGATAAAGCAAGATATTCAAGAATGGATCGATGCTTTCAAAAATTATAAACCTGTTTTAGATCCAAAGTATATTGGTGATTTGAATATGATGGCAGAATCCTCTAACCGAAGAATCGGTTATGAAAGACAAACCCAGCATGAAGGTTTTGATACCCATATGCCAGATGCACAAGCTGTGTCTGTTGCTCCTAAAGTCATGTCTTTTGGTATCAATAATCTAAATAATTTGATTTCACAAATGCCAGAGCAGCCTGTTTTAAACATTCAGTGTCAATCTAGAGATGAGATTAAAAATGCAATTCAGTTGCTAACTCACTAGATATTATACAAAAAGCAACAAGACCACAATTTAACTGGACAGATGATTGGTGCTCAGTTAGTTGCTGGTTTATCAGGTTTGGCATACGAATGGTGGCGATGGTTGCCACAAGATGCAAGAAATGAGTTATTAGCTGCTAATGACTCCGATGAGCAAATTCTCTCTGCCCTTGGGAGAGAATTTTATGGTCCTGAAGATCAAGAAGATTACGACCACATGGCTTCATTATTCATGTCTGCACGGCTGTGCAATCTTAGTAAGTCAGAAGAATATTTCTGCTATATGCAGAAATTAATTATATCTTCAGGAAAGTCAGGTGATCCAGCCTATTTAAAGCACTATCTCCGTAGCTTCCCTGGACATGTTCCAGATGCTGTTGAAAAAGCATTAAAGGATAAAAACATCCCGTTAAGGTCCCTTTCTTTAGCACAACTGCATAATCATATTCTTGAAACATGGCAAGAACATTGCCTACAAAAGAGGGTTGATAAGGACTTTAAAAGGCATCAAGAAATGTTTTCTACTTCCTTCTGCAAGCAAGTTGCAAAAATGCCAGATTGGGAATGTGGTGCTCATAACAGAGGTCACCTTGGCAAAAGAGATTGCCATTGTGAAGGTAAGAAAAAGAAAAAGAAATTTTTTACCTCTGCCGGAAGATATCACCTAGATAAACCTTACAAGCACAAGCACTATAGACACAAATCTCACAAGTTTTCTAAAGAATACAAGCGTTCCAGCAAAATATTTGTGAAAAGAAGAAAAGAAAAAGGATCTGGTGATACATGTTTCATTTGTGGAAAGAAAGGTCATTGGGCAAGCAAATGTCCAGACAAAAAATCCCGTCCAAGGCTTGCAGCTCTCTGCACTACCTTGGATCCTGCTTGGTGGGATTTATACAAAGTTTCCTCTAATTCCCCTCATCCTTCCGATGAGATTATTTATTTACCTGATTCTGAATCTTCTTCATGTACAGATTCTGATTTTGAAGAAGATCCTCCTACTTTAGCTAAATGTGGTCCATCCTCCTCATCCTCTTCTGAGTCTGATTCAGCCAGTGTCCCACATTTCAGGGGGTGTGAGTTGCCAAAATTTGATTATAACTTATATATGTTTTCTACTTCAGTTTCTCCAGGACAGTTAGAAAAGAAGATTGCTTCTATTGATTTACAGTTGTCTACTATTCCGATTTTTAGACACCATGAGAGAACTGAGTTAAGAGAAGAAAAGAAAGCACTGCAAGCTCAGTTGCAGGCTTTAACAAAAGAAAAAGGAAAAGATAAATTATCTTTGATTTCTAATCCTGCAGATCTATATTGTGATTATCCCAGTGGACATTCAGATAGACAGGCACATAGAGTCGACAGAGAAAGATTGCTGAAAATAAAGTTAAAAGAAAAGCAACAACAAATAAGAGCTCTAGTCAAAGAAGCTGATGAAATAAAAAGTGCATTGACAGTTCTGCTGATAGAAAAGACCAGTCATCAGAGGATGAATTGTCAAATGAGATAGAAAGGGTTTGTGGCACAAAGAAAGATTCTCCTGAAAGATCACCTGAAAGAACTCCCTCTCCTGATAGTTCTCCTACCCCTAAATCTCAAAGTATCAGCTTGTTAGGTGCAGTGTCTGGTCCTAAGCTGTTCATTACCTTACAGTTTTGTCCTGATGAATTCAAATCCTACCCAGTCCAATGCTTAATTGATTCAGGATGTCAATTTAATTTAGCAAGGGGTAATGCCATTCCCCAATTTTATTGGGAAAAAACTAAAGAGTTTGGATCTGCAATTGAAGGTTCTCCTGTATATTTAACTGGTAGAGTTGAAAATTTCCCTATTTCTCTATATTCTGTAAAAAGCTCTATATCTTTATTTCGTTTAGATGAAGTCAAAGAAGATTGTGTTTTAGGGTCAGAATTTTTAACCACTGTGAGTCCATTTTCTATTGACACAAAAAAGTTAATATTTTCCTGTACAATAAATAACCAGTCAGTTTCTTTACCTTTGAGTCATACTTTTGTACAGCGTTGTAAACCAATAACCCAGCCCTCTCCTCCTCAGTCCAAAGTTTCATTAGGAAAGATGTAAAGATGTATTTCTTTTGCAGAAGTACACGCTGACAAGTTTCTTGCAGGGATTACTTAAAGGTTGAAAAAGGATTGCTGCTCAGAAAGCCCAAATGCTTTCTGGACAAGAGAAAAGTATTTTGTTTCACTACCTTTTGATCCTTTGCAAAAGATAAAGCCAATGAAAGCTTCGGCTCGGCTCATGAGCCCTAGCGAAAGAGAATTCTGCTCCGATGAAATAAAAGAATTGTTGGCTAAAGGTTTAATTGAGCCATCTAAAAGCCCATGGGCATGCAGAGCCTTTGTGGTGAATAAACATTCAGAGCAGAAGAGAGGTAAGCCTCGCCTGGTAGTAAATTTTAAGCCCTTAAATGCAGTGCTCCAGAAAATTAGATATCCCTTGCCGGATAAAGCTAGTTTGCTTCAGAAAATTACTGGTTGCACTATCTTCAGTAAGTTTGATTTAAAGTCAGGCTTTTACCAGATTGGAATCGAGGCGAAAGATAGGTTTAAAACTGCTTTTGTGGTACCCCATGGCCAATACCAATGGAAAGTTCTTCCTTTTGGAATTAATAATGCTCCTTCCAAATTTCAAAAGAGAATGGAAGATATATTTAGAGACATTCCATGGTTAGCAGTGTTTATAGATGATATCCTAATTTGTTCCAAGAATCTTCAAGAGCATCTAAAACATTTGCAGCAGTTTTATGAAATGGTTTTTAAGCATGGGTTGGTTCTGTCTGAAAGTAAAATGGAAGTAGGAAGAACAGATATTGAGTTTTTGGGTTTACACATCAAAGCAGGTCAGGTTGTTTTGCAGAAACATGTACTTCAGTCTTTTGAACATTTCCCTGACAAGATAATTGAGAAAACCCAGTTGCAGAGATTTTTAGGGTGTTTAAATTATATCAGACCATTTTACAAAGGACAAGCTGCTGATATCCATTGCCTGCAGCAAAGGCTTAAGAAGAAGCCTATTCCCTGGTCTGAAGAAATGACTTTGGCGGTTCAGCAGATAAAGACCAAAGTAAAAACCCTACCAGCTCTCAGCCTTCCCCAGGGAGTTGGAAAATTGATAATTGAGACAGATGCATCTAGTACCACCTGGGGTGGTGTTCTACTAGAAGAGATCGAAGGAAAAACTAATATCTGTGGTTTTGCATCTGGTTCATTCAAAGGAGCCGAATTAAACTATCCAAGTAGCCATAAGGAAATTTTGGCAGTCAAAAGAACAGTTAGCCATTTTATTCTTTATTTAAAACCTGTCAGATTTGTTATTAGAACAGATTTAAAGATTATGCCAGGTATTTTTAAGAATGAAAATCTGATGGCTGAAAACAGCAGTCGAATATTAAAATGGTTTCTCTGGTTAAGTAACTTTGATTATGATATTGTTTATAAACCAGGGTATCTAAATTGTCTTGCTGATATGTTGACTCGTGAGACTGTGCAGAAAGATATTCCACAGTTAATGATGTTTTCTTCTGGATCGGGTTCTGGATCTGGACCTGGCCCACGTCAACATTTTAATTTCATGAAAGACAGGATAGTTGCTGATAAAGGCAAAACTCCTATGCAAGAGGAAGATGAAGCAGTCAGAGCGCCTCCAGGATATTTATTCCTAGCTCCATGGGATAAAGATATTTCACAAGAAGAACGCCAGCAGTTATTAGATTATGCTGATCGGCAAGAAGCTGATAAATTTCTGAGTCTTACCCTAATTAAGCAAATTCAAGAAAGCCCTTGTAAGCTACAAATTCTCGAACATTGGGAAAAGGGTGCTTTTAATGGTCTCAGAAATGCCGAAGAAAAGCTGCGGCAATGTAAAGAAGTTTGGATTGATTGTAATGAAGAAGCAGAAGGTCCAATTTGGTATGTAGATCTTGGTGAAGGAGATCTCACATGGACTACCTACAATTTAATTCTGCAGTTTTGTCGTGAACAAACTTCCATAATAATTTGCGCTGATCCAGCAAATTTGAAGCACAGGAAATGGTCCGGATGGACAGAAATTTTCTTGGATAAGTTCTGTCCAAGGTCAGATTGGGTGCAGAGAAGGGCTAATTTCATTCTGCACTTAGAAGCTGATATGCAAGTCGCTGATCAACACAATCAGTGGTTCAAATTTAAGTTAAGGCATCATGGTGGCAGGTATACCCCATTGCAGCATATTGTAACTGTCACTCAAAAGTTTATTAAACGTGATGACCAAGGTAAGAGGTTGGATACCAAAGTTCACCGGAGGACCCTGCCTTTAGACTATCGGGTTGAATCTCAATTTGCCTCAGAGTTTGTTTTTGGTCTAAATGAGTATCTTCATGGTTCTGATGTTGAACAATGTTTTGGTGACCTCCTGTACCCTGATATGGCTGATGAGTTCCCAGAAAATGAATATTGGCGATTCACAGAATCCCAGCCAAATTATATTGAGGATGAGTTAGCACGAAGGGAACTCGAAGAGCATCTTTATGAACAAGGTGTACTTGACTGTGTGTGCGGTGGTGTTCCTGGTCCTGAAGGAACAACTGTTTGCGTGTGTGGTTCCGGTTATGATACACCTTGAAGACCCGTCGAGTTTCTCCGGGAATGAAGCTACCGGTCCGTCTGAAGAATCTTTTCTCTGTACATAGCTTTTAAGGAAGCCGTTGGTGGGCCTCTCCTTGTTTTATGCTGTCGACCATGTTCGATTTTCATGTTATCATTCGGGATGCTTTATTCCCCGATATTTTGTAATAATGACTGATGTAATAGTAATGGGCCATGTTTGTCGGCCATTAGAATCTTTTCCTGTCAAGAAGATTGTCAGTCTGAGTACCGGGTCCCCATATGGCGCTGCCTTTAAGGGACGAGATAACATGGTGTGGTCCCACCATGCCCCGGGAATCAAAGCCTTTTACTGGTTAGTGTAAGTCATTAGTCACCGGTATACTGGCTAGGAGATTATAAATATGAGGCCTGCGAGCTCATTTAAGGGATCAGAAGTCTTGGAGTCTGCATGAGCAAGTAGTCCGCTCTGCAAGTTAGAGAGTCATCTGAGCAAGTAGTCCGCTCGACAGTGTCTAGGTGTGTGAGAGCCGAGCCCGTATGCTCTGCAAGTTGCCCGTTTGGGTATAACATTGCACCAGAAAGGCAAAGACTCGTTCTGTAAAAATTTGTGTCTGTAAGAGCCGAACCCGTATGCTCTGCAAGTTTCCCGTTTGGGTATAACATTGCACCAGAAAGGTGAAGACTCCCTCTGTCAAAGTCTGTAAGTGAGGGTATGCTAGTAAGCATATCTTGGGACTCCCAGGAGCCTGAAATTAGCTACATGCCTTCGGGAAGTAGTGAAATCTAAAAGGACCCAAGACATTGTGCTTAGGCATAAGTCCAGAGTGATAAATGTGGTGACGAACTTCGCAATCCGAGGTCGATCCACAGAGTCTGTAATATGGGTATTGTGGCATATATAATAGCAGCAAGAGCAGCTTGCATAGTGTTGATGGCATTCCTTTCAAAGCTGTTATTTCAGTCTCAATGCGATGAATATTTTGGCTCAAGCAATGTTTAATTCCGCAAGATCCTGGCTAGTTGGTATCAGAGCCAGAGAGGTTTCAAATTCTCATATTGTTTTCTGGTATCTATCTTTATCCACTCTCTTGTCCAATCTCTTGTTTTCTGCTATTATAAAAATGTACAAAATGCTTGGTTGATCATTTACGCATTCTATGAACAAATGTGTCTTGTAATCTGTGGAAATGACAGATGAGGAAATTGTGAGAATCCTTAGGGTATAAGCGTAGTGTGGATGTCAGAGTAGCCGTAAGGCCCGTGGAAAGGGAGTAAGTCTACATAGTTACCCACAGCGTAGAAGTCAGCCCTTACCTTAGTCAAATGGATCCCACAATGGACACAGTTCAGCTGACCAATTTAGAATGTGAATCAGCCAATGACCAAGAAGTCTCTTTAGCAGAAAGAAGGAGCAGTCAATTCGATCCATCTGCCTCTGGAGATGATGCTTCTTATATCACTATACATGACCAGAATCCAAGTGAAAATTGGGAATTACCTCAGATTTTACCCAGAGACGTTTACAGATTAAATTGGTGGAATCTGTATTCTACCACTCAAATTAAAGTCTCTAGTATCGTTGTTTCTTTTACAGACAATCAAGAACCTATTCACATCACTCTTCTTGATAAAGCACAAATTGATTGGGCTAAAAAATGTCATTTCAAATATGCACATTTTGGTGCTGTTAAGCTCGGTCTCGGTCCCTTAGTCCGTCCGCGTCTTGCTATTTCTTCATTATGTTGTATTGTTGATACCCGTCATAATAAGTTTTCTGATGCCGTCATCGGAGGCTTCAAAGCTCCTTTACATGATGGTCCTGCTTTTGGTACTGTTTATCCTCATTTCTCTGTTAGTTTGGAAGATCCCCATATATATAATATTCTAAAAGCTTATATCCTCCCTAAAGGATTTGATATGCAATCTGGTTCTAAGATCATCCAATTAAAAGGTGGTGTCTGTGTTCGTTTTGGTAATGACACTTTGCCCCAGCTCCGTTCCCATGTCCATTAGATGTCTGCAGACTGCAGCGTGGTGGAAACTGCAGAACCCTACGAACTGGGAAAAAGCCCCGATATACCTAGATGAAAAATTATGTACTGGGAGTAAGCCCCGATGTACATTGAATGTTGGGCATAAGCCCTGGATCACTCCAAGCTTGATAAATGAATACCGGATCAGAGGCAACTTAAATACTCTAGATGTGCCTCACAACCACATTCTAGCACTAGTGTTGAGCAGGAGGCTATGGAATTGCATTAACGTAACGCCCATGTGAGAGTGTTGAGTTAAATGCTCTGAAGAGCACTCGGGGTTACTAATTCTCAAGTGTTGAGTCAGGGAGACTCTGAATATCACTTCTATTTTCATCACATTTATTAAATTGGTTAAATGAATCATCTTTCCATCTATCATCAAGTACTATGGGAACTACCATGTTAAACGAGGGAATCCAACATGCAAGAAAGAGACCTAGAGGTGCCTATCCAGGCCTACCAAAAGACCGTCCAAAGAGTTGGACCTTGTCCTTAGTTTCAAAAAAAGAAGTATCATGAGAAGATACATGATTAAAAATAAGGTAATTACCATAAATTAAAGTATGGAATGACTAAGAATAGTCTTATATGAATAACACGCATAAAGGTCTCAAGGTTAAATATTATTATTAAAAGTATTAATAATAATGTTGTTATTACTTATCTATAAAATATATATATATATTGCATAGAGTTTGTGCATAGAATGACTACCACATTATCGTACTATTAGTATGTGCTATTAATGGTAGTGTTAATATTAAAGTATAATATATAACTACTATTATTATTAATATGTAAAGATTAATTTAAATTCACTTCTAGTAAAACAAATAAAAGTCCTAGTTTAACAAGGACTAGATATTTAAGTAAAATATCTTTTAAAAATATTAATTTAATTAAAGAAACTAAATAATTATTCAAACAGCTATATTTCAAAACTCCCCTATTTAACGAGGGCGGATCCCAAGAGTGGGGGAATCATCTCTTCATTATTATTTTTCTTATGGTAATAAAGGAGAATTCTGCTGCAAGAACTGAAGCATTCCCACACAGTAATATCCATATCTAATCCAACAGCTGAACCTAGGGCCTCTACTTCTCTGATTGCATGTTGGAACCTGCTCGGGGGATCCATTTAGAACCAAGAATGGTCTAAGGGTCATGGTTGCGAGGAACATGGTAGCCCCAAATTTATCCAGTTAACGGATCATTCTACAGGTCAGCCAAGTCGATAAAATTTCTGTATTAATTATTGTTTGAGTGTGCAGGTCTTGCAGAAGAGGATCAAGCCTCAGGATAACCAGGTATGAACTACAACTCTCCATTTCAATTACATTAATATTTAATTTACAACTCTGTACTTTACCTATTATTTTCAATGTTATTTCTTTCGTGGGACAAAGGCTATATGGCATGGACTCTCGGGTTTCCCATTGTAGGATTCAAGGTTCCCTTAGAACAAAATTTATATTTCCGTTTAAACCAAGAATCCAAACTAAGATCAATTAGAGGTCTAGCCTAGCTAGCCCATGCTAGAATCCCATGTCAACAACAACCTTAGAATCCCAAATCATTGCGAAACTGATAACTGGGACTCTTGTAAGACCTATAGTTAAATTGTATTTTTTTTCTAAAAGATTATACTATATTTTCTTTCCAGATTTAATATATAAATGGGGTCAACTTTCTTTTACAACTTTTTACCATTCTTTTAAACATAGAAAAATTGCGGACAGGAATGGAGGCAATTCTTTTAAAGAAATTACATTACGGTAAACCCCAAGTCCTAAACAAATACACTCTACAGTAGCGAAAATTGATTTCATAGGATTAATGCCTTTCATCCCCAAACGTTTGCACATCAAAACTATTCCTACAATTTTTCTGTTGTACATTGCCTGTTCTCTACCTACCAAAGCAAAAACACAAGAGTATGCATACAACACGACTTCTCATTTCTTAGATTTCAAAACGGTTAAACATTCTTCAAACTGTAAATACATTTCATCAAAACCCTGACAAGTTTTATTTCCAACACCGGAATCGAAACCCCATCAAAATAAAGTCAATACATTATCATTTTAAAAACAATATTTTATTACATCAAAGACACAGGTCAAGGGATCGAAACCACTACCATTTCACAAACCCTTGCTATCGATGAAATTGTTGAAGCATAGTATTAAGACATAGGCTTATTTTTCTCAAACAAACGAGTACACAACATTTAGGGTCATGATTAACATCCTTTCATTTAAATGCATAAGACTTTATAAAGTCAAAGATTCAGCTATCACTCAGTAAAACGATTGACATTCCCATACAAAACAAACTGATAGACGTAGGTCGAGATATCAAATATCTGAAGCAACCTAAGACACCCAGGATTTTAAAGTACCCTGATATCAGATAGATATACCAACCGAGTTCCTTCGGGTTAGAGAAACAATAGCCAACACAGAGATCAAATAAACACTAGCCACACATACTCTATATAAAAAATGTAGAGGCCAAAACCTTTTAGATTTCATTCATAAATGTTCAATAGGAAAAAATAGGTATCGATATTTATGTTCAGAACCCCCAAAATTTATACATATGGGTACATATCCCCTTTAAAAATGATTAGAGCTCCACAGAGTCAAATGGCCCAGCGATTACATCAAAACCGAAACCCTCTAGGGTTATCCCCATATTTTACAATTAACACATTTAATAAATGGTCCAGCTAAAGGTGACCTTCCAAGACTTCAAGTAAGCTGTAGTGAGACAAAAGGCTCCACAAAGTCCCACATAACCAAAGCAAACAACACACCCACCATAGATGCGAGAGGGAAGAGCAGAGTTGGTGAGACCTGGACTTACCACTCTCAATGCCCACGTCGTCGAATGTTCTGGTCACCAGTAGAAACCCACACAAAGGAAGTTCGAAATGAACCACCTGCCATTCCAACAGTGACCACATGTTAAATCCTAAGATGAACATCAACTACTGGATAAACGTAGAAGTAAAAGAAAAGAAATAGAAAAGTGAAGGAATAACATTACTTGAACCCTGTCGCCATATCCTTCATCTCTTGTATGAGTAGCCACCAGGTGCGCTGACCATGAGCGTAGCTCAGGTCAGGGCACAAACCCCCCTCCAAACGCAATAAGAGATTGTTCCAAATCAAAATAACACACAGAGCAACGAATACAAGCATTAAAACCCCAAATCGGAAACCCTCTCTGCTAGCTGGTCACCAAATCACGTCGACATCACATGGGGTAGTTAATACTCCACAAAATTGCATTTATTAGTTTAATATTTCATCCAAGCTCTATAGTGGAAATTCGTAGGGGTATCAACGAAATGGTGGCATCAAAGTGTTTATTCCAATGTTTTAAACCTTAGCCCTTAAACTTTAGTAGCATGTTCTGCTAGGATTTGGAGATAGGTTACATAAGGGATAGACCCTTCATATTGGCACCTGCATAAGCATAGTTACAATTACATTAGCAAATTTCCAAGTAAGTCAGGAATCCCAAAACTCACTCTTACCTCTTGGCTGCTCTGCCAGGGGTACATTTCTTTTGAAACACCAGGTTTCCCTCAAAGATCTCAAACTTCCCTCAACAAGGGTCCATCATTCCTGAAGATACCATTTAGACATTTATAAACTCATTATGCATCTGATTCTTAAATATTACTCTAGCATTTGTAACATGCCACAGGGTTACTTTTTTCTACCCTACGCATTGCTTCCGCATAAACACAAGAATTATAACAAGTAAGACTATATTGCTTAGAAACCATAAACCCTTATTGTCGTAAACAAAGCACCAATGCAACTTCCCAGTACTGAAGTTTATTTGTAGTACATCATCCTTAATTATGTGTTATTTGCAGTAAGGGAAAAATTTTAAATTTTTACTATTTTTGGGACATTACAAGTGGTATCAGAGCCCAGCTTCAAAACTAAGTGACCTATTGGGCTCATTACAAAAAGAGCATCCGCTGCAAGATATCCATTAATCAGAAACATACATTTAGGATTTTGTTTTTAAGGTGAAAAATGAACTAACAGGTTTTCTGCTCTTGACACTTATATAACATTGTAGGTACCATCATTGTCTGAAAATGAATACAGAAAAACGGCAGCAGCATACATGGAAATATGAAGTCTCCACCATGAGAGCAACAAATTGTGGTGGAACTAAAATCAGATTTGATGAAATATATGCAGAATCTACAAGTAGAATTCCAAAGTTCCAGAGATGATAACATGTAAGAAATATGAGAGCAGCAAGCTATAAATGAAGCCTTACTTCAAAGCTTAACATGGGAAAAGCCCTATGGACAACCCACACTCTCAATCAACAATTTTAAAATGGGAAACTATCACACAAAGAAAATTTACGGTCCTAAGGAAGATGAGCAGGAAGAACACATGCCTAAATCAATGGAAGAGGACTGTAAGAGCTCTTCCAATAATGATGGCTCACCACCTCCTTGCAAGAAAAGGAGGAAAAGTGACGATAGTTTGCAAGGAGAATTCATAAAGATAAGAGCCCCAACATATGACAGGGAGATTAACTCTGGGGAGAAGGCTGAAGAGTGGCTGCTAGGAATGAATAAGTATTTCAAGGTTCATAACTATTTCAGTGAAATGCAAGCCCAACTAGCCATTTACAACCTGAATGGTAAAGCATCCAGATGGTGGTGGGACTTAAAACACACCAAGGGACATGAATTAAGAGACATAAAATGGGATTATTTCAGAAGAATATTCCAGGAAAAGTACATATCTGAAAGGGTCTTCGACAAGAAGATCAAAGAATTCCATGAATTGAGGATGGGCTCCCTTACAATGGAAGATTTCATCAACATATTTTTAGATTTGTTGCATTATGTCCCTTACATAAAGGATGAAAAAGTCAAGATACAACAATTCTTGGGGTGTATACCTCCAAACTTTAGAGAAACGATAGAGTTTGACATGCCCAAAACCTTAGATGTATCTTTACATAAGGCAAGACTTTGTTATGAGCACGGGAAGCCAAGGAATGATAACACCAATAGAAATAGAGATAGGTTCAGAACCTTTTCGGACAACCAAAGACCATGTTTCATACCACCACCTTACCGAAAACAAAATAACAGTTTTCCACCCAATAGAGGCTTCAACCAACCTCAAGCACGGCCAAATGCACCCCCACCGCATGTCAACAGGCCAACTTTCAACAAAGGGGCAAAAGATGTCCCACCAACCATTTCTTGTTGGAAATGCCAAGGGCCCCACTACTACAGAGACTGCCCCAGCAAAACGGATGGAGTTCTACACAATGTCCAAGAAGACCCTACCATAGGAGACATGGCAAGAACACCCATGATTTATGCCGCTCTCGACGATCGACAGGCAGATCACCAGGACACCATGGTTGAAATTGAGGGTAAGATATCAAACACAACCGTTTCCGTTTTGATAGATCCCAGTGCATGCCAAAGTTATATCTACCCTAAGATAGTGGACACTTGCAAGTTAAACCGAGAGCACCATGAGAAACCATGGCTGGTACAACTCACCACTAGTACCAAACGAAATATCTTCGAGTTCGTTAAAACTTGTGAGATAGTTTTGAACAATTTCCCAACTAGGTTAGAATTAAATATTCTACCCCTAGGATTGTACGATGTACTTATAGGCATGGATTGGTTGGAAGAACACCATGTCCTACTTGACTTGTTGAACAAGTCCTTACTATGCAGGGATGACTAAGGGAATCAGAAGACGATTCAAGGTATCATCAAGAAAGTGTTTGTGAGACAGATATCCGCCTTACAAGCAAAGAAATGTATCAAAAAGGGTTGTAATCTCTTTTCCATCAATATCTAAACCATAGAAACTAATAGGGAACCTAAGATCGAATACTTCCCAGTCCTCGTAGAATTCAAAGACGTATTCCCCGAGGAAATACCAGGGTTGCCACCCAAATGAGACTTAGACTTTTAAATAGAATTAACACCTGGGTCAGTACTGCTTCCAAATCTCCTTACCGCATGAGCACACCAGAATTGGTAAAGCTCAAGCTTCAGTTACAGGAAGTGGTCGAAAAATGGTACATTCGACCGAGTGTGTCCCCTTGGGGAGCACCGATACTCTTTGTCAAGAAGAAGGACGGAACAATGCGGATGTGCATTGATTACCACCAACTCAACAAGTTGACCATTAAGAACCGTTACCCACTCCCTAGAATCGACGACTTGTTTGACCAAGTCGGAGGAGAGAATATCTTCTTGAAGATCGACTTACGATCTGGATACTATCAGGTAAGGATCCGTGATGAAGATATCAACAAAACCACATTTTGGATCCGATACAGCCACTACGAGTTCGTAGTGATTCCCTTTGGGTTGACGAACACACCTTCCAACTTTATGTGCATGATGAAAAACACCTTTAGTAAATACCTCGACAAGTTCATTATAGTCTTTATTGACGACATTTTATCTACTCCAAGGATGAGGAAAAACATGAGGAGCACCTCCAAATTGTTTTACGAATATTACGGGAACACCAACTGTATGCCAAGTTTAGTAAGTGCGATTTCTACAAGCCCCAGATTCAATACTTAGGACATATCATTTCCGAGAAAGGAATAGCAGTCGACCCTGAAAAGGTAAAAGCTATTGAAGAATGGCCCACAGCTACATGCATATTCAACATAAGATCATTTTTAGGTTTAGCCGGCTACTACCGAAATTTCATTGAGAACTTCTCGCGGATAGCATGCCCCATGAATGCCTCACAGAAGAAAGCAAACAGATTCATCTGGACGGCTAAGTGTGAAGAAAGCTTTCAAAAGCTGAAGAAACTATTGATTAGTGCACCAATCTTACGAATTGCAGACCCCAATGGGGACTTTGTTGTTTGCATGGACACAAGCAAGGAAGGACTTGGGGATTCCTTATGCAAGATAACTTTTCCATCTGCTACGAATCGAGGAAGTTAAAAGAACATGAGAAAAACTACCCTAAGCACGACCTTGAGCTAGCCGCCATCATCCACGCGTTGAAGATGTGGTGACATTACCTTATGGGAAAGAAATTCCTATTAATGACTGACAACATGAGTTTGAAATACCTTTTTGACCAACCCGACCTAAAATTCCAGGAAGGCCAGGTGGTTAGCTTTCCTAAGCGAGTACCATTTCAAACTAAAGCACATGAAAGGAAAGGAATTCAAGATTGTAGATTCCTTGAGCCGACGAGCACATATGATTTATGAGGTCACGGTAAGTCAAACCGACTCAGACTTGCACAACAGAATTCGAACAGCAAGTAAGAGTGACCGTTTCTACACTGAAATCCTTGCAAAGATCCAGGAAGACAGGTTATTCCAACAACAAAAGGAATATAAGATAGACGAGTTGGGACTACTATGGTTGAAAGAGAGACTTTACGTCCCAGAGAGTGGGGACAATAGATCAAACATCATCATTGAATTTCATCAGAAACCCTATTCAGGGCATCCCGAATATCAAAAGATGATATCAGCAGTAAAGAAGCATTTCTTTTGGCCTAAGTTGAAAGGTGACATCGTCGTGTTCATCACAAAATGTTAGGAGTGCCAACTGGTCAAAGCAGAACACTAACACCCCTCCAGTTTACTACAACCTTTACCCATTCCAGAGTGAAAGTGGGAAGTAATAAGCATGGACTTCATTACGGGCTTACCCAAGAGTAAGAGATGGAATGATTCCATCTTTATAGTGGTAGACAAGCTGTCTAAAGCAACCCATTTCATACCGATGAAGTCTACTTACAAAGCAGTACACATCGCAGACATCTTCTTAAAAGAGATCTTCCGATTGCATGGGATACCCAAAGCAATCATTTCTTATCGAAACATGAAGTTCACTAGCAACTTCTGGAGAGCATTGTTCTCCGATTTAGAGACACAATTACAATTTAGTACTGTGTACCATCCCCAAACCGATGGAAAAATGAAACAAGTAAACCAAATCCTTGAGGACATGCTAAGAATGTATTTCATGAACAACCCCACAAAGTGGGAAGATTATCTGCACCTCGCAGAGTTTGCTTACAATAACGGTTATCAAACCTCCGCCAAAATGTTCCCTTTCAAGGTGCTCTACGGTAGGAAATGTCAGACACCCGTGACTTGGGACAGTCCGGTAGATAGGCTTATGTTAGGCCCCGACTTACTAAAAGACTTGGAACAATTAGTCTCCAAGGTACAACTAAACTTGATAGAAGCACAAGACCGCCAAAGAGTTATACGGACAAGAAAAGAAAAGACAAAGACTACCAAGTCGGCAAACATGTTTTCCTAAAAGTAAAGGCAAAACGAATCTCTTTGAGCTTAGGTCGATGTAGGAAACTAGCCCCCAAGTTTTGTGGACCCTTTGAGATACTGGCCAAGAAGGGCCTAGTAGCATATGAGTTAGCCTTACCAGCTCATGTAAAATTTCATAATGTTTTTCATGTATCATTACTAAAGAAATATGTATATGATACTAAACATGTAATTGATTGGTGCTTGTTATAGGTGGAGCCCGAAGGGGATTTCATGTCGGAACCACTCCACATTCTGGACAAGAGAGAGGTGCAACTTAGAAGAAGGACAATCACTCCGTTGAAAGTGCAATGGAGGCACTTCGGACTAGAGGAGGCTACTTGGGAGAATGAGGCAACCATGAAAGAGGCATACCCCTCCTTGTTTCATGACCTCATTTCCTAGTCCATAGAAACACCCGGACGATGTTGTTTCTAAGCGGGAAGGGATGTAATATCCCAAATTTTGGACTAATTGTTTCTGATATTATATTGGGCGAAGGCCCCAATACATATGATTTATTTTGATTATTGGGCATAAGCCCTAGCACACATGATTTAATCTTTTATAGACTGACATATTGGGCATGGACCCTGACTGATTTTAATTATGTAATTATATATTGGGCAAGGAATCCCTAATGTTTTCATTCATGTTTTCATCATATGATGTGGGTACAAACCCTAATATACTAAGATGATATTTGTTTTTACATACTGTGCAAAGATATGATTGACATGATTGACTTATATAAGTGTGTTGAGCGTGGACTCAAACACACACAAATGACCTACATACTGGGAAAAATCACTGATATGCCTAGAGAAAATATTATGTACTCGGAGTAAGCCCCGATGTACATTGAGTGTTGGGCATAAGCCCTGGAGCACTCCAAGCTTGATAAATGAATACCGGATCCAAGGCCACTTAAATACTCTAGATGTGCCTCACAACCACATTCTAGCACTAGTGTTGAGCAGGAGGCTCTGGAATTTCACTAGCGTAACGCCCATGTGATAGTGTTGAGTTAAAAGCTCTGAAGAGCACTCGGGGTTACTAATTCTCAAGTGTTGAGTCGGGAAGAATCTGAATAACAATTCTATTTTTATCACATTTATTAAATTGGTTAAATGAATCATCTTTCCATCTATCATCAAGTAATGTGAGAACTACCATGTTAAACAAGGGAATCCAACATGCAAGTGAAAAAACTAGAGGTGCCTATCCAAGCCTACCAAAAGACCGTCCAAAGAGTTGGACCTTGTCCTTAATTTCATTAAAGAAGTATCATGAGAAGATACATAATTAAAAATAAGGTAATTACCATAACTTAAAGTATGGAATGACTAAGAATAGTCTTATATGAATAACATGCATAAAGCTCTCAAGGTTAAATATTATTATTAAAAGTGTTAATAATAATGTTGTTATTACTCATTTATAATATATATATATATATATATATATATATATATTGCATAGAGTTTGTGCATAGAATGACTACCACATTATCATACTATTAATATGAGTTATTGATGGTATTGTTAATATTAAAGTATAATATATAACTCTTATTATTATTAATATGTAAAGATTAATTTAAATTCACTTCTAGTAAAACAAATAAAAGTCCTAGTTTAACAAGGACTAGATATTTAAGTAAAATATCTTTTTAAAATATTAATTTAATTAAAGAAACTAAATAATTATTCAAACAACTATATTTCAAGACTCCCCTATTTAAAGAGGGAATATCCCAAGAGTGGGGGCATCATCTTTTCATTATCATTTTTCTTATGGTAATAAAGGAGAATTCTGCTGCAAGAACTGAAGCAGTCCCACAGTAATATCCAGATCTAATCCAACAGCTGAACCTAGGGCCTCTACTTCTCTGATTGCATGTTGGAACCATCTCGAGGGGATCCAGTTAGAACCAGGAATGGTCTAAGGGTCATGGTTGGGAGGAACATGGTAGCCCCAAAGTTATTATTGTTTGAGTGTGCAGGTCTTGCAGAAGAGGATCAAGCTTCAGGATAACCAGGTATGAACTACAACTCTCCATTTCAATTATATTAAGATTTAATTTACAACTTTGTACTTTCCCTACTATTTACAATGTTATTTCTTTCATGGGACAAAGGCTATATGGCATGAACTCTCAGGTTTCCCATTGTAGGATTCAACGTTCCCTTAGAACAAAATTTATATTTCTGTTTAAACCAAGAATCCAAACTAAGATCAATTAGAGGTCTAGTAGGGATATCCTTGCTAGCCTATGCTAGACTCCCATGTCATCAACAAATTTAGAATCCCAAATCATTACGAAACTGATAATTGGGACTCTTGCAAGACCTACAGTTAAATTGTATATTATTTCTGAAAGATTATATTGTGATTTCTTTCCAGATTTAATATATAAATTGGGTCAAATTTCTTTTACAGCTTTTTACCATTCTTTTAAACATAGAAAAATCGCAAACAGGAATGGAGGCATTTCTTTTAAAGAAATTACATTACGGTAAACCCCAAGTCTTAAACAAATACACTCTACAGTAGAGAAACTTGATTTCATAGAATTAATGCCTTTCATCCCCAAACGTTTGCACATCAAAACTATTCTTACGATTTTTCAGCTGTACATTTTCTGTTCACTACCTACCAAAGTGAAAACACAAGAGTATGCATACAACACGATTTCTCATTTCTTAGATTTTAGAACTGTTAAACATTCTTCAAACTGTAAATACATTTCATCAAAATCCTGACGAGTTTTATTTCCAACACCGGAATCAAAACCCCATCAAAACGAAGTCAATACATTATCATTTTAAACACAATCTTGTATTACATCAAATACGCAGGTCAAGGGATCGATACCACTACCATTTCACAAACCCTTGCTATCGATGAAATTGCCGAAGCATAGTATTAAGACATAGGATTATTTTTCTAAAACAAACGAGTACACAACATCAAGGGTCACGATTAACATCCTTTCATTTAAACGCAAAATCCTTTATAAAGTCAAAGATTCATCTATCACTCAATAAAACGATTGACATTCCCATACAAAAAAAACTGATAGACGCAGGTCAAGATATTAAATCTCTAGAGCAACCTAAGACGCCCAGGATTTTAAACTCCCTGGACATCAGACAAAGATACCAACTGAGTGCCTTCAAGTTAGAGCAACAATACCCAATGCAGAGATCAAATAAACACTAGCCACACATACTCTATAGAAAAAACGCAGAGGCCAAAACCTTTTTGATTTCATTCATACATGTTCAATAGGAAAATGTTGGTATCAATATTTCTGTTCAAAACCACCAAAATTTATACATATGGGTACCTATCCCCTCTAAATATGATTAGATCTCCACAGAGTCAAATGACCTAGCCATTACATCAAAACCGAAACCCTCCAGGGTTATCCCCATATTTTATAATTAACACATTTAATAAATGGTCTAGCCAAAGGCGGCCTTCCAGGACTTCAAATAATTTGTAGTGAGCCAAAGGGATCCACGAAGTCCCACATAACCAAAACAAATAGAACACCCACCATAGATGCGAGAGGGAAGAGAAGATTTGGTGAGACCTGGACTTACCACTCTCAATGCCCACGTCGTCGAATGTCCTGGTCACTAGTAGTAACCCATGCAGAGGAAGTTCAAAATCAACCACTTTCCATTCCAATTATAACCACAAGTTAAATCCTGAGCTGAACATCAACTACTGGATAAACGTAGAAGTAAAAGAAAAGAAATAGCAAATTGAAGGAATAACATTACCTGAACCCTATCGCCTTATCCTTCATCTCTTGTATGAGTAACCACCAGGTGCGCTAACCATGAGCATAGCTTAGGTCAGGGCACAAACCCCCCTCCAAATGCAATAAGGGACTGTTCCAAATCAAAATAACACATAGAGCAACGAATACAAGCGTAAAAACCCCAAATCGAAAACCCTCTCTTCCAACTGGTCACCAAATCACATCGACATCACATGGGGTAGTTAATACTCCACCAAATTGCATTTATTAGTTTAATATTTCATCCAATCTCCATAGTGTAAATTCGTAGGCGTATCAACGAAATGGTGGCATCAAAGTGTTTATTCCAATGTTTTAAACCTTAGCCCTTAAACTTTAGTAGCATGTTCTGCTAGGATTTGGAAATAGGTTACATAAGGGAGAGACCCTTCATAGTGGCACCTACATAAGCATAGTTACAATTACATTAGCAAATTGCTAAGTAAGTCAGGAATCCCAAAACTCACTCTTACCTCTCGGCAGCTCTGCCACGGGTATGTTTCTTTTGAAACACTAGGTTTCCCTCAAATATCTCAAACTTCCCTCAATAGGGGTCCATCATGCCTAAAGATACCAATTAGACATTTATAAACTCATTATGCATCTGATTCTTAAAAGTAAACATGAGCATATTAAATATTACTCTAGCATTTGTAAACATGCAACATGGTTACATTTTTCTACCCTATGCATTGCTTCCGCAGAAACAAAATAATTATAACATGTAAGACTATCTTGATTAGAAACCATAAAACCTTAATGTTGTAAAGAAAGCACCAATGCAACTTCCTAGTACTTAAGTTAATTTGTAGTACATCATCCTTAATTAGGTGTTATTTGCAGTAAGGGAAAAATTTTAAATTTTTACTATTTTTGGGACATTAAACATAATGTTGTATATGTTCCTATGGAAGCTAAAGATATAGAATAGTCAGTATTATGACATAAATGCAACATACCTATCACGTCTCCTTTTACTATCACCATTGATCTTGTAGTGATCGTCCAACACATTTCTCCAAATGTAGATAAATTGCCACCATCTCCCAACTGCCCTGTTGAGATCATATTTTTTTTCATAGTAGGAATATGCCTTACATATTTTAGCATCCATTCACCTCCATTCTTTAACTTTATCTATACCTTACCCATTCCAACAATTTTACATGGCTCATCATCACCCAAAAAACATGTCCAAAATCACATGGAACATAATCATGAAAGAATTACATATGGGGTGTAGCATGACATAAACCTCTTGAATCTACTACCAAGTAATCACTAGTATTATCTAATGCAAGAATCAAAGCATCTTGTAACACATCACCTGCTACATTTTCTTCTTGAGTAGTCTCCAACTATCCATCTCCTTTCTTCTTTAGAGATATGCAATATTTCTTCAGATGTCCTTTATTTCCATGGTTCCAACACTTTATATTTCCCATTCTAAACTTGGATCTTCCATTCCTAGACTTTATGTGATTACCTGGGCTCTTTCCTCTCTCCCTTTGTCTTCCCATTCTCTCCATGGTCAATGAATTATATGATGTCTCACATGTTCTTTTCCTTCGCATTTTCTTGCTAAGAATAACATAAACGACATCATCAAATTTCAATGTGTTTGAACCAGAGATAGAGTTACTTATAGCCATGACCAAGCCATTCCAAATTTTTGGCATCGAGAACAAGATTAGAAGATCCCTAACCTCATCATCAAAGTTCACTTTTACAGTACTTAATTAATTTGCAATCATATTAAATTCATTTAAATGATCAGCAATAGATCCACCTTCTGAAATATTCATATTAAATAAACTCTTCATTAGAAATACCTTGTTGGAGGCCGAGGTATTTTCATACAGTTTACCCAATGCACTCATCAGACCCTCCATTATGGTTTCTTTTGAGATATTGAAAGCTACTGATGAATCCAGGAACAACCATATTGTTCCCAGTTCCTTTCTATTAAGAACCTCCCATTATTCGTCCTTCAAAGATGCCAATTTTTTTTTATTTTCCTCCCAACTGTAGGAATAGATCCTTCTGATACAGATAGTCCTCCATTTGCATCTTCCATAACAAGTAGTTTTGGCCATTAAATTTCTCGGCCTTAAAATTTTCTTCTTTCGCCATTTCTCCCACTCGAACTAGGAACCCTTCTTTCCTATGAGTTTATATGCCAAATAGACCTTTGGCTTTGATACCAATTGTTAGAAAAACATGATCATAGAGAAATAAAAATAAACAAGATAAAAATATAAATCACATAAACAAAATAAAAGAGAGACACCAATATAACGTGTTTCACCCAAGATGGGCTAAATCCACATAGAAATTTCCAGTCCTTATTATTATACCATTCAACAAATGAAGGGATACAACCTGCAACAAATCCACTGCAACTTCCTCTTCACTCTCTCACATTGTCTCTTACACAATCACAGAGATATTTACAATGCTACAATACATTACACAACCATATTACAATGTCTTCATTTTAAATGGGAATTACCATGGGCTCGTAAACTATTGGAAAACAAAACAACCCAAAACATTCTTTCAGGGGATTTGCCCCTAGACCCCCATGGGAGGTCAATGTTCCCCCACACCCCCCTCTAGTATGAGTGTAAAGTCCACTTGCACATCATATAAAACTGGGGTACAAACACGGTTGAACAACGACATCTCTAAAGAAGGAATATTAAGCTCCACAACCAGCACTTCCCCCTACCACTAACCATCAACCCTCGATCTCTCTCTCTAAACTCCCACCCCTAATATATATATCTCTCTCTACACACACACACACACACATATATATATATATCTCCTTCCCCAAACCCCCTCTTTCTTTCTCCCCCTCTCTTCCCCACCACTAATCATCTCTCCATCCCTCTCTCTCTCTCTCTCTCTCTCTATATATATATATATATATATATATCCTCACTCACCCCTACCCTTAGCCACCCACTCAAAGTATCTCTTCCGTTCTCTCTTTGTATCACTCTAAACCCATAACCCCCAATATATCTGTCTCCCAACCCCTAGCCCACAATATCTCTCTCTCTTTATTTGGGGCATCCAAAACTTCATAGTATATATTGGTCTCCTTATGCATCTTTTCCTTCAAGAATTCACACTCTTTAATGTCTGATACTATTTCTCTCTCTCTCTCTCTCTTTCTCTCTCTCTCTCTCAAATACTAACCCCTAGTCTCTCTCTCTCTCTCTCACCCCCTAAGACATAATCTCTCTCTATCTCTCTCCCTAAACCCCTAACCCCCAATATCTCTCGCTCTCTCTCTAAGCCCCTAACCCCCCAATCTTTGTCTCTCTAAACCCCAACTAACTGCCAATGTATCTCTCTATCTCTCTCTCTAAACCCCTAATCCCCAACCTCTCTCTCTCTCTCTCTCTCTCTCTCTCTGTGTAAACCCCAAACCATCTCTCTCTTTCTCAATCTTTCTCTCTCTTTATCTTTGTAAGCCACAATATCCCTCTCTCTTTATCTCTAAACCCCTAACCCCCAAACTCTCTCCCTCTCTAAACCCATAACCCAAATATCTCTCTCTATAAATACCTAACCCCCAATCTCTCTCTCTTTGTTAACACCTAAAAAGTTTTCACTATCTCATTTCCTTATTCACATGACCCATTTGTCCACTTTTCCACCATTTGAGTCTCTAAAGCCACCAAAAGGTCACCAAAAGACCTTAATACACCCCTTTTTCCACTCAAAATGAGTATTTTAAATAAAAACGCATAAAAAACCCTAAAAAAGGGTCCAAAATTCCCAAAATATTAAAAAGAGAATAAAAATAATAAAAATATTCAAAAAAGGAAAAATGAGGGAAAAGGTACCTAAACCATGTTGGTCAATACCATTGGTTTCTTCAAAACCACAATAGTATTCCCCACTACCAAAACCTATAAAAAGGTGGTAGGGGCTCCTCACTTTCGATCCATCCATCTTCCTATCCTCATGCTACCAAAATCTCCCTTGAGTTTTTGGCCATTGTAGCTACCTTGGAGAAGGGACCCTTTTGGAGTTTGGAGCTTCTCACCCTTAGAGCTTCTCAACTATCTTCATCACTTGGAGGTATTATTATTGCAAGCACTTGCTTGCCCCCATTTTCAATACAAATTTATTTTTTCTATTTCTTGTTCTTGTTTTTTAATTCAAAAGTTTATTATGATATACACATGCTAGTTTAGTTTAGATTTATATTTAGTTTATTGTTTTTGCTTAATATTGAAACTGCTGCTACTAGTTAGCAGGTGCCCATAGCACTAAGCTTGGTTGCAAAACCAAGCCAACAGTTTTTGGCGACTTCGCTGGGGAAGCATTCTTAGATCTCAAATTTTAAATTTTAGTTTAGATCTTAGTTTTTGTTCAGTTTAGTCAGTTTAAACCATAGATCTGCCATCCTAGACAGCAGATCTATTGCTGCTCTGGATTTTGCCCCTTTTTATTGCCATTAACAGCCCGAAATCATCATTTTCGGGTTCGTTTTTCGGCGTCGGCGTATGGCTTTCGCCTCGCGACTTTTTGCCCAACATTCGCGCGGCTCATCACGAACGCGCGGCTCTTTTCCGCGCGGCTCACCGTGGCTCCGCGGCCAATTTGCATGCTACACATTACGGCTTCGCGGACATTTTCCGCGCTGCACGTCGCGACTGTGTGACGAAATCCCGCGCTGCACATCACGGCTTCGCGTCTGAAACCAGCGCTGCCCATCAGGACTGTGTAACAGAAACCCGCGCGGTCCATCGCAGCTGTTCTGTCAAAACCCGCGATGCCAATTTTTTCCATTCGGCCAATCCGTTAAAAAATTAATTTTGTGCTGTATTTTTTGCCCACTTAGCTATTTTATAGTATCAAAAAATTCCTGCATTATTACAGCCATTTAATCTTTTTACTATTTAGAATGCACATTTAAAAAAGTCTTTTTAAAAATTTTCAGAAATTGAAAGAAGGATTTATTTGCATTTTATCTAGATAAAAAATTTTACTGTTTACTTCCTTGATATTTTGCCCATAGCAAAATTTTAAAAGAAATCCATTTATTTCATGAGGAAGTCATATTAGTTGCTTTCCTATTTTAAAATATCCTTTGTTTTTTGAATAGTTTTTGCAAAGCACTTAATTTCCATTTATTTCTTGAAGAAGTCATATTATTTGCTTTCCTATTTCAAAAGATCCTTTGTTTTTTGAATAGTTTTTGCAAAGCATTTAATTTCAGTTTAAATACCACACGTGCACCCACTCAAACACATAATTTAAACTGAGCCTTAAAATTTACCCTAACTTCAAACCAACTTTTAACCCCACTTGGGGAGCACTTAAAAGAACTTTGTAGCTAGGTAGAACTGAGGGGATAGGTGTTCCAATAACACCCCTCAGTTATTACATTTGAGACATAGCTGTTGTCCATTAGGGAACCAAAATCTTCTAGTATTTTTTGGCACGGTCACAACTAGTTTATCGGAAGGCCTCTCCCCTAGGAGGGTTGAAGTCGCGAGGATGGTTACGGAAGCCTGAGTGGAATACCGAAATCCATTCAGTAACCGAAGGCTACCATTCGCAGTTCTCGGGATATCCCTGTATGGGGGTATTGCGATAAAAGGACCAAACGGCAGATTTACCTTTTCTGGATGTGTCATGAACGGAGTATCCTAGTTGCCATTCTTTAGGATTGATTACCCGGTGTCCCTCCCGGTAGGGGGATATCTAGCCGTTGATTCAACACTCAATATTGTCTGACTTGGATTTCATCACCTTGTAGAGAATATCGTTTGTTGATTCACAATACTTGTAGTTAGGTGTTTGCATGATATATTCCACCTATGGTCTAGTTGCACCTCTTTTTTCTAGAAGCTGTTTGACTGTTGGTATTCTGACCATTTTTTGCATCCCTCCACTTATTATAGCACAACTGCTATAATAAGTGCCTTTTTGAGGTTGATTTTTTTGGCCTGAGAGCCTTTATTTTCACTCCCCTTCTTGCACCCTTGGTTGCATTAGGGTTTCGAGCTTTTTATACATTACCATCTTACACCGAAGATTTTTACACAAAAAACATATTTCTCACCATTGAGAATTTTAGACGATCTTGTCTTCTTCAGGGTGAACCCCCAGAGTTCAGTCTACTTGGCTCTCCACGTCACCGACGTTGAGCCTTATCCCTTGACTCGACACGTCATCGGCCACACATACAATCATCCAATTCTGACACGCCTCACTTCACATCTGATTCTGAGACAGAATCCGAAAACCCTACTGTGTTATTCCCAACCAACCTTATGGCTGGAACACCATTCGACCCACTTTTTACCAGCACCATAGGAGATACATCCACAAACCCTTCTACTGCGGTGCCATCCATGGAAACCACCACCCCCCTAGGTATGCATAATATGGCGGACACTCCACCTTTAGGAATGCCCAACACAGGACTACCTCCTATTATGGGAATGCCAAACATAGGGGTCACACCCCCTCTTATTACCACAACCCAGATCCCAGGAATCCCTACTACTATTCCTAACCCCGATGTAACCCATGTTGCACTTGGAAACGCTGGCCCATACCATACCACAGCTGTTGGAGGACACATACCTTCAATACCTAGCATACCCTTAGGGGCTACTAGACCACTATATCATACCACCATGACTAGTCATGTCCTAGTCACTACACCACATCCCTCTGCTAGTTTACCTTACATGGTGAGTCTGAACTTACTAGACTTAGCCAGTCTCACCAATGATCCTATCAGACACGATCCTACGTGGCCTCACATGCCCACCAAACTCCCCTCCGACATCCCTAAGTTTGAGGGCAAGGTAGGTGAGGACCCCCAGAACCATATCATGTCCTTCCATCTATGGTGTTCCTCCAACTCCATAGTGGATGACTCTGTCCGCCTCCATCTGTTACAGCATACCTTCACTGGCTCTGCAGCTAAGTGGTACATCGAGCAGCCCCATGAGACACATGCCACCTTTACCTCCCTTGCCTTGACCTTCCTGCAGTTTTTTTAGTTACCTATCCGCTATGATGCGAGAGTCGAGATCCTACTGTCTTGCAGACAGAACACGGCCACCCACATCACTGACCACATTCATGAGTGGCGTCGACGCTGAAGCCTCTGCAAAATCAAGTTAGATGATCGTATCTTCTTAGATTGGTTTCTAAAATCCCTCCTCCCTCTCATTTCCAAGGATGTGGCATCCGAAAGATCCCAGTCTGAAGAAGAGGCCATCCTCAAAGCCCAACAATTTGACCTCATTTACGCCCAGTCGGGTTATCTGTATACCATTATACTAGATGCCCCTTGGGGCGATTCATCCCAACACGATGCGCCGGGGGCATCCCATGCTGTAGATGGCATCATTGGTCGTATTACCCCGCATCCCCAACCCTTTTCCATTGCACATCCTAGCCATGGCCCCGACCTTTCGCGGGCTACATCTCAAACTAGAGCAACCAATTCATATGCTCCCATGGCACATCACCACCATACCCACGAACCTTCATGTCCACCTCAGTGCTTTGGTCATGCACCAATTGCATACACCCCCCCAGCCGCACCTCAACTAGTGTACTATCCACAGCTAGCTACGACAGCTAACCCAACACCTCCAATAGCTCAGGGTTACCAACAACCACAGCAGGTAATTGGACCACCTCCATCCCCACCGGCTTATTATCCACCACAACTTGCTCCCGCACCTGCGGCGAACCAAAATCCTCCCACTGCTCAAGGGCAAGTGTACACACAACACAATCAGCCCTAGCATCAAAACAACCAGCGCAACCAGGGTGGGCAACAAAACCGTGGAAGAGGACGTAACCGCGGCAATAACCAACAACATCAACAAGGTCCTCCACCTCCCAATCCTCCGCATAATAACAACGCTGCTCCTCCCAACCAGAATCTGGATTGTCATCCCAGGCAGCCTAAAAACAATAACCTCAGAACAAACCATCCCTGTTCTATTTGCGGGGTCTATGGCCATTACACACATGCTTGCCCACATTTGGATTGAGCTCGGCAACTCTGGACTGACGATGCCCATCGTCAAGGGCAAGCGGCTCCTCAGGCGTCACCCAACCCTCCACCACCTCAACATCAACCTTTGGTACTACAAAACCCCTTTCCAAACCAAGGTGTAGTGAACACTCAGTCGTTAGCTCCCCCTCAGGGCAACGCGCCACCACAACAAATCACTTATGTCGCTCCTGATCAACCCATGTTCGATTCAGATACCCACCACTTGTTGATGATGTCATCCATAGATGCCAACCTCCAAACCCGCCGAAACCAATATGGCTCCACCCCTGAAGCCCCTCCCGCCGACAAGAACACTAACTTTCATCCCACAGATTAGACGTTACGTATACCTCCGGCTCCACTCGATGGCGCTTCTAAAGCACCTCGTTTCCCACTTCGTCGCATCAATAATAATACCAATGCTCTTGCTGCGTCAAATTACAACATTGTAGATGACTTAGCCCAATCTCTTGCAGCCATGTCTGCTTTAGAAGTCTTAAAAAAATGTCCTTCACAGCGCAAGACTTTACTCTCTGCCATTGGCGCCATTTACCCCAATGATTCACAACTGATGACATTCGATTTGGACCAGTCCGAACCACGCTTACCTTCTACTTTAGCATTCCAAGTTTCCGTTTCCGTTCGGAATCTTGTCATCCATCGGTGCATTATCGATGAGGGTGCCTCTACATGCGTTATGTCCACATTCGTTTGGCAGAAGTTGGGATCCCCCACTCTCCAGCAGTCCACCACTGTGTTGCGAGCCTACGACGGTCGTTCAACTCAACCCCAAGGTCTCTTAGCTAATGTCCCCGTCCAGCTGGCTGGTAAGACCGTGCTCATTGACATTGAGGTCATCAATGCCCAACTCGATTATAACCTCTTACTTGGTCGCAGCTACATGTATGCCATGCGGGCGGTTACCTCATCCGTTTTCCATACCATGATGTTCCCCCATGAGGGATGCGTGGTCAAGGTCGACCAACTTACCTATTACGATCCCAAGGCCCCCGCTGCACCTAAAAATGTTCTCCCCATGGTTGAACAACCTATTTGTGGTGCAACTACCTCGTTTGTTTCCTCTGTGGGACCCGGACTTTACTCCGACGCATCGATGACTTCTATATTCCAATCCATTCCACCACCGTCACCGGAGACCCACGTCGCTGACCTCTGTACTCTTTCCCACAATACACAAACACCCAACAATCAACCATCCTTGTTACCTAAACCACCATTGGTCCCTAGTCACATTGGGGTTACACCCATCCACACAATCCCCTTTCTATTCCCTCCCTCAGGCATAGTAAGCGCTCCGGTTATGGCTACCCTCAGTCTCCCCGGGTTAACATTGGGATTACTCGTGTGGTATATTTCGCCTCCCGTTCCCCCGCTGACACCAAATGTCATCCTGCAACCGGTGCAATCCATTGTCACTTCTACTCAACCACCCCCTGGTATCACTACCCCTTCGTCATCTACGAATCCCCCTCCTCTCATCAGGCCCACTGGGGGCAGAGGCCCACAACCATACACTGTCGTACCTCCTCCCAAAGCAGTTAAACCTCCCCCTGTATTTCGTGCTCCTCCTAAATGCTCGATGTGTGATGAGTTAGGCCATCCAACCCATCAGTGTCCACAATTACCTGCATTATAGGAACACATGCAAATGCTTGACGACGACCCCAACATCCCGGTTGTCAAAATCGACTCAAACCCCATGCCTCATGACAAATCACTGCGTACCAACCACCCTTGTGCGATATGCGGTATTTACGGCCACTACTCACATCACTATCTTGACATCCCAGATTACAGAGCAGCTCTATACGAGATGAATAATTTGGACCTTGAGATGGCCCTCCCCACAATTGAGGAGATCTACCCTCCCATATCGTCCTCATCCAGAGAGATTAACACCATTTATATGATCTCTTCGACTACCACTTTCAAACCAGAACCCCTTGATTTATGGTCTGACTACTTCCATACTGATGAGCAAATTTTGAAAACACTCACTGCACCTGACTACCCGTGGGATGATATGCATCATCGCTCATACTTCCTCCCAGAGGCGTCTACATCCACCGCATCTAATCAGCTCTCGGTCGAATCGAAAGATTTCATACCCACTAAGATCGATTGGTTAAAAGACCCCATCCTGGCATCGGATGCCTTCGAAGAAGGGAACATGTCCAACATTTCCCCCATTATACAAATTGACATTTCCACCACACCTAGGAAACCTGAGCTCATCTCGCTGGGCGCATCTTGCACTCAAGCAGAAACTCAGGCATACAAAAAACTTTTCCAAGAATTTCGTGATGTCTTTGCCTGGTCCTATACCAAAATGCCTGGTCTTGACCCCGCCATTACAGAACACCACATTGACACATGGCCTGATGTCCCCCCTGTTCGTCAGAAACAGCGACCCATTCATCGTTCCAAGCTCCCCGCTGTTAAAGTCGAGGTTGAGAAACTTCGCGAAGCAGGATTCATTTATCCTATTGCTTATACCACATGGGTTTCAAACCCCATTCCCGTCAACAAAAAACAAGGCACCCTTAGATTATGCACTGACTTCCGTGATTTAAACCGCGCTTGTCCCAAAGACAATTTCCCCATTCCATTCATTGACCAACTCATTGATGCGTGTGCGTGACACGAAGTCCTATCTTTCATGGATGGTTTTTCCGGATACAACCAGATTCAGATCCGTAAGGAGGATCAGTACAAGACTGCCTTTACCACCCCATGGGGCACCTTTTCTTATCATGTCATTCCTTTCGGCCTAAAAAATGCTAGTGCCAATTTCCAGCGGGCCATCACCTATTGTTTTCACGACTTGGTCCATATCCTGCTGGTCTATCTTGATGACCTTACAGCTCGTTCCCGGAAACGATCAGACCACCTTAACGACCTCCGACAAGTTTTCCTGCATTGTCGCAAATATAAAATCCGCTTGAACCCACACAAGTGTGTATTTTGCGTTCCCACAGGCCGGTTGTTGGGTTTCATTGTTTCCCAGAACGGAATTACTGTTGATCCCCTAAAAGTCAAAGCCATCTTAGACCTTCCCTCTCCAAGCACGCTTCGACAACTCCAGAGTCTGCAGGGGTGGTCCAATTTCCTTCGTCGCTTCGTTCCTGATTACGCCACCAAAGTTCATGGATTCTTACGCCTACTTCATACTCACATACCCTTTGTTTGGGATGAGCAAGCAGACACGGTATTCGACGCCCTCAAAAAAACTCTGACACAAGCCCCCTTGATCTCTCCTCCGGATTTCTCCCAGGACTTCATCCTTTACGTCTCGGCATCCGAACATGCCGTGTTCGGAGTCTTGGTCCAAGAAGATTCCTCTCACCAAGAGCATGTCATTTATTACGTCAGCCAGACCTTTTCTGGCCCACCATTACGTTACCCATATGAGGAAAGATTAGCCCTAGCTGTAGTCTTTTCCGTCCAAAAATTGTGACACTACATTCTAGTCAGTCATACTACAGTTGTCGCTGACTCCAACCCTATGGTCTATCTCCTAAACCGGCGGCTCCTACAAGGTCATGTGGCTAAATGGGTCATTATCCTCCAGGAATACGACCTCACTTTCAAAACTCCCAAGAGCACCAAAGCCCTCGTGCTTTCCCATCTCATCACTGACCTCCCATCCTCTTCGTCATCACCCGCTATCCCAACGGATCTGACTGACAATCACATCTTCATCATTTCGTCGAACGACCCATGGTACGGTGACATCTTAATTTATCTCCGCATGCAAAAATTTCGACCCCACATCGATCGTGACGGACGCCGTCATATATGACACCACGTCCCCTGATACCTCTTGTTAGGGGATGTACTTTATCGATGCGGCGTTGACACCATCTTACGACATTGCTTATCCCATCATGAGGCAGAACATGTCCTTAATGATTGCCACAGTGGTGCCTACAGAGGCCATTTCTCCGGCATGGCCACCGCCCAAAAGATCATTCGCGCAAGATACTTTTGGCCATCATTATTTACTGATTGCATCACCGCAGTCAAACACTGTCAAAACTGCCAACTTTTTTCCCCCAATGCAAGAACCCCACCCGCCCCCCTTCATCCAGTCGTCACTGCCAGACCATTCTGCAAATGGGCCATCGACTTCCTCGATTGCAATCCCACGTCAGTCGGCGGTCACAAACACATTATTGTGGCCGTAGATTATTTCACCAATTGGGCAGAGGCCATGCCAACTTACAATTGCAAGTCCGACACCGTAGCACGGTTTTTTCTCAACCATGTTATCACTCGTTTTGGAGTGCCAAAGCAACTCGTCTCAGACCACGGCTCTCACTTCGAATACGCCGTCTGGAAAGAACTATCAACCTTGCTGAAATTTGAACACCATTTCTCCTCTGCTTACTACCCCCAAGGAAACGGCCAAGTCGAAGCAATCAACAAAATTCTGAAAACCATCCTCCAACGCACTGTAGACAAACACAAATCAAATTGGCACCACATGCTCTTCCCGACACTATGGGCATACCGCACATCAACTAAAACCGCCACAGGTTTTACCCCTTTCCACTTAGTTCACGGTGTCGAATCCGTCCTCCCCATTGAGTGCCAGATTCCAACCCTCCATATGGCCATCGAACTCCTACCGGACATGGCCCCAATTGAGCAACGCTTACTACTCCTGGAGCAGGCCGTTGAAGATTAGCGCACAGCCCTCCAAACCATGGAAGCAGCCAAGAACCGATCCAAATTAAATTATGATAAACATGTCCACCCAAGAACTTTTTTGGAAGGGGACCTTGTCCTCGCCTACGATCAGGGTCATGACAAAACCGGGAAAGGAAAGTTTGTATCCATGTGGCAAGGCCCATATATTATACACACTTGCCTCGGATAGGGGCCATACATTCTGACCGATTCAGAAGGCAACCCCCTCCGCAACCCACAAAACGGGTTGTACCTCAAGCGATTTTACCCATAGTAAGCCGAATGGACACCACCGTCCATTACTGAACTTAATGACAGTTCTTTCCTTTTCCTGTTTTCACTAGGTCCATTTTTTGACCATTTTTTCCATGCCCCCTCGTTGCCTCGATTTGCGTGCCACATTCGTCGTTCTCCATTTTTTGACAATCTTCATATTGCCAGATTCCATTTTCCACGCCCGTGATGATGCTCGAGATCATTTCTCGCTCTCACACCCATACTTTTCGGGTACTTTTTCAAAATGCCCTCTCATTACCTCAGTTTACGTGCCACATTGGCAGTGGCCCCCTTTTGACAATCTTTACGTCACCGGATCCAGTTTTCCGCACTCATGATGGTGCTTCAGACCTTTTCTCACTCTCATCAATCCCTTTTTTCGGTATAATTTTATCCCTTTTTCTGGCCGAGCAATCCCTTTTACAAAAAAGGCACTTAGGGAGTTTCTGTTAAGCTCTTTTGTGACTCCTAAAACAATGAAAAGATCGCCTAGCAACCTTGCTTCCTTTCATGCTCGCAAAACGTATTTGAAAGGGCGTCTACCTGGTATAAGTTTACCCCTTTTCCGGACCTTGTAGACTAATTATGAAAAATGAATACTTTAGTCACATCGGCTAGAAGAGTTCTCCATTTGCATCATTTTATGCTTTTCTCGGGCCTTGGAGACTAACTTACGAAAAAGAACACCAATGGAGTCCACTTATCGCTTTCAGACTCTCTAAACATGAAAGCTACCACGAGCAATCACCATCCTGGGCTCGTAAAACCAACAGGACAGTAATCATAACCACTACAGAGTCTTCTTATCATTTTCAGACTCCTTAAAAATGAAAGCACCAATGAACACGAACAATCCTGGGCTCACAAAATCCGTAGGACAGTACCATTTTAGGGCATACTTTTATCCCTTCTTCGAGCCCATTAAAACTACGAAGAAGGACCCAATGGTGCCTCTCGGTGCCACAACAGATCACGTCTACTCATAGGGCAGCTTCCCCATTTTGGTCGCCTTTGTTCAGAGTATTCTGTAGTATGTCACCCTGAGACCCCCTCAACAGCACCCATCAGCTTGACCCCCCAGAGTCAGTACATACACTTCAGTCCCTATAAGCTATGATCCTCGCACCTATAAGTCAGTTCCCTATGCTGCCAGGTCAACCATGTCATCATGCTCTGAACAAAGGAAGTTTGAGTCTACCCACTATATGACCCCAGTTACTTCCCATCCCCACAAGTATGTCAGTCCTACCATCAGTACTACCACACTTCATTTCTACACCTCGCGCTCCTATCAAGGGAACATCATTGCCTTGTTAGTTGTTGGTCTCCCTCTGTCGACGACAACCAAATTTATTCCAGAGGATAGACCTAGAGGTCCTTGTGTCTTGGACTCATCACCATTTATGAAGAGTACCTACGAATCATTTCGAGAAGAGTCCTCAGTGCCTCTCCAAATGGTTGTTTCTCACATGCTCAACTTCAACACCTTGATCGCATCGTTGAGACTCGCACAGGGTATTGGTCCTTTTCAGTTATTAGTCGAAGACCTCGGATACCTCCTGACTCTTCCACATTTGAGAGTCTATTTATGGAAACAACCAGTTACATTTTTTCTATAGATATCTGGGTTGCACATGGCAATAGTATTCAAGTGTACCTCAGTTTTATACTCCCTCGAGTATACAGTTACATATACTTCCCAGAGATGTCTCACAGTCATTGAGTCCCTACAAATGTTGGACACCTTCAGTTTCAGCAGTTCATCAGTTATTCCAGAGTATCAGTTATTGAGATCAGTCATGTTATGATCATGAGTACATCCGAGAATGATGTCCCCGCTGGACCATTATCAAGTACCAGCAGATTGTTTATGTATTTTTAACGTCCCCCTTCTTGGGACTAATTGTTATGTATATGTCTTGATATGAGCATGGGTATGCCCGCCTCGTCCATTATCAGAGATTATTCCTCATTCATATTGAGGCCATGTAATATTTTTTGTTTTTTGCAGCTTCCAAGGGCCATGGATCCAGTCTCCAATCGATCTCTTCTCCTCCCCAAAACCCCAGAAAAAAAGACAAAAGAACTATGATTTCTATCGGCCATACGATGAGCTCCTGCCCTCAGACATCAGGGGGCAATTTGTTAACACCTAAAAAGTGCTCACTAGCTCATTTCTTTATTCACATGACCCATTTGTCCACTTTTCCACCATTTGAGCCTCTAAAGCCACCAAAAGGTCACCAAAAGACCTTAATACACCCCTTTTTCCACTCAAAATGAGTATTTTTCCTAAAAAAGCATAAAAAACCCTCAAAAAGGGTACAAAATTCCCAAAATATTAAAAAGAGAATAAAAATAATAAAAATATTCAAAAAAGGAAAAAGGAGGGAAAAGGTACCTAAACCATGTTGGTCAATACCATTGGTTTCCTCAAAACCACAATGGTATTCCACACCACCAAAACCTATACAAAGGTGGTAGGGGCTCCTCACTTTCGATCCATCCATCTTCCTATCCTCATGCTGCCAAAATCTCCCTTGAGTTTTTGGCCATTGTAGCTATCTTGGAGAAGGGACCCTTTTGGAGTTTGGAGCTGCTCACCCTTGGAGCTTCTCAACTATCTTCATCACTTGGAGGTATTATTATTGCAAGCACTTGCTTGCCCCCATTTTCAATACAAATTTATTTTTTCTATTTCTTGTTCTTGTTTTTTAATTCAAAAGTTTATTATGATATGTACATGCTAGTTTAGTTTAGATTTAGATTTAGTTTATTGTTTTTGCTTAATATTGAAACTGCTGCTACTAGTTAGCAGGTGCCCATAGCACTAAGCTTGGTTGCAAAACCAAGTCAACACTCTTTCTATCTCTCTATAAACCCCTAACCCTCTCTCTCTTTCTCAATATTTCTCTCTCTCTTTCTCTAACCCCTAATCCCCAATTCCTAACACTCTTTCATGTTTGATACTCTCTCTCTCTCTCTCTCTCTCTCTCTCTTTGTATTCGCAGCATCAAAAACTTCATAGTATATATTGATCAACTTCTGCATATTCTCTTTCAAGAATTCACACTCTTTCACATCGGATACTCTATCTCTCTCACTCTAAACTCGTAAACCCCAATATCGCTCTCCCTCAATCCCTAACCCACAATCTCTCTCTCTCTCTCTCTCTCTCTCTCTCTCTCTCTCTCTCGGTATTCAGGGAATCCAAAACTTCATAGTAGATATTGGTGAGCTTTTGCATCCTTTCCTTTGATAGTTCACACTCTTTCACATCCGATTCTATCTCTCTCTTACTCTAATCCCTAAACCCCAATCTTGGTCAACTTGTACATATTTTCCTTCAATACTTCACACTCTTTCACATTCATTACTATCTCTCTCTCTCATTTTAAACCCATAAACCCCAATATCTCTCTCTCTAAGTCCCTAATCCCTAGTCTCTCTCTTTCTCAATCTCTCTATCTCTCTCTAAAACACTAACCTACAATCTCTCTCTCTCTAAACCCATAACCCCTAATATCCCTCTCTATAAAACCCTACCCCCAATCTCTCTCTAAACCCCTAACCCACAATGTCTCTCTCTTTAAAGCACTAAACCCTAATCTCTCTCTTTATCTCTCTCTAAACCCATTCAATACTTCATACCCTTTCACATATGACACCCCCAATATCTCCCCCCCTAATCCCCAATCTCTCTCTCTCTCTCTCTTTCTCTTTCTCTCTTTGTTACAATGTATTTTTCCACCTTGTGAGCATCATCATTGATTGGACTTTAGTATCCATTGTATTGACTCAGATCCATGATCTTCCCTTCAAGAACCAAGTTTCCCTATTTTTGTTCATGTACGCTTGTTGTTCCACTATAGCCAGCCTACACACAGATTGCACCTAATTAGCTAGTGTACATCGAGTTACATGGTAAAAAGTAATAAAAACTATATTTTTACTTCCAAAAAGCGGTCTTTGGGGTGACCTTTGGCCCTCCATGTACCCCGAAACGACTCGATTCGACCTTTCAACTACCTTTGGAAGGCTATATATATTTGAACTCTTATGGTGCATGGAAGGGAGGAAAAGAAGAGAGAAACATAACTCTAGTGGATTTTTGTCGTGACTTGAGTCTACACTCATTGATCCTTGTTGTTGTGAACTTCTTATGTTCACCTACCAAACTCCTTTCATAGTTTGAGTTTGTCATTGTATGGAGGATTGAGGTGGTGGAGGCACAAGTGGAGGGACCTAGTTCTCGGTTCAGATTGGTTGTTGGCAAGAGGTTGTATTATGTACTTCTTGTTATCAATTAATGGAAATACTCATTTTCTCATCCAATTGATGTTGTGAATGTTGTTTAAATTACATTGGGTTACATTTGCTTATGATATCATGGACCATTTCTATTGATTATGCTAATGTCTTTCACACATTATACGCACTTGCTTGTACTTGTTGTTGGGACTAATTTGCAGGTTCAAGTGTAGAGGTTAAAATCTCAACAAGGATCTACTTCGAACATCCGGTTGAAGGTTGGTCTTTTCTCCATTATCTTAGCATTGTCATTTATATAGCATTGTTTTGAGAATTAAGTAGTGTTCTAGCAGTCGGCCCCATACCATAGGAAGTTTTTCTCCGTAACAGAATTGGAGACCATACTGGGGAGAGACCTCCATTTTGGGAATTTTTAGGTATTTTTCCTTATTTAGAGTTGTTCTTTGTCGAGCTTTTGTGTCATTGATTGGCCGTTGGGATTTACTTTAGAAAACTAGCTTTTTATGGGATGTTTGACTCTTTTTGGGATAATTTTCCTTTCCCTGTATGCAGGTCAACCTAGTTTTGACCGCGTCTACCCACCTCAGTTTATACTATAGCCTGCATATACCTGTTACAGTTCTTCACACAGTTGTGTACAACTCTGGGATTGCTTGATTTTTGGCCTTGGATTGTTGCTAGATTGGTTCTGAGTCTTCCTGAGTCTTAGTTGGCCTGATTCCTGACTGTTCCATGCTCTGTTCTTGACCAAAAACTCCTTTTTCACTTTGCTTTTGAGATTTTTGGTTTCCAACCATTTTTTGATGTTATAGCTCAATACATTGGCTGAGTCTTATTGTTTAGGATTTGCTAGGTTGTCTCAGTGATATTGTCACATACCCTCCCATCCATCCAAGGCAAGGAAGGGCACATGATACCAATCTGTGGGGATTTGACATAAACTCAGCCCATTCATTAGATTCACAGCCATAAATTAAAAGTGTGTAGATGCAAACTAGTTAAACATGCACAGCGGAATAAACATCATCCACACACACGTTACATGACTATCATTCAATTTAAACACAGTCAACAAATTAATACATTTGCAGAAGTAATTTCACATAAGAAAATACTCATCTTGACGTAATGTTGTCCCCAAACAACTAGCTATGTCGCTACAACGTTCCACCCAACCGTAGGCTCTTCGATGGAATATACTCAGTCCATCCGAAGGCCACCCCCGATCTAAGCATGATTCTTACAAGGAAAAGGGGACATTCAGCTCATACACAGCCAATTAAGCATTTCATTTGAGCTAAGCCAGTCCATAGCTGGGTTTATCAGGCTACATTAGAACCTTGGATGCTTGCACTCAAGCTCAAGCCAAAACAATAGATATCCATAACCCATGCCCAACATATTCATTTCTCACATAGCAAGCACAAACATTGGGCATGGATACACACTTCTAGCAATGGAATTCACAAACAATATGGCCATAGATTTTCCCCAAAACGTGGGCACACCAAAATGGAATATGGATGGGGAAATCGTCCACAGGGAACCAACCCGATTTTTTCATGGGTATTTTGGGCATCTAAATGGCCAAAATGGCCCTAATGAAACCCCAAATCAAGCTCCCATACTCCCAATCACTCTGCAACACAAAAAATCTCTCTTTCCAGCTAGAGAACAAAGAAAAACCATAAAAACGTGGCTGGAAAACGGTAGCTCAAAATTCGTGAGGGAGAGAAGACTGGTTGATGGATAATGGCTTGGGGAGCAATTCATGGCTCTGTTCTTTCCCAAGAATCTAAACACATTTTTCCTTGCAGGGTGGCTTTCCCATACTCGAATTTGGACAACCATACCTCTCATTCCCCAGGGCATTAACTACCTCAACCAACTCTTGGGAGAAATCAATGATTGGGTACAAAAGTCAACATGGGTAGTTGAGGGTTTGATGGTTTCTCTCATTGACACTTGGCTTGACTTGATTGGCTCAAGGGTTTGAATGTTCCCCCCCCCCCAATTCCTTGTAAAATCATGCCCCCATCTCTTTGTTGCATTACATAGCTAGTTGTCGGTATTTTATTAAAATGCATATATACATGATGTTGAAATTCCAATGTGCCTGGCTAGCACGCAAACCGTATGCACCAATAAATCGATGGCGGGGCCATGGACCTGAGCTCCTCAACATGATTTTATAACAATATTACATCATGTACATTTGAATGTAATGAGTTCAGGGTGGGGATGTGACAGATATGCTCTGCATTTCTTTAACTGAATAGTTAGACTTTGCTTGCATTTTTTCATTCCATTTATATTGAAAAATACAAAAATATTGTTTTGCATTTTCCTTCCATTTATAAGAGAAAATACAAAAATATTTGCTTTGTGTTCTGCATTTTGCATCTAAGTGCTTGTGATTTCCTCTAGGGCTTGCTTGTGCATTGAAATTTTAAAAGAGTTTGCATTTTATTTCAAACCGTTGGATTGATTATCATATTAGTGGCATGTTTTTTATTAGATAGATGAGTCTAGTGATTTTTCAATTGTGCATACCATTGAGTCTTTTACATCATCCGTTTCACAACCATAACCTTTGAGTAATTACAGCCATTTAAAATAAATGCTTAATCTTAAAATTGATTAGAAACGATTTTCTGATCTTTATAGGGTACACCAACTAGCATAGGTTTAGAGTCTTGGAATAGATCATTGTGAGTTAACAATCCAAGACTACTAGACGAAATATTATGTGTCTGACTAGGGAGTGATGAAACCCATGGTATGCATCAGTGTTCTCGGGAAGCTCTACTCAGACCATATTTAAGCACGAGGTCCCGGGAGGTTGGTTGTGGAGATAGCCCTCCAATACTAGCTAAACGTGGGAGATATTTCCAGGATTTGTTCGTGTACGGGGGATCTTGGGGGATTTGACCCTCTTGAGTTTCGGGATTAGATACCCTACCCATATGATGGATCCCACCTACTAATGTCCACCTGAGCATTGGTTATATTGTGGTGACCTTAGTTTCTTTACCTAGGTATCACATAGGGAATTCATTGCGGTTATTCTGTGATTGTCCTGAGTCAGATAGGGTTTGGACAACACAGTTTATTGTTGTATAGGGATTTGACCCTGTGCACAGAGTGAATTCTGGGATCCCTTATAACTGATTATGTTACCTCTGGTTATAGTTTGGGAGTCTTAAGCCTCTCCTAGGAGAGACATACCAGTTGTAGTGTCAGGAGGTCCCTTGAGCCAATCCTGTTTGTGTGCATTTGGCTGTAGTTTCTTTAGGTATGTGCTCTTTGATCGTTAGTTTGTCCAATAGGAGATGCTTTTATTTATTGACTTTTTGGAGATATCATGGAGCGATATCTACCTCTCCATCGGTCTCGTCATTTGGTTGGTCTACTAGCTGACAAGGTTGCATGTCCTTTTTATAAGAGACGTCGTATGATTCCTTTGGATCCTTTTGATATTTCTTACGAACTTCAAGAAGCTCATATTATGACTACACCATCTAGCATGGGAGAAATCCCTATGACTCTGTCAGGGAGAGTCGAAGACGAATTCGCTCCTGGCACTCCTAGGGGTGGTAGGGAGGGAGGTCCATCACCACACACTACTTCGTTTGATTCTATGAGGGACCCACCAGCGAGTACGGACCCATTTGATGGTACACACACATATGGTTTCCGATATGGGATGCCAGATATGATTGATACACACATTCCTTTGACCACTACACCTTTTTCATTTGGTATGCTTAGTTTGAACACAGTTGTTACTTCCACTAGGTCCGGTAGTCATGCCAACACTAGTCTTGGTGCTGGAAACACTAGCCTTGGTGCTGGGGGAACTGCACCCTCTTTTCTGCATATCAGTTTGGGACTAGCCATATCCATTCACACATTCCAAATGTTGGAGGAGGGCCACATCCCGAGACTAACCCTCCTTTTGGGGGGAACACTATTCACAATACGACTCACATTGCACAGTTTAACACACATGTCTCTACATCCAGACCTATGACCACTTTTGCTAATGTTAATGTCTCTCCTAATACAGGGAGTGGGTACATACCTTTTAATTATGGTCATTACATGACTTCCCCCGCTATGAATAGCACTTACATGCCCCATAATTATGGTGGTAACCCTTATTATAACGCAGCTGCTTCTAGCCCATATTACAACCCTCCCCACTATGGTGCTTACAACACACACATACCTTCTTACCCGTACATGAGTCAGGTGGGAGGCGGTTATCATCCATATGGTCATGGGCATGGTCCATATTATCCTTCAAGTCCACAAGGTCAACCTCTTTTTGGATCTTATACTCAAGATTCGCAGCCGCAGCTCTTGTTTCTTACTCATCTGAATCTGCCCGATCTTTCAAAAATCACAAATGATCTGGTGTGTCACGATCCTACCTGGCCTCCAGTCCCTACCAAGATCCCTTATGCGATTCCAAATTTTGAAGGGAATAATGGTGAGGATCTGGGTGATCATGTTACGACTTTCCACCTTTGGTGCTCTTCGAATTCATTAAATCATGACTCTATTCGATTGAGACTATTTGAATGCACCCACATGGGGGCAGCCGCAAAGTGGTATGTGGAGTTTCCTCGGGGCACTTATAGGGGTTTTAATGAGATAGCCTTGGTTTTCCTTGATCATTTTCATCTTCTGGTTCGCTGCGATATTGGCACCAAGATCTTATCTACCTTCCGCCAAGATAAGGCCACGCACATATCTAACCATGTTCAAGAGTGGCGTCGATGGAAGAGGAAGGTGAAAGCCAACATTCCTCAATATTTTCTATTGGAATGGTTCCTTAAGTATTTTGTTCCATACATTTCGAAATATGTTTCCATGTCTATCATTACGACTGAGGAACAAGCTATTTACAAAGTCCAGCAGCTAGACCTAGTCTACGCCCAGTCTAATATTCTATATGATATCATTCCTAACACACCGCAATCACGTCATGAGTCCAAGCTGGTTCCTGGACCACATGCTGATGGAATTGTTGGATCCACAAGTACTCGACCCATAGATTTGGTTACCAATCAAATGCAAAATTTGTCTCTTAACCAATCTACTCCCGGACAGGTTCACACCTTGTCCACTTCCACCCAACTGTCCGATGTACACGCTATGCAATCGGGGAACCCGTCAGGTAACCAACAACCTAGTGGTAAGAAGGGGAGAAATAATAGTAGGGGTGGAAATAATGGGGATAATGGAAGTAATCGTAATACTCCCAGGAAAGAGAATGCCAACCCTCCTCACGACGGCGAAAATGCTGGTGGGAACCATAAGCCTAGGCGTAAGGTGAAGTTTCCTTGCAAGCTTTGTTCGAAAGATCACCTTACTCACTTGTGTCCTCGAATTGAAGAAGCATCGAAGCATCTTGCACAAGGCCCAGCTCTGTTGAAATATCCCCTTCCGCATCATCATAATATGGCTTTGATTGCTTCTGTCACTGGTTATGGGACTAATGATACTTCAACGTCCACTTCTCATATTGGTGGCTTTGGATGCATAAATATGGTTAAATCGAAAGTTAGTGTTGCTACTCGTCAACGTGATTATGGTGCACCACAACCGATAATGGGGGATGAACCCCCTCCTCCTGATTCTTCCTTTCATATCGAGAATTCCACTACTGTGCCACGAATACCAAAAGGTGTTCTCAAGCACTCAGCGCATAATCCTAATGCCCGAGCTGCCAAAAACTACTCCATTGTAGAAGATTTGGGTCAAACTCTGTGTGCCATGTCGGCTCTTGATGTTTTACAGGTATTCCCTTCGTAGAGGAATGCACTCTTATGTGCTTTAGGAGTTCAGGATTAGGGTATCCTTAACATGATTAAGTTTGACACTATTGATATCCAGCCTCGCTTGCCTTATCATGTGGCTTTTCAAGTCCATGTGAGGTGCTTACAGAAAATCGTTAAACGTATGGTGGTTGATGAAGGTGCTTCCACCTTAGTAATGTCGTTGGACTATTGGAAAGCTCTTGTCTCTCCTCCCTTATCTAAGTCTATGACTATGCTCACTTCATTCGACAGTCAGTCATCTAGGCTGCATGGTATTCTCCCTTTCCTTGAGGTCCACTTGGGTGGGAAATTCGTGCCTATTGAAGTCGAGGTTGTTGATGCGCCCATTGACTACAACCTTATCCTGGGTAGGAATTGGATCTATGCAATGAAAGAGATTGTGTCATCCATGTTTAGAGTTATTTGCTTTCCTCATGAAGGCAAGATCATGACATTTGATCAGCTAGACTTCTCTAGTTCCAATACTGTAGAATTGTCGGGAACTGTTGTTCCCCAAATTGAAAATTCTTAGACAGAAACTGGGAATATTGGTGTAGGATTGTATCCTTCTTTGATGGGATCAAGTTGAAATTTGTTGCACCAATCTCCTTTATAGGAACCATCTCTGATAGCGCACTTCCTCCATTGAATAATGTACCATTCTGGACCTCATATTTTAATGATTCGTGGACTTTACCACACACGAGTTCATCATCTGGAGACTTTACGCGCGTTGGAATGGCTATGCCACTGTCTGTTGTTGAGCTTGCATATCAAGATATTCAACAAGCCACTGCAGAGCTAGATCTCTCCTCTTCATGGACATAAGAATAAGATCCCGTTATGCTTCCCGCATGGGCATCCAACTCATCTTGCTCGCATGATTGCAGTGATGGTACTTTGCCTTCGGATGAAACCATTCTTGAGGCCATGTGTGGTGGTGAGAGGACTTGGGAAGAAATGCATCATCACTCTTATTTTCTTCCCAACCTTGACCTTATCGAACAGGAAGAGTTTAGGACAACTCTTTCCGAGAAGGTTGGTCACCCTATGGCTCCTTTGGATTTGCATGGGATTTACGTGGAGGGGAATATGGATAATATTTCCCCTACCATACTGATCAACATTTCTCGCACACCCAGAAAGGTAGAGAACGTTTACATCGGTGCTGATTGTTCTCCTGATGAGATTCTCACTTACACCAATATGTTCAAGGAATTTCAGGATGTTTTCGCCTGGTCATATGAGGAGATGCTAAGAATAGACCCCAACATTGTCGAACATGCGATTAAGACATATCCCAATGTTAAGCCGGTTTGACAACATCTTCGTGTTGTGACCCTAGGAAGGAAGCCATGATCAAGGTAGAGGTGGAGAAACTACTCAAGGCTGGTTTCATATACCAAATTCCCCTTACCGAATGGGTGTCAAACCCCGTTCCTGTGGGTAATAAGCAGGGAACCGTCTGTGTATGCACAGACTTTAGAGATTTGAACTGCACATGTCCGAAAGATAACTTTCCCACGCCATTCATAGATCAAATATTGGATGCGTGTGCGGGGATCAAAGTTTTTTCCATTTATGGACAATTTCTCTGGGTATAATCCAGTCCAGATAAAGCCTAAGGATCAACATAAAACTGCTTTTATATGTCCTTCGGGTACTTTTGTGTACCGGAAGATGCCCTTCGGCCTTAAAACGTCGGAGGTACTTTTCAGCGTGTCATGACCTACACCTTTCACGACCTTAAGCACATAGTAGAGGCATACTTGGATGATCTTGCTGGCCATTCTCGCAAGAGAGTGGACCACCCCAAGCACCTCCATCTAATTTTTGAAAGATGTCAATGTTACAAGATTCGATTGAATCCTAACAAGTGTATCTTTGTTGTGAAAATGGGTCGCCTTTTAGGTTTCGTAGTTTCTAAAGAGGGTATCAGAGTCGATCCTCTTAAGGTTGAGGCAATACTTCGATTTCCTCCCCCGCGCAACTTAATTCAACTTCAGAGCCTCTAAGGGAGAGCCACTTTCCTGTGACATTTTATAGTGAATTATGCTAGTCTTACCAAAGGTTTCGCACAACTTTTGAAGAAGGACACTCTATTTATGTGGGATGAGCGAGCCCAATAGTCTTTTGACGCTTTGAAGAAAGCTTTGGTATCGGCCCCTCTACTTAGGACACTCGACTTCGCTAGATATTTTATACTTTATGTGGCCGTGTCTCAAGAGACGATTGGCATGGTCTTGTTCATGTGGATTATGTGCTCCAAGAGCATGTTGTTTACTACCTTAGTCGAAATCTAGTAGACGTTGAGCTGAGATACACTCATGTGGATAAATTGGCACTTACGACTGTTCATGCTGTCCAACTGTTATGGCATTACATTATGCTTAGAATAACCATCGTCATAGCACATATCAATCCATTTCAGTTTGTGCTTTCACAACGTCTAATTGGGGGAAAGTATAATAAATGGATTGTGATTCTCCAGGAGTTTGATCTTGATTTTGCTTTGGCCAAATCAGTGAAATCCTTGGTTTTTGCTGACCTCATGTCGGAATTTCTATGACTTGATGAGGATATTGTCAATGAATATTCCTTTGTGTATGAGCACTTGTTTCTTATCTCGATTGTGGACCCTTGGTATGGCGATATTATCATATATATTCAAACTCTGAAGTTCCCTTCGCACTATTGGCGAGATGAACGATGGCGTGTGAGACATCATGCTAAAGATTATGTCATCATCAAAGACACTTTGTATCATTGGGGAAAGGACTCTATCCTCAGTCGTTGCTTTACTCATGAAGAAGTGGAGCTTGTTCTTAATGAATGCCATAGTGGGGCATGTGGTGGTCACTTATCTGGGCTTGTGACAACCCAATGCATCATGCGAGCTGGTTACTTCTGGCCTTCGATCTTTAAAGATTGTATGAATTCCATAAAGATATGTCACCCTTGCCAAGTGATTTCTCAAAATATGCACTCGCATCCAGCATCCCTTCATCCGTTCGTCATCGTCAGTCCCTTCACTAAGTGGGGGGTGTTAGAAAAGCAGGATCGCAAAGCAATAACAATAAACAAGATGCAAATACAAATTACACAAACACATTAAAAGAGAGACACCAATATATCGTGGTTCACCCAAGATGCGCTACGTCCACACTGAAATTGCTAGTCCTTATTATTATACCATCCAACAAAGTGAAGGGATACAACCTACAGCACATCCGTTTCACTTCCTCTTCACTATCTCACAGTCTCTCTTCACGATCTCAAAGATCTTTATAGTGCATAAAACCTAATACATTAACCCTATCCGTATTACTATGTCTTTCTTATAAAGGGGAAATACAATGGGAAAATACCATAGGTCACCCAAAACCATGGGCACATAATTTGTTGGTGAAACAACCCAAAGTGGGGGAACGAGTGTACAATCCTTTTTCATATCATATAAATCTAGGGTACATGGCTGAGACAATATCATCTATGAGACTAGAAGATCTGGCTCCACTACCAACAGGGGGTGGATTTCATGGACTGCAAACCAATTTCAGCTGGGGGGCATCACCATATTATTGTGGCCATGGACTACTTTTCCAAATGGGTTGAGGCCATGCCGAATGTAAAATCCATGGCTATTTCATCCCACTTCGTGTTCAATCAAATTACCACTCGATTCGGTATCCCGAAAGAGATTGTCACTGACAATGACAGTCACTTTAAAAATAAAATGATGTCGGATTTGTCACTCAAGCTTGGGTTTTGTAAAGATCACTCATCTTCTTACTACCCCCAAGTGAATGGTCAGCTCGAGGAGGTTAATAATTCCTTAAAGACCATTCTCCAATGTACCATCCAGCAAAGAAAGAGAAAATGACACATTATGTTATATCCTGCTTTGTGGGCATATCGAACCGCAGTTAAGACTGCCACCGGTTTCTCACCATTTCAGCTATTACATGGTGTGGAGTCTATATTACTGATTGAATGCGAAATCCCTTCATTAAAACTATCCATAGAGCTCCTGCCTAAAACTTCATATGTTGAGCAATGTTTGTTACACCTTGAGCAGCTTGACGAGCAACGTCGAGATGTCGCCATGGCTATAGATGCCAACAAATGTTGTGTTAAGGTCCAGTATGATAGGTCTGTCTATCCTTGACAATTTGTTGAAGGTGACTTGGTCCTCTTTTATGAACAAGCTAAGGAAACCTTGGGGGCAGGCAAGTTTAACCCCATGTGGCACGATCCTTAGATAGTGAGGCATGTCCTTGATAAAGGAGCCTACAAATTGGAATATTATGAAGGGAACGCCTTGAAGGAGCCTAGAAATGGGATCTACCTCAAGTGGTATTATGGTTGAAATTATAGTTTGAGCTAATACTTTGGTATGCTATTGTATAGTTGTTTCTATACATAGTTTAGATTTATTTTGATTGTTCGAGTCTGTTGATTCACTTCTGTTTGGTTGATAGATGTTAGCGAAATCTCCTGTGTTCTTGGTATCCGTGGATGGTGCTAGTCGTCATACGCAGCAAAATTATTTTGTTGCATGGGTCATTTATTCACCTAACCATTAGATTGTGTCTTCGGGAGGTGCTTGTCTCAGTCCTACATCCAACAATGTGGCTGAGTACAGTGCCATTGTCAAGCTACTTCATGATGCCATTTCACATGGTATCCAGTCTTTAGAAGTCCGCTTGGATTCATAATTGGTTGTGTCTCAATTGAATGGTCAGTACCGTGTGAGGGATCCTACTTTACTACGGAGGTTCTTAAGGGTAAGACTCTTGGAGCGTTATTTTGTTTCCATTACATACATTCATGTTCCAAGAAGTTTTAATCATGTATCTGATGTATTTGCTAATTATGTCCTAGATTGGCATTTGTCACATCAATAATGAAACACACAAATAAACATACATTCATACATTTGTACATACACATATAGTAAGACTGGAGAATCATAGTTTTTTATAAATAATAAGTCCAAAATGTGGTATCACAGTACAAAACAACAGCCCGTAGCCCTAAAAAATATACATAATCGATACAAAATATAGGACTCTGAGATGTCTATTCCCTATGGGGAGGCCTATCTACCTCAGTAAGATGTGTCTGAACATAGTAATGTAATGCATTTTCTATGCGTCGTAGTAACCGCACCTAGGTGCCAGGTACTCCTACTACATGTCGTTGCATCGCCTCTGGAAGATGCTCCACCTCAATGACTGGGACTCTGGTGTTCATGTGGGTCAGGTTGACCCGTAATATCTCAACTATGCGCTCTGCTGCAGCGCCAACCTACCTCTGCACCCCTGCCGCTACGACAGTGTCTTGGGTAGCCCTCTGGTCTTCACGGACCAACATTTGAGAGAAAACAATCATATATTAATGCGTGATACAACCACAAAACATTTTTGCATTCATATATAATACAAAAATACAAAACAAATAAATATTTCGAAAAGAGTAAAACGTATCGATGTCTCTGAATGCGGCCCCTGGAGGGAGCAGCATGTCACGGTCGCCACGGTAATCTATTCCCTCATATGGATAGTCATCGATGGTGATGACCTGTCGAGCCCACCAGTGGAAGAAATCCTCTGAATATGGAGAGGCCTGTTGGCCACCCCCCTATTGCATCAGTACTTCATCCCACCAGGTCAAGGCTGGATCACAGAGACCATGCAGAGGAACTTCAACGGACTGAGCCCCATAACTCTCTCAAAAAGGAAACTGTAGAGTATACTACCGAACTTGATGTTCTTTTCCTGTCCAAGCTTACAGTCTGTTAACTAGGTCTTCATAGACGCCAGTACCGTTGTGCACCAATGGAACACTATAGGCCTCATGCACTCTAATGCATAGAACATGACTAGTCTCGAAGCCTGATGTAACGCTCTCAAACTTGTGATTCTCACAAGGGTGAGCTATGATCTTCATGCTCAAGCTCACAATGGCCTCAATGGGTATCTGACTCCCCACCTTTTAGGTACCGGGAAGATAGTGCTGGTCTATATAGTCAGTAATGGTGATCCCACCACTTACATTGTGGGATCGGAGACTAGCAACATCCCCTCGGTGGGACAATCTTGTAATAAAGTATATGTCATCCACCTCTAGTGTGAGTGGTTGACCATCGAAGTTGAAGTTTTGCGCGTCTATGTCCTAGTAATAGATCAATCTATGGAGCAATTGGTTTTGGGCCCTTAAACCCCCAAAGCTCTAGAATTTGTAGAGTCCACATGCTTGTAGTGCTTGTTGTGCAGGAAAATCTTGGCGGACTTGCTCATAAACCACATCATGTTCCCTCTCTCTCTACTCTGAGACCATCTTGGAGGCAAGAAACAAGGCATTTTTAGCTTTTGCATATTAAAAAACCAACTTCACGGCCCAATACGCGGTCAAAAGTTATTATAGTGGTGTTTGTACATGGTCAACGCAAGCGTTGGCTGCGTCCAGGTTTCCCTACCCACGACCCACGGAGCTATAGATCGCATACAGCATTGAGATGGTGTATACCCTGGCTAATAAAAAAAATAGACCACTAAAAACAGAAATAAAAGCTATGAAATTGAAGAGGAGGATGAGAAGACTAACCTGCTTCATACGGCTCGAAGAATGGATGCCCGTATCTCCCAAAATCAGCAATTGAAATTTGAGGTGAAAACTAACCAAAAAATACTATTTGGGTGAAATTTGAAAATGAATTGGTTAATAGTAATTTATTTTTACTATTTATAGTTTTTTAAGCCCACTTTCCTATAGTTTTTACCATTTTAAGTTGTTTTGGACTATTGTAATGTCTTGTAGTACGATTTTGAATAGATTTCTTCGACGAGAGTTGATTTTTTTACCGTTTCACGCCTACAACATGTATATTTCACACCTAGCATATAGGTTAGATGTCATTTTCACCTGCATTATGCATTTGACCTTTGACCACTTTTCATTAACCATAGGTTCGACCCCGCTTCTAAACCGACACAGACCCTTCACATTGCTATAGAAGTGTCGTTATGTGGCGGTAGGTGTTATCTAACCATGGGCTCCCTAGTTAGAACCTTTTTATGCCATTTGGTGCCCATGCAGTTCTCTCTCTTTAGGATAGGGAGTCCTTTGTAGTTATGCCATGACGTTGCGATAAAGACTCATACTCTACTTTATCTTTTGCTGGCCATCTCCCATAAGGACTCCCCCATTTTTTATCAAGTTGTGGTTGCATTGCATCATCCTACTTGCCACTTGATCCTTGTGATGGCTCCCTCTTACTCAATTGTTAGCTTGATGCTTGAGCACTTTCCCTGTCAAGCCCTGCAGAGCTTTTATTTTCCTTTCACATTTTGATGACCCTTTACCTGGAGGGAACACCCCCCCCCGAGTGTCCACATCCTGCACATGCTTCCTTGCATTGATCATAGGTATGTTCCACTGCTTGGGACTAGTTTTCTCACTATCTGACACTCGTTCCCTCACTTGTTGTACTATAAGCAATTTTATTCTTTTTCAAGCTTTCGCAAATATGGAAAGACCAAAAAAATAAATAAAAAACTGAAAAAGCCGGACGGGAAATTGTTACTACTTCTTGTTGGAAGTTGTTGTGCCTCCTTTGAACAGAGCATTCACTCCACTCCATTCATTATGAGTCAGGACTATAGTAGTAGGACCTTAGGAGCTATACTCATTTCTCAATTGTTACTCCACCGGTTGGTTAATCTTCCAGTCATTATGGATCTCTTTGTTGATTCCTCCTGCATTGCATAGTGTTATTATCGGCTAGTATTTGAGTCTATCTTGCCTGAGTATATCCATCGGCTCATGCTCTTGTTTAAAGGAAGTCTTGAAACCAGAGACGGCTACTCCTCAAATCTCTTGACTATTGCATGTCGGCCATCCTTATTGAGTCAGTCTGTTTCATATAAGGTCTTCCAAATATTTCTTCATAGTTGTTACCTCATGTTGGTTTATGGGGGATGCCTTAATTCCATCCTTCTAGCGAGTTTTGTTCCGTTGACTTCAACTCATTTATTTTGGAATTTGAGACTTAGAGTTCAATTGAGTACCTTGAGGCTTGCATTCATTAGTGGTAGGTTCTCTCGCCATCGACAGTTTTGGGAATACATCAATGTCCAGTGATCGATGGATTCATCCTAGTGTTCTACCTCAACACATCTATTCATACTTTGATGACTATACTATGTGCCTTGATGCCCATTTTCATTATTGGTGGGTTATCTCACGTCTATTAACAGTATACATTATTGATCAATAATCAGATGATGTCACATTAGGTTTGACTTCAAGACCTTTATTTACTTGATGGGACTTGCACCGTAGATGATTTGTGTAGAAGACCCCAGGCGTTAGTCTCATTCAGTTTCTACTTATGATCGTGACTATACTTATGAGATGCTATTCCTCATACATCAGTAGTTTGTACCTCCAGTTTGCACCAGTTGTTTCCTTTCAGCAGGAGACCATCTCTTATTGCAGATGGATCATGGCTATGATCACCTATGATATATATTCATTATGTATTTCCTATTCATGGCCATTATATCAGATTGTTGTATTGTACCAAAATGTGTTAAGAGATATCATTGTGTTACGACAAGTGGGCTACCCCTTCTAGTTGTGTCTCCATCACTCCACTTCTGAGATTTATAATGTGTTTCGGGCATCGTAGCACCGTTCTCTGACCTCACACATTAGGGGGCATCTGTTACAACGTATGTTTCCACCTTGTGAGCATCATCATTGATTGGCCTTCAGTATCCATTGTATTGAATCATATCCATGATCTTCCCTTTAGAAACCAAGTTTCCCTATTTTTGTTCCTATACGCCTGTTGTTCCACTATAGCCAGCATACACGTAGGTTTCACCTAATTAGCCAGCGTACATCGAGTTACATGGTAAAAAGCAATAAAAAATCTATTTTTACTTCCAAAATGCGGTCTTAGGTTGACCTTTGGCCCTCCATGTACCCTGAGACGACTCGATTCGACCTTTCAACTACCTTTGGAAGGCTATATATTGAGCTCTTATGGTGCATGGAAGGGAATAGAAGGAGAGAGCAACATAACTCTAGTGGATTTTTGTCATGACTTGAGTCTACACTTATTGATCCTTGTTGTTGTGAAGTCCTTATGTTCACCTACCAAATTCCTTTCGTAGTTTGAGTTTGCCATTATATGGAGTATTGAAGTGGTGGAGGCACAAGTGGAGGGACCTAGTTCTCGGTTCAGATTGGTTGCCGGCAAGAGGTTGTATTATGTAATTCTTGTTATAAATTAATGGAAATACTCATTTTCTCATCCAATTGATGTTGTGAATGTTATTTAAATTACATTGGGTTACATTTGGTTATGATATCATGGACCATTGCTATTGATTATGCTAATGTCTTTCACACATTATAAGCACTTGCTTGTACTTGTTGTTGGGACTAATTTGTAGGTTCAAGTGTAGAGGTTGAAATCTCAATGTGGATCTACTTCAAACAATCGGTTGAAGGTTGGTCTTCTATCCATTATCTTAGCATAGTCATTTATATAGAATTGTTTTGAGAATTGAGTAGTGTTCTAGCAGTCATCTATCTGTTATGGTCGGCCCCATACCATAGGAAGTTTTTCTCCGTAACACTCTCTCAACCCCTAATCCCTAATCTATGTATCTGTCTCAACCCCTAACTAGGTTCTACATCATCTTTCCATGCCCCTAATATTAGAATTAAAGCATGGTTAATGTTGAATTTTATCGCTTATTTGGGGGTCACTTCAAGAAGAAAGGTTGTATTTGATTAAATTAAATGGATATCAAATTCCTGCATCGATATCAATAATAAATTGTCAACTTAATGTCCATGTGACATAGATTCAAATGTACAACCATTCTAATTACCTCCCAATCTCTCTCTCTCTCTCTCTCTCTCTCTCTCTCTCTCTCTCCATAAACACCTACCCCGCTTGATCTCTCTCCCTAAACCCCTGCCCCCATTTTTCCATCTCTCTTGACCTCTAACCACCAATCTCTCTCTCTCTCTCTCTCTCTCTCTCTCTCTCTCTCTCTCTCACACACACACACACACACACACACACACACACACACAACCCTTAAGAAGGGTCTACGACAAATTTTCATGCCCCTAATTGTATAATTAAAGCATGGTTAATGTTGACTTTTATCATTTATTTGGGGTCACTTTGAGAAGAAAGGTTGCATTTGATTAAATTACATGGATATCAAATTCTTGCATTGAGATCAGTGATAAATTGTGAACTTAATGTTTGTGCAACACAACTTCAAATGTACATCCATTTTAATTACCTCTCACTTTCTCTTTCTCACAATCTCTCTCTCTCTCTCTCTATCACTCACTATCTCTCTGTCTCTCTCCTTAGATCCCTACCCCCCTTTATCTCTCTTCCTAAACCCATACCCACCTTGTTTCATCTCTCTCCACCCCTAACTCCCAATCTCTCTGTAAATTTTATGTGTTATTTCAGCTTGCTAGTTTATGTCAAATTTTCAGTGTTTTTCATCCCCAACCGGTTTTGCATTGGCTGGAAATTACTTATAAAAACTACAGACAATTAAACATGTTATAAAATCACTTTAACAAGAAGAAAAAATTAATTTCACCATGCACACCATAAAAAATCAGACTCAGAAATTTTTGGCCAATAGCCCTGGAAAAACCGCCACGAGGAAAACCAGTCAGAGAGAGAGAGAGAGATTTTATTTCTTTAGCAATATGTTCAGTACAGAATTTTTTGTAGCAAAAATGTACTTATCTCCACCATAAAAAATCACCTAGAAACTGCCTCGATTCTGTGTCAAGCTACTACCTCGATTTCTGTGCCAAATCCCAGCACCTCGAAAACTATGCCCAACCTCAAAATCTATGTAGAACAATTGCTGCCTTGGTTTCTGTGCAATGGTACCATCCGTAGAAATGTACGGACCTTGAAAACTATGCACAAAATTCCTCAAAATATGTGTTGTACAAAACAACAATAAATGTTGTGTATGGCCCTTGATTTATGTGCCTGTATAGTGTCTAGAAATTCGTGCAAATCATCTGTTGTACTATGCCTCGAAAATCGTGCCAACCTTCTGCTATACGGTGCCTCAGGTTTTGTGTTGAGTATTAATTATTTCTACGTTGAAATTTGTGCTGCATTTAATGCTCCTCAAGCTGCCTCAGAATCCATGTTTCATTTAATGCTCCTGAAGCTGCCTCAAAATCTGTGCCTGCTGAAAGTTTCCCAAATGCCCTCCTCTAAATTCATGCCCTTGGTCTCTTCTCTCTTCTCCTCACTCTCTTCTCACGAATAACTCTCTTTTTCCTCCCTTTCCCATTTGTACTTAACCCTAAGTGAGTTTTCATCCAACGGTGGAGATTAGATGAAATCCAACGGTTGAGATTAAATGAGAATAAATTGTCTAATTTAATTCTCATAAAATCATTTTCACTTACCCACTTAAATTTATCAAAAAGTGACTTTAAGTTATAAAGTCAATTAAATGCTCATCTCAAGTCATTTAATGCAAGGGTCACTGTTTCCCCCTTTTAAGTGACTTAGGCAAAAAATCACTAGGGGAACACTTCCCTAGGTACAAAAATCAGCACTCCCTCTTACCGAGGAAGGTGTTCTGCACCACTCCCAACTTGTCTCTGAAGAAGACAAACTTGCCCCTCCCCGAGGATTTCGTCATCCTATCTGCTCCATGCTCATCAGTGGAAATATACAACAACTCTACATCTCCTCTCTGAACATAGTCACAGATGAAATGGTACCGAATCTCTATGTGCTTTGACCTGTCATGGAAAACTGGATTCTTAGAGAGTTGGATGCAACTCTGATTGTCACAGTAAATCATCGTAGGTCTAAGCTCCTGATCAAACAAGTCTACCAACAACTTACGAATCCACAATGCCTCGCAAGTAGCCTGACTGGCTGCCATATACTCAGCCTCAGCAGAACTCAATGCAACGGACTTTTGTTTTCGATTGAACCATGACACTGTTGTTGAACCCAAACTGAAACAACAACCAGAAGTGCTCTTCCGATCCCTCACATTGCCTGCCCAGTCTGAATCTGTGAAACCAACCAAACTTACTCCACCCGAACACCTGTAGTCCAAACCATAGTCCACTGTCCCTGCAAGGTATCTCAACACATGTTTTGTGGCGGTCTAGTGCACACTCCTAGGCTCAACAATGAACTGACTAAGAGTGTTCATCGTAAAATGCAAGTTTGGTCTAGTGTTGACCAGATACATCAATGACCCAATGAGTTGATGGTAAAGTGTAGGATCCACCAACTCACCCTTAGAAGCATGAAGCTACTTCCAGTTGGTGATCATAGGTGTGGACATCGGCCTGCAATCCTCCATCTGAAATATCCTCAGAATATCAACTGCATACTTTCCCTGTCCCAGGAAAATATGACCAGGCTCCTGCCAAACCTCCATCCCCAAATAATAATGCATCAACCCAATGTCTTTCATCTTGTACTACCTAGCAAGGTCTCTCTTGCAATGTGCAATGAGATGCTCCTCCCCTGTGATAAATAAGTCATCAACATATAACAAGAGAACGAGAGAATCTCCACCAACCACAATGTAGTATAGGTTGGGATCAACCTCACTCTTTTGAAAACCCATCGATGTCAAATACGTATCGATCCTAGAGTACCAAACTCTATGATCTTGTTTCAGTCCATACAAGGCTTTCCTCAGCCTACACACATGAGAATCTCTCCCATGAATCTCAAATCCCTATGGCTTCTCTAAGTAAACCTCCTCCAGTAGAAGACCATTTAGAAATGCAGTCTTCACATTCATCTGGTGGATCTTCCAACCCATCTCTATTGCTATAGAAATCACTACCCTGATGGAAGAATAACAAGCAATCGACGCAAAGGTCTCATCATAATCAACTCCCTCTATCTATGAGAACCCCGTGCCACAAACCGAGCCTTGTACTTCTCCACACTGCCATCTGCAGCATGCTTTACCTTGTAAATCCACTTGGAATTCACAACTAACTTCCCCTCTGGTCTCGACACTGTCTCCCAATAATCATTCTTCATGATGGAATGGTACTCTTCCATCATAGCATCTCTCCAAACCTGATGCTGAGAATCCTCCTCAAATGTGGAAGGCTTGGAATCACGCAGGCTCGCAACTAGAGCCATACCCATTCTATCTGGAATCACAACTGTCTTTATCTCCTCCTAGGGTCTACCAAATGCCTATGCCTCCTCCAAGGTATCACGAATCCATTTAGGCTTCCTCTTCCTTGAAGGCTCATCATGAAATTCTCTCTCCTCACCTGAAGACCTACTAGAAGCAGAAGGGCCAACACCCCGAGGACCAGTGATTGATGAACCAGTCGCTGAAAAACCTGTAATCTGAGAACTAGAACCTGAACCTGTCCCTGAAGTACATGTCAATTGAACCACCGAAATTGTAGAACCTGTACCTGTAACCTGTGATCAAGTCATTCCAAAAACCTGTGGACCTGAGATCTGTACTGAAGAAGCTTGTTTCAAATGAGGTGTGGAAGGCGGTGGCTCCCTATGCTCTAACTCTCTGGACTTCATAAAGGCTCTCTCCTCATCAAACTTCACTTCCCGCCTCACTACAAGTCTCTTCTGGCCAGGAAGGTAAAGCCGATAAGCCTTCGAAGTCTCATCATATCCGAAAAAGATGCCTCTCTCTGTAGTGGGATCAATCTTCATCCTCTTCTCAGAAGGGATGTAAGAGTAATTCAAAAAACCAAATATACGAAAATGGAAAACCTCGAGCTTCTACTCTGTAAACATATCCTTAGGAGTCTTCCACCCCAAGGCACGATGGGGACTCCTGTTCTGCAGATAAACTGCAGTAGTACATGCCTCTGCTCATAGAAAGAATGATAAACTCTGATCATGAAGCATCGCTCTCGTTGCTCCCATAATCGACTTGTTCTTCCTCTCTCTAGCTCCATTCTGCTCAGGAGTGTAAGGAACTGTTAGCTGTCTCTGAATGCCCTCCTGAGGGCAAAAACCATCGAACTCCTTGGAGGTATACTCACCCCCATTGTCCGATCTCAACACCGGAATCCTCCTCATAGTCTGATTCTCCACAAGGGATTTGAACCCTTGGAAGACACTCAATACTAAGGGTGACTTCTTGCTCCTCAAGAAGTAGATCCAGGTCTTCTTGGAGTAGTCATCGATGGATATATAATACTCAAACCCGGTCAATGAAACTGATGACATAAGACCACATATTTCAGTATGGATCAAATCTAGTACTCGTGTTGCTCTGTTGTCACTGCTTGGAAAATCAGTCTTGGTGTACTTTCCCAAAGCACACCCCCTACAAACATCACTCTGTTCTATGCTAAACTATGGTAACCCTGTAACCATGCTCCTCATCAATATCAAAGGTGGGTGATGCAAGTGGGCCATCCTCTGATGCCATAGTTCACAAAGCTCGTTGCTGCTACTGTGTGCCAAAGCGTGCTATGGCTGAAACAAGATCTTGTATAGTTTTCCACATCTAACCCCAATGTCTATGGCGGTAGATAATCTTGTAGTCTTGGGGAATACCTTCACTCTCCCATCCGAGAAACAAACCCCAAGACCCCTATCCTCAATGGTGGAAACTAATACAAGGTTCTTCTTCAGCCCAGGGACAAATAACACATCCCTCAATGTCATAGGACTCACAGACTCCCTCTGAAAGGTAATGGTCCCATGACCAAATGCTCTGACAATGGTGTCATCGCCTAATACAACCTCCACATCTGTACCTATCTGGGAAAGCTCAGAGAACATCTCTCGAGCACCTATCATGTGGCTCGAAGCTCCGCTGTCAATATACCAAGTGCTAATGGTGGATGCACCAATTTGATGGCCAGTCAATAAGGAATACTCCATCTCCATATCAACATCATTGCTGGTAACTATAGAGGCTCTCTCTCTCTCAATTTGTCCAACACACAAAGAAAACTCTCTCTGAAATCTATCTCCAAAATCATCAACCACCACTGAAGTTGCAGTTTGATGTCTCTTCTTCTTCTTACTTAGACACTGTGAAGCATAGTGCCCAAATGTTTGACAACCATAACACTTGATTTTACTCAAATGCTTCTTCTTCCCACCTTGTTGTTGTTGTTGCTGCTTCTTGGCCCCACCCTTCTTGGGACCCTTCTTCTTCTTCTTTCCCTTTGCTATCAAGGCCACATTCTCCTCATCTTCCCTACCCTATGAAGAGCTTCCCTGTACTAGACCTATCCTAGTCTCCTCCTATACAAAATCATCCCACAGTCTCTCCCATGAAGGCAAGTTCTCTCTGCCCACTATATCCTGCACAAATGCACCCTAATGCTTGGAATCCCCATTCACTGCTGTCTGCACAAGTTCAGTAGCAGTAATCACCTCCCCAACTGCTGCTAGCTCATCTCTAACTACAGATATCCTGGTAAGCTAAGATGCCACTCCCTCTCCACCATTCATCTTTACACTTTTGAGTTTCTCCTTGAGAACCATCTTCCTATTCTCGTTAGAAATCTTCTATAAACTGGTTAAGGCACTCCACATCTCTTATGCCTTCTTCTTACCTGAAATGTGAGGAATGATATGGTCTATAACTGCATCAAGAATTATTCTTCTAGCCTTATAGTCCTTCTTGTTGAAATCTGATAATGTTGTTACATCTGCAGCAGCGGGAATATGAACATGGTTTTTTGTAGTGTTTCTTACCACCTCCTCCCACAGTTCATTTTCCTCTAAAATCAGTAAAATCCTAGCCTTCGATAGCACAAAATTTCTTGTCCCATCAAGCCTATCCTCCAACCTAAGTCCTGTAGCCATCTTATGGTCAACCACACAAGGTGTTGTTCACTAACAGAAGAAAATACTAAATTCTGGAAATTTCTGTGTCTGCAAATTTTACTATTTTCTGCCCCCAAGTTTTGATACCATGTATATTTTATGTGTTATTTCAGCTTGCTGGTTTGTGTCAATTTTTCCATGTTTTTCATCCCCAACCAGTTTTGCATTGGCTGGAATTTACTTATAAAAATTACAAACAATTAAACACAATGTAAAAACACTTTAACAGGCAAAAAAAAATAATTTCACCATGCACACCATAAAAAATCAGACTCGGAAATTTTTGGCCAATAGCCCTAGAAAAACCCCCATGGGGAAAACCAGTCAGAGAGAGAGAGAGGTTTGATTTCTTCAACAATATGTTCAGTACATAAATTTTTATAGCAAAAATGTACTTATCTCTACCATAAAAAATCACCCAGAAGCTACCTCGATTTTTGTGTCAAGTGCTACCTCGATTTATGTGCCAAATCCATGCACCTCGAAAACTGTGCCCAACCTTGAAATCTTTGCAGAAAAATTGTTGCCTCGGTTCCTATGCAATAGGTACAGTTCGTACAATTGTATGGACCTCGAAAATTGTGCACAAAATTCCTTGAAATATGTGTTGTACGGAACAACAATAAATGTTGTGTACGACCCTTGATTTTTGTGCCTGTACAGTGTCTAGAAATTCATGCCAATCATCTGATGTACTATGCCTCAAAAATCGTGCCAACCTCCTGTTGTACAGTGCCTTGGTTTTTGTGTTGAGTATTAATTATTGCTTCCTCGAAATATGTGCTACATTTAATGCTCCTCAAGATGCCTTGAAATCTATGCCAGCTTCCCAAATTCCCTCCTCGAAATCCGTGCCCTTGGTCTCTACTCTCTTCTCCTCACTCTCTTCTCAAGAATAACCCTCTTTTGCCTCCCTTTCCCTTTTTTACTGAACCCTAAGTGACTTTTCATCCAACGGTTGAGATTAAATAAGAATAAATTGTCTAATTTAATTCTCATAAAATCATGTTCACTTACCCACTTAAATTTATCAAAAAGTGACTTTAAGTTATAAAGTCAATTAAATGCTCATCTCAAGTCATTTAATGCAAGGGTCACTTTTTCCCCCTTTTAAGTGACTTAGGAAAAAAACAGTAGGGGAACACTTCCCTAGGTACAAAATCAACACTCTCTCTCTCTCAACCCCTAACTCCCAATCTCCCTCTCTCTCTCAACCCCTAACTAGGTTCTACACCAGCTTTGCATGCCCCTAATCTTAGAGTTAAAGGATGGTTAATGTCAAATTTTTTCGCTTATTTGGGGTTCACTTGGAGATGGAACGTTGTATTTTATTAAATTAGACAGATATCAAATGCCTACATCGAGATCATTAAAAAATTGTGAACTTAATGTTCTTGCGACACAACTTTCAATGTACAACCATTTTAATTACATATCACTCTCTCTTTCTGACAATCTATCTTTGTCTCTATCACTCACTATCTCTCTATCTCTCTCCCTATACCCCTACCGCTCGTGTTCCATCTCTCTCCATGCCTAACCCCTAATATTTCTCTCTCTCAACCCCTAACCAGGTTCTACATTAGATTTTCATGCCCCTATTAATCTTTGAACTAAAGCATGGTTAATGCCAATTTTATTTTTTTTAGGGTCACTGCGAGACGAAAGGTTGTATTTGATTACACAGATATCAAATGCTTGCATCGAGATTAGTAATAAATTGTGAAATTAATGTTTGTGTGACAAAGCTTCAAATGTACAACCATTTTAATTTCCTCTCACTCTCTATTCTCACAATATATATCGCTTTCTCTCTCACTATCTGTATGTTTCTCTCTTAGAACTAAAGCATGGTAAATGCCAAATTTTATTATTTTTTTGGGGGACACTATGAGAAGAAATGTTGTATTTGATTAAATTACACTGATACGAAATGCCTGCAATGAGAACAATATCTAATTGTGAACTTAATGTTTGTGCGGCAAAGGTTCAAATGTAAAACCATTTTAATTTCCTCTCACTCTCTGTTTCTCACAATCTCTCTCTCTCTCTCTCTCTCTCTCACACACACACACACACACACACAAACACACACACACATGCACACTGTCTCTCTCTCTCTCTCTCTCTCTCTCACACACACACACACACTATCTCTCTGTCTCTCTCCCTAGAACCCTACCCCCTTAATCTCTCTCCCTAAACCCATACCCCCCTTGCTCCATCTCTCTCACTATAAAACCATAACCCACAGTATCCCTCCCTCTCTCCCACTAAAACCATAACCTCCCTCTCTCTCGCTAAATCCCTAACCTCAATCTGTCTCTCTCCCTAAACCCTTAACCCACAATATCCATCTCTCTCTCTCACAACCCCTAACCCACAATATCCCACTGTCTCTCTCTCTCAACCCATAACCCACTCTCTCTCTCTCTCTCTCTCTCTCTCCCCCCCTAAATCCATAACGCACAATCTCCCCCCTCTCTCTCCCCCTAAACCCATAACCCACAATTTCCCCCTTCTCTCTCTCCCTAAACACATAACACACAATATCTCCCATATATCTCTCTAAACTGTAATTGAGTACTATTGTGTCATTAGAAATTGGTTAAAAAAAAGTTTACATGAAGTACAATACATAGTGAACATTCACCCAGCATATTAATGCTATAAGAGTGCACATGTTAATAGCACTTGTGCACTATCAGTGCATGCATGTTAATAACTTGTGCGCTCCTAACGTGGTCAATTTCGAAAAGGTTCACCACAATCATACGTTGAATATTTGTGGTGAACGTTTATTAGTTAATGCACATAGGAGCACACGTGTAGTAATAACGCACATCCACTAATAGTGTGTGCACACTCCTCTGTCTGAAAAAGACAAGAAAACATTTCCTTCGCATCATCTAATTCAATTTCTAGTGTTACGCGGTAAACTCAAGTCTAGTTCATACCATTTCATTTCTCTTCTTCTTGCACTCACATTCAGCTTGCATTCTTTGGTAGATTGGAACCCTCTCAACCATCTTGCACACAACATCTACACTTGACAATTCTTAGAGCTCATTTTGGAACATTGGACCATTCCCATATAAGTGTTGGACACATTGGAGTTTATCTGTTTTTCAATGCAAGTAAGGAGCTATTAAAGAAATGTATGGTGACAAATTTTTTACATGAATTGTATGAGTTGTATCCCCTTGTAATATCCAATGGTTGGACATGGTGTATTCATTCAAATTTAAAGATTATAAATTGTAAAAAAATTATATATGTGCTTGATTTTTGTTCAAAATGATCTATATGTACATCAATGTTGCAATTCCATATATCAAATCCATATAAGACACATTTGTTTAAAGAAAACTAATAGAGTAAAAAGTGTGTAAATAAAGACATGATTTTGATTAGAATGAAAAATATGCTATACAAGTTCTTCCACAAATATGTTAACATGAGAAAAAACATAAACTCTCTCCTAATTTATGAAATAAATTGGAGATGTCACAATCGTTCTCATGTTAAGGGGATATATCACTCAATAGTACCTCTTCCTCTTAAACATAGTATGTGGCCCAAAATGGATCATTACATACATTTCACATAGAACTATGAAGCTCAAAACCAATAGGCTTGACTTCTTGGAAAATGACAATATCGAGCATAACCTTGTTTTAAACTCCCCAAATAAACTACTTGCATCTTAGGATTGTCATCTATCCACATTCCAAGAAAGATGAAAAATATTCATTAAGGAAATAGAGGGTTTTGAGCATAGTATTGAATCTACTACTTAATCCCACATTGTCAAAGGAAGAGACACCCTTGAATAGGGAATATGCCACACCTTCTGGAATGTTTTTTCTCAAAGTGAAAGATGCACAGCTCTAATTGGTTTATCGAACAGATTGAGAGTGGAGGGAACATTCCTCTATTTGGACATAACTTTCCAAACTTGATCAACATGCATACCTTGGCCCTAATCATTGATACACATAGTAGAATCCATCAAAATTCTCTATCCTTGTTATACTTCGACACATCCAAACTCAGAATCCATCATTATTTGTAATCCAATACTCCACTAATTCGTAGAAGTCTGAAAAGACACACCACTACTGGAACCTAATACCATTATTTGTGATGGGAAAGAATATAAGATATCACCAACCTAGGCTTGTGTTTTGACTTCCTTGGCCACTTAGGCTTGTGTTTTGACTTCCTTGGCCACTTGGATAGGGGTCAGTGCAAGCTAATGAGGGTCACTTTTGGCACGTTAGATGCAATAGAAAACTGAAAAAGCAGGCATCCCTCAACTTACTTGGATTTTTTGATTTACTTACGGAAAATATCTTGCATTGAGTAAAAAAGATGAAATGTAGGAAATTGAATCACGTTTCTGAATATATAACTTTTATGTATTGAAAATTTGCATAGCTATGTCAAGTTTCAGTTTTCCTAACAGACACTTTTTATTTTTCAGGCAAATGATAAGGTATATGTTTTTGTGGGTAGAGCCTTTGAGGGCCTAAATGATGGAATCAAGCTACAAAAATCGGCATGCATGTAGAGAACACATAGCACTTGTGCGCCATTATTTTTCGAAAATTAAATTAGTAATTTTATAATTTTTTTATAATTGTCTAAGTGATCAAACCTCAAAAATAGTACATCTTTTGTGGGTAGAGCCTTTGAAGGTCTTAATGCAAAAATCTTGAAATGGGTTTTTCATAGAACGTGGAGGTTAGTGTCCTCTTGTGCACCATACAATTTTTTTTTGAAATGATTGAGAATTGAAAAAGTTATGGAAGAAACACTAACAATGTGTTTCACGAGTTAAGGAGGTAGGACAGAAAAGAAATTGAAAGAAAATAGGAAAAATTAATATTTCAAAATAAAAGTTACATATTTGGAATCTGCAGAAAAAATGCTATTTGTGTCTAAGATTTCGTCAAAAATAACTCTGTGTAGCATATTGTAACGAGTGGCTAAGCACAGGCTTCTCCAGAAACTGGAAGAAATACCCAATTAGCTTTGGTTTTTCATTAACATAGCACAGGTTTGGAATTACCGAAGCAAACTCCAAAGCATACACATAGGATTATTGTTGACATGTGAGCATGTGACTCGGCCTGTTTAAATTCAAAAATATTGCCGCGCTTTTAGATTTAAATAACGCGTACGCGTTATATAACTAAATAACGCGTGCGCGTTATATCAATAATTAACGCGTACGCGTTATATAACTACATAACACGTACGCGTTATATAGTTACAAAACGCGCTCGCGTTATTCAAATCATAAAATACATGTTTAATACTTGAGAAAGAGGGGGTGTAGAAGTCAAGGGAAATTTTGTTTAATATTTGAGAAGGGGTGGGGAAGGGTCAAGGGAATCTATGGTTAATATTTAATAGGGGTGGGAAAGGGTCAAGGGCTTAGAAGGATGTTGGAAGCTTGAGTGGGGAGAGATGAAGGGAATGAGAACATGATGGGCTACAGGGGGTGAAGGGAAGTGGAGCTTGAGAGCACTATTAGGAGTAGAATAGGTTCTGAAGAGGTATAGGGTTAGAAGTTGAAAGTGAGACTTGAGTGACAAGGGGGATGTGAGAGAGAAATAAAGAATACAAGGGGGGGAGAGACATAGAGCGAGGGAGGGAGAGGGACAATGGGGAGGAATGGATTTGGAGGGAGTGAGAGATAGATGGGGATAGAACGAAATAAGAGATAGGAAGGGAGGGACAGAAAGTGTTGGTGGGAGACATGCAGAGAGTGGTGGCGATGGAGAGAGAGGGAGTGATGGAGAGATTGGGATAGGTTGAGGGAAAGATGAGGGAGGGATAGAAGGTGAGAGACAGGCGATGAGAGAGGGAGGGAGAGAAGGTAGGGTGAGGGATGGAGGGAGAAAGTTGGAGATAGATATGGATGGAGGGGGTATGGGTTTGAGAATGGAAAGTGACATAATGTGTGTGTATGTGTGTGTGTTTGAGAGAGAGAGAGAGACAGAGAGAGAGACAGAGAGAGAGAGAGAGAGAGAGAGATTGATGGTTGGGGAGAGAGAGACTAGAGGGAGTTGTGAGCATCATATTCTCCATCAGCATCATATTCTTCATCATCATCATCTTCATGACCATCATCGTCATCATCAACATCTTCATCATCATCACCATCATCATCATCATCATCATATTCCTCATCAAATCAAAATCTCCATCATCATTATCATCATCATGATCATCATCTAAACATCACCATCACCATCATCATCAACATCTTCATCATCATCACCATCACCATCATCATCAAAATCTTCATCGTCATCACCATCACCATCACCATCACCATATTCATCATCATTGTCATCTCTAGGTTCCCCATCAACATCAACATCTCCATCATCATCATCTTCTTCATCATCATCATCTTCATCACCATCATCATCATCATCAACATCTTCATCATCATCACCATCATCATCATCATCATTATCTTCCTTGAATCAGATCAACATATCCATCATGTCACCATCATCTTCTGAACATCATCATCTAAACATCACCATCACCATCACCATCATCATCATCATCTTCATCATCATTACCATCACCATCATCATCAACATCTTCATTGTCATCACCATCATCATCATCATCATCATTGGCATTTGTAGGTTCCTCATCAACATCTCCATCATTATCATCTTCTCCATCATCATCATCTTCATCACCATCATCATCAGCATCAACATCTTCATCATCATCACCATAATCATCATCTTCATCGTCATCAGGTCAACATCTCCATCATCATCATCTTCTTCATCATCTTCACCATCATCATCATCATCATCATCTTCATCGCCATCTCCATCATCTCCATCATCTCCATCATCATCACCATCACCATCATCATCATCTTCATGACCATAAACATCTTCATCATCATTGTCATCTCCCCCTTCCTCATCAACATCTCCATCATCATCATCATCATCATCATCATCACCATCTGAACATCACCATCACCATCATCGTCAACATCTTCATCATCATCATCATCATCATCAGCATCATCATCAGCATCAGCATCATCATCAAAATCTTCATCGTCATCACCATCACCATCTTCATCATCATTGTCATCTCTAGGTTCCCCATCAACACATCTCCATCATCGTCATCTTCTTCATCATCATCATCTTCATCACCATCATCATCGTCATCTTCTTCATCATCATCATCTTCATCACCATCATCATCGTCATCAACATCTTCATCATCATCACCACCATCATCATCATCATCTTCCTCATCAGATCAACATCTCCATCATGTCACCATCATCTTCATCTTCATCATCATCATCATCATCATCATCATCATTACCAACACCATCATCATCAACATCTTCATCGTCATCACCATCATCATTGGCATCTGTAGGTTCCTCATCAACATCTCCATCATCGTCATCATTGGCATCTGCAGGTTCCTCATCAACATATCCATCATCGTCATTTTCTCCATCATCATCACCATCATCACCATCATGATCTTCTGAACATCATCATGATCATCATCTAAACATCACCATCACCATCATCGTCAACATCTTCATCATCATCGCCATCAGCATCATCATCAAAATCTTCATCGTCATCACCGTCACCATCTTCATCATCATTGTCATCTCTAGGTTCCCCATCAACACATCTCCATCATCATCATCTTCTTCATCATCATCATCTTCATCACCATCATCATCGTCATCAACATCTTCATCATCATCACCATCATCATCATCATCATCTTCCTCATCAGATCAACATCTCCATCATGTCACCATCATCTTCATCATCATCATCATCATCATCATTACCAGCACCATCATCATCAACATCTTCATCGTCATCACCATCATCATTGGCATCTGTAGGTTCCTCATCAACATCTCCATCATCATCATCATTGGCATCTGCAGGTTCCTCATCAACATATCCATCATTGTCATTTTCTCCATCATCATCACCATCATCACCATCATGATCTTCTGAACATCATCATGATCATCATCTCAACATCACCATCACCATCATCGTCAACATCTTCATCATCATCGCCATCAGCATCATCATCAAAATCTTCATCGTCATCACCATCACCATCACCATCACCATCACCATCTTCATCATCATTGTCATCTCTAGGTTCCCCATCAACACAACATCTCCATCATCATCATCTTCTTCATCATCATCATCTTCATCTCCATCATCGTCCTCATCAACATGATCTTCATCATCATCACCATCATCACCATCATCATCATCATCTTCCTCATCAGATCAACATCTCCATCATGTCACCATCATCTTCATCACCATCATCATCACCATCATCATCAACATCAACATCTTCATCATCATCACCATCATCTTCATCAACATTATCATCTTTATCATCTTCATCTGCATCATGATCATCTTCATTGTCATCACCCTCCTCCTCCTCATCATCTTTATCATCTTCATCTACATCATGATCATCTTCATTGTCATCACCCTCCTCCTCCTCATCATCTTGTGCACTTATGCACTTAGGGATTAATATTTAGAAGAGGGTCTAAAGGCCTTTATGGGGGAGGGGCTCTAGGAACAAGGTAAGACAGAGAGGGCAGGGGGGAGGGATAAAGGCGTAGAGGGTTAGTGATTAAGGGAGAAGAAGGGAGAGAGTGCTATAGGGAGGGATAATGACGAAGATAAAGAGAAGGTGGAGAGATGGAGAGTGGGGTGGTAGAGACATGGCTGAAGGGAGAGAAAGAAACATGAAAGAAACATGTAGGGAGAATGAGGGACACATATTTAGAAAGAGATAGGGGGTATCTAGGGATTATTGGGAGAGAGCTAGGGGGTATTAAACCATACAAAACATTTGTTTTGTATGCAATCATATAAATTATTAGTTTTCTTTGATTTTGTTCGTTGCCCTAGCCGTGCACCTAACCTATTTATTGTGCTTGACTATATCGCGTTCGCGTTTTTTAACTACATATCGCGCACGCGTTTTATATTTATATAACGCGTACGCGTTTTGGAACTCCAGAAATAATGGACTGTTGCTGTCCGAGAGCAACTTCACTCTGTCCGAACGAAAGCAACAATCCCGCGATTTTTCAAACAGCACGAGCCCGCGTCTGAAAATTTTCACATTCTACACCAACTCCATCATTTTTTTTTATGCAGGTGCAGCATTGAGGACATCTTTCATGGTTGCTCACTGTGGTGTTGGGTTATATGGCCATATTTGAAGAAAATAATTAGCAAGCTTGAAGAATCTCCAATTGAAGAACACCAAAGATAAGGCCTTTGAAAGATTCATTTTGCCTATATTTGAGGAGCACACAAGGTAAGATATCAAGCTTCAAGACCAACAAGGAAGAACTTCCATTTGCTTATTATTGAAGAGCTTGTAATTGAGGAGCAACAAAAACAAACTATATTGAATTGATCATTGTGGTGATGGGGAATGCACGTAACCGAGTAAACAAATCCACAAGGAAGAAGAGACCTCAAGAAGTCATTGAAGAAGAGAAAGAAAAGAAAAGAATATACATGATGAATCGGAGGCTTTCTTTGGAAACTAATCCAAATCCAATTGTAGAGGATACCATGGTTCATCCTATTAATCCACGACAAGAGGGACCTTCAATTTCCACAATAGTTGTTGAACAAGCACCCCATGGAAGTAATCAAGAAGCAAAACGTAGGTGCTCATTAGGGGATGTTTCAATTCCCACTTCAAGTCAAAGTGATAAGTTACCATCTCAAGATGAAGCTCACGATGAAGTCAGAGAGGCGTTGGACATTTTTCCTACTGTTGAAGAAGAGAATGTTATCCACACCATCGATGAGGATGTTGGACTTCCACAAGGGGATGTTGGACTTCCACAGACCATGGATGAGGATGTTGGACTTCCACCATCCAACTACCAGGAAGAGAATGAAGGACACCAAGCTACTACTGAAACGCCAGAGCGTCTTGGTGATGCGCTACATGGTACAATTCCAACCCCCTTACCTCCATTAGCAAGCACACGTCGAAGAACTCCGAAGCGTATACAAGTTGATGAAAGACTTATGAATTCCATTGAAGGTACGCTATCTAAACGTAGTATTGCTTATCAAACTCAACAGATACTTGATAAATATTTTGTTTCTAAATGTGATGGAGATAAATGTAGATTATTTTTATCATTGTTAAAATCTAGGAGCATGAATGTTGTTAGGAAAAAGTTAGGGATAAAGATGATAAAGAATTCTGAACCAAGTTCTCATATAGTTAAAAGCCTAGTAGATGCATTTGGTAAAATTGGTAAGAACACACGTTCAAAGGACCGCAATGCTGCTCGTCGTGTGTTGTCACAATCAATTGCAGATAAGAACACCAGGGCCCTTCGTATTCTCAGGCCTACATCGAAACTAGTTAATTTGAATGTAAAAACCCTCCGTAGGTATTCTATTAGAAGAGAACATCTTGACACAACCGATCAGACAGATTTTTGGGCCTTTGTTGGTCGGTTGCCACGTCGTGACATGAAGCTAGTTGATGCAGTAAAGGGACTAGTGCATAGTTTTTGGCATGATCACACAAGGCCTTCTTCAAACCGAAAGGATGTACTAAAACTAAGAAGGGGTTCAAAGGATCGTGAGCCACATACTAAGCATCTTCTTGATATAACACAGACAGAGCTTTACGAAAAATTTAAGATTGAGCATAGACAATTGAACTTGGGGCAAAGATCTTTTGAGAAATGTAAGCCATGGTATGTTAGAATAAATACTCTTCGTAACACTTGTTGTTGTAGATACCATGTAGAATATGAATATTACTATGAAACATTTTTGTACATTCGTCGTGTGTTGCATACTAACATTGTGCAGGATTGCTCCATGACAATACCACCGACTTCATCAAGAGAATTCATTCATAGCATCATGTGCAATAGGCCCGAGGGGCAAACATACTATGCAAAATCTTGTTTGGATGGAACATGCTCCAACTGTGCTGGAATGGCATTATTGAGCCAATGTATGCACGAGAATGGAGACAGTGAATTTGGGAAAATGGTTACAGACATGAAAAGTTTCAAATATATCAACTATGAAATAGTCCCAGGGAAAGAAAGCAAAAAAATACAATTGGTGACATCTCAGGTATGCATTTATATCTATAAAATTATGTTGTAACGGTTACATTTCAATCCTTACTTACAACAAAAAACTGACATTGAGATCATTTTGTGTCACCAGGTACAAGTTAGTGACTTCATCAAGGAATTTATTGAAAAGACACATCAATATGTTCAGCATGTCCACGTGGCACGATGGCAGGATGAGAAGTTTAGAATATGCAGAGATACATTTCCCCTTGGTACTATACTTTCAGTTGTTGATTTTGCCGAGAACTACACTCTGCAACCTCAAAATGAGATCCAAAGTCAGTATTATCACTCTGAGCAGGTTTCCTTGATGGTCCATATCACATACAGGCATGGCCCAAATAGCACTGAAGAGCAAAGAGAAATTCTGAAGGAATATCACTTCTACATAAGTGATGATAGGTGCCACGACTTCCACTATGTACGTCATTGCTTCATCATGTTCTATGATCACTTGAAGGGAAGGAACATACAGATGGACCGACACTGGATTTGGTCTGATGGGTGTGCTGGTCAGTTCAAAAATGCACGCATATTTCAGTGGTTGTGTTCATTGCATAAAAACTACAAAGTGCCACATATGTGGAACTATTTTGAGACTGGGCATGGTAAAGGAGAGCATGATGGAGCCGGAGCATGTGTCAAAACAGCCCTACGAAGAGAGGAATTGAAAGTATCTACAGAATCTACTATTCTAAATGCTCAATCTATAGTCAGGTGGTGCACGTCAGTAATGGGAGAGGAATCAACTATGCGAGTAGAATCCACAAGAAAGAGACATGTGGAGAGATTTTTTTGGGAGGTGGTAGACATAGATCGTTCACATGCATGGGAATGCAAGACTGTGCCTGGGACTCGTGGCTTTCATTCGGTTCGAAGCTCTGATAACCCAGTATTTGAAATTTGGACCAGAAAACTTGCTTGTTTTTGCCCGCCTTGTTGTGATGGTGACTGGGATGGGTGTGAATCATTGGATTGGGTTGATGGATGGGATCGCATATCACTTCCACTTGATCAGCGTGCAATTGTTGAGTTAACTCCGTTGGAAGAAGACCAATCATCTATTTCTGCAGATTTTGATCATGTATCAGACCTTGTACAACCCGGTATGATGCATTTCCTTAACATTTTTTGTTTGTTTACGTAGTCTTCAAATGCACATTAATGGACTTGTATCGCACGAAAAATATTTTGATCATATACCTACAATCATATAATGCAGGGCACATATACGCAGTGGTTGCCTCAAAAGATACTGAATGGGGTGATGAATACTGGTTGGCACGCTGTATAGATGGAAAGCAAACCCTCATTGTGTCCATGACTGACGATGAAAACAACCACTTTCCAACTGGTTCTATGGTTGTTAAAGGTGAATACTTGACACGGGACAACAATGGAAGAAAGAAGGGTGGATATGTTTACAGGGATTACAAACCAGGTGCAAGTGTATATCACTTTACCAACTTAATCATTGGCACAAACCTTCAGGTACGAACAATGCCTAGTCGAAATACATCGAAGGTACGCTACTTCTTACCGGATACAGAGCACGAGAGACTAATGGAGACCATCAGTATAAGAGATGATCCGGAGGGCTTGGTTGTATGATAATAGGTGGGATCTAGCATGATGAGGTACGTTACATACTTTTAATACTATACTATTTTCACTATTTGTAATTGAATATTGATATATGTTCAATTTTCACATGTATGTTTCATATGAATATGTCAATTTTGCGTTCTTGATATGCCAAATTTACAAGAGATGGATTAAAATTATATTATGTTCATATGATCAGTAAACCATATATTAATCATGTTTGAGAGGTTGCTTAGCTAACTTTAAGGGCATTTAAGCTCTATGTTAAGCCCAACTAAATCCTTATGAATCACTAGACAATCGAATTGGTTCCTTGAGTAATTCAACTATGAAAGTCTCTCTTAATCTAGCGACAACCACCTTTTACCCATTTCTATAGAATTTATCTTCTTTAATAATTTTCTAATCCAAATTTTAATAGCTATTACATTTTCACTATACAACTATGAAAGTCTCTAGTGACAACCACCTTTTACCCATTTTTATTATACATCTCTAAGTTATCCACACAAAAACACACACATATATATATAATAATTATTGTGTATTCATAGTCAAAACTAAAAAATATATGGATTAAAGTGGATAAACATTAAACTAAACTAAAATTAAACTAAAATTAAACTAAATTAAATTAAACTAAAAAATATATGGATTAAAGTGGATAAACATTAAACTAAAATTATAATAATTGTGTTTTTTAATCCATTTTTTACATATGATCAGTAAACCCTAAAATTATATTATGTTCATCATGTTGGTTATTGGCTTCACCCAACAAAATTAATTCAATTCATGCTCACTATATTAAACAATACACTTATATTAAATTTAATTCATGTCTTGTTAAATATTTCATAATGAATTAGCTAGTTGAGAGCACCACCTTAGACCAAGCCATCATCATCATGGACCTGCAAAACCCTAGTTTCCAAAGTGTCTAGGCAGGTTCGGGCTAGGAACACTAGCCATACCCGCCCGGTGGATGATTTTCCAAAGTTGACCCCCGTGTGCAAAAATTGCACACTCCCACACTGAGCAAAACCCTAGTTTCAAAGATGGACCTGCAAGGTGACACATGGGCCACCGGGTAGGAGGGGAGGGGCACCCCTGGCACTATCCCGGTGTGCTGAATCCAACGGAGTCGACGGTTCGTCGATCCGAGCCACGGTCTTCATTCTATGGCTCGTCCCGTCTCACTACCAGAAGGCCTTCAGGGACACCTGCTGGATACCTACCGGGGGCATAGAACTCCAACCATGCAACAAAACCGGGTTCCGGGGAGACCTGCAGGTGTGTCTAGACAGGTTCGGGCTAGGAACACTAGCCATACTTGCCCGGTGGATGATTTTCCAAAGTTGACCCCCGTGTGCAAAAATTGCACACTCCCACACTGAGCAAAACCCTAGTTTCCAAGATGGACCTGCAAGGTGACACATGGGCCACCGGGTAGGAGGGGAGGGGCATCCCTGGCACTATCCCGGTGTGCTGAATCCAACGGAGTCGACGGTTCGTCGATCCGAGCCACGGTCTTCATTCTATGGCTCGTCCCATCTCACTACCAGAAGGCCTTCAGGGACACCTGCTGGATACCTACCGGGGGCATAGAACTCCAACCATGCAACAAAACCGGGTTCTGGGGAGTCCTGCAGGTGTGTCTAGACAGGTTCGGGCTAGGAACACTAGCCATACTTGCCCGGTGGATGATTTTCCAAAGTTGACCCCTGTGTGCAAAAATTGCACACTCCCACACTGAGCAAAACCCTAGTTTACGAAATGAATGCACAATGAAGCCACTGGGCCATGGGGAGACGAGGGAGAGGGCCCCCTAGAGGTAATCGCACGCTAGGAGACCAACGGAGTCGACGGTTCGTCTGTCCGACGTCCGGTTTCCGAGTTATGTCGAGTTGCAAGTCGCATGAAAATGCCGTTCAGGGACACTTGGTGAATTTCCGTCCGGGAGCCAAAAAGCAAACGAAGCAGGAAGATTGCGTGCCGTTGGCTCCTGCAAGTGTGTGTGGGCAATGCCGACGTGGGAACACTGCCGGGAGCCATAAATCCATGATAGTAAATTAATTCATGACAAAAAAAACTGAATTATTCCTTTCAATGGATGTGGTTTTCAATTTCCTATATTGTTAGGTCAATTTGGCACATTCATTGAAAGAAATTGTAGACTTTAATGATGATCACAACAAGTGTGTTTGTTAAAACCTTGTGAAATAGAGCATCAAAAGACCTACATTGTAGGCCATATAATTGTGTTTGTTTACCTTTTGTTTGATGGACCATGCACAATAAGTAATAAAATAATTTTTGAAGTAGGTCATTTCATTTTTCTGATTTTTTCTGTGGTGGTGTTGAAAAAGACCATTGTTCTTATTGATGGGATTTCATGTGCTTATGATTCTTTGGATAATCTGGACACATACAAGGACACCATTATTAGACTAATTCATTATAAACAATTTAATATGAGTAATCTACATAAATGAATTGAAAAATTAACAAAAATAACAAACAACCCATATACCTTGGAATATAACACAAGAGTGACCATGTTAGGCAATCTTACTTATCTACTTACCTATGGTCATCTAAGTAGACCATTTGGATCATGTCTATTACTAATGATCTCCATTAACTTTTCATGTTCACAATGAGGCTTGAAGTATCATACCTTTGATGGGTGCTTCCTTGGCATTGTTTGTAGTTTGAGGTTTGTATCGAAAACTAAGTTTGTAAAGTTGTATATAGATTCACCTAGTCTAATCTTGAAATACATAACCAACCTTCTTCCATGTTTGGTCATCCAGTGTTAGATATTATCCTTTAATAACCATCAAACTGATTACAAGTTGATCACCATTGTCATCTATTAGTGAGACATGAGGGTTTGGTTCGCCTTTAAGGAACATGCCAACAAATAGTGAGTGCCCCATTAATTATCTTTCAGGGAAACCATTGCATATATGTTCATTTTATTCTCAAAAATGAGATTGATGGTGTTTATTCTCATGCAATGTATACAGTTAGGATTAAGACAACTGTATAAATCTATGGAATTATAAATGGAGATATTAATCCAAAAGGAAGCCAATGTTGGCCTTGCCAATCTTTTCTTCCGAATGCAAACGAAATATTAGATTCCATTTTGCTATGTTTCCATGTAAAATATATTTGAAAAAAAAACATATATTTGGATTATATGGAAATCCTTCTTACCTTTGACATTGTTTGGGATCTGCAGGATGGGAATGAAGTATTTTTTAGGGATTAAGAGGAGTATTCAATTACGCAAACTTATGAATGCCTATTTTGACAAGCAATCCATTGATTTCAACTCCATCAAATTTCTGTTTGATGGATGATGTTTGCAAGGTGAGCAAGTTTAACCCACCAATGCGAGATTGCATGCAATTACACTGAGCAAAACCCTAGTTTACGAAATGAATGCACAATGAAGCCACTGGGCCATGGGGAGACGAGGAAGAGGGCCCCCTAGAGGTAATCGCACGCCAGGAGACCAACGGAGTCGACGGTTCGTCGGTCCGACGTCCGGTTTCCGAGTTATGTCAAGTTGCAAGTCGCATGAAAATGCCGTTCAGGGACACTTGGTGAATTTCCGTCCGGGAGCCAAAAAGCAAACGGAGCAGGAAGATTGCGTGCCGTTGGCTCCCGCAAGTGTGTGTGGGCAATGCCGACGTGGGAACACTGCCAACACTGGCTCGGGGGAGGTTTTTGCAGAGTTTACCGACCAATGCGAGATTGCATGCAATTACACTGAGCAAAACCCTAGTTTACGAAATGAATGCACAATGAAGCCACTGGGCCATGGGGAGACGAGGGAGAGGGCCCCCTAGAGGTAATCGCACGCCAGGAGACCAACGGAGTCGACGGTTCGTCGGTGCGACGTCCGGTTTCCGAGTTATGTCGAGTTGCAAGTCGCATGAAAATGCCGTTCAGGGACACTTGGTGAATTTCCGTCCGGGAGCCAAAAAGCAAACGGAGCAAGAAGATTGCGTGCCGTTGGCTCCCGCAAGTGTGTGTGGGCAATGCCGACGTGGGAACACTGCCAACACTGGCTCGGGGGAGGTTTTTGCAGAGTTGACCCACCAATGCGAGATTGCATGCAATTACACTGAGCAAAACCCTAGTTTACGAAATGAATGCACAATGAAGCCACTGGGCCATGGGGAGACGAGGGAGAGGGTCCCCTAGAGGTAATCGCACGCCAGGAGACCAACGGAGTCGACGGTTCGTCGGTCCGACGTCCGGTTTCCGAGTTATGTCGAGTTGCAAGTCGCATGAAAATGCCGTTCAGGGACACTTGGTGAATTTCCGCCCATTTTATAATTTAAGCCACTTTTAAATATTTGAACTTCCATATTATTTTTGAAAGAGTATAATATTTCAAAACTCCTAAAGAGACAAAAACACATGATCAAAACTCCTAAGGCTGTAATTTAGAGTAGTAATAATGGGGGGTGATGGAGTTGAATTTGATCCTATGGAAGATAATGATACTAATATTATTGAGAATAAAGGGATAATAGGTTGATCCATGACACCTTTGTTTGCATGGATGAGGATGCACCTATGTATGAGACCTATGATAATATTCATGATGTACATCTTATTGATAAGGCACACAAAGGCCTATACAAGAGATCAAAGATGGGTCACTTTGTCTACTAATTTGATGTTGATAAAATTGAAGGTATTGAATGACATTTCAAACAATGGTATGACAAAGATCCTAATGTATACACAAGGTTAATATATAAGGTGCCCCATAAGGTTCTTTGTCATATCCCTATAATTCTAGGTTTTTGATGATTGTTTAGGTTAAAAAACATAGCACATTATATGGATTATCATGTACAAAGATAAGTGAAGATGGTATTATATGAGTGGCTACAAATGGTTCTCAATTTACGATCATCAAGGAAATATTACCCATTTTTTAAGAAGAACCTCATAATGTTAGACTTTCATTGGTAGTTGATGGCAATGGGTGTGCATGAGTGAGTTCATTGAAACCTTGAAAACATTGTATTGCATTTAGTTTGATTAAATTACACGAGCAAGAACTTTGACATAACTTGTAATGATCATCCAAAATCACAAATTTTAATTAGATACCAATTAGTGCATGCATGTAGTGAATTCGTTGAAACCTTTGAATATAATAGTTTGTTCTTTTGACATAGTGCATTCATGAGTAAAAGATAATCCACACAAATCAACACATTAGAATGACACAAGTACATGTATCCAAAAGTACATATATATCCAAAAGTGCATGTCTCCAAAAGTACATGTATATCCAAAAGTCTCCAAAAGTGCATGTCTCCAAAAGTACATGTATATCCAAAAGTATCGAAAAGTACATGTATCCAATGAAGTCAATGTACATGTCTCCAAAAGTACATGCACAATAAAGTCAATGTACATGTCTCCAAAACTGAATGTATCGAAAAGTACATATATATACAAAAGTATCCAAAAGCACATGTGTCCAAAACTATCCAAAAGTATCAAAACTCAAGCTTTCTCTTGTTCTTTCCCGACGTTGATCCTCTAGGCACATCCCTAGGATCAATGTGCATCCCTGGATCCTGCAAATTAAATATCAATTGTTAAATTCAACTAACTATGTACACTAATACATTATCTCAACAATTATCAACTGGTGCATGGAAAGTGCATGAAACACTTGGTCACTGAAGGACATCTCACCTCAACTGACAAAGGAGATTGTGTTGCTTGTGTAGCAGATGGAGCCGTCGGTTGAACATCCAGGATGGTTGAACCAGGGGGGCCAGGCACTGCTCCTGCTGGTGGTGGCTACAATGAAAAAATGTTGAAATAGTTAGAAATGCATGAATAAACAATAGGTCCAACAATAATAAACTATGTAAAGATAATGTTGAAATAGTTACATACCTGTGTGTGATCAGTCGCCACTGCAGATGCGGCACTAACTGCTGCATCAACCATCGATGCAAGGTTCTCAGCAGACAACTCGGGTTCCTGTTGCAGTAAACATGCAATTCAAACATTAACAAAAACGATTTATGCACTGGATTTCAAGTTAAACAACAAATATCATCGAAGGATATACATTACCGTGGTGTGAGTAAGCCCATGGTCGTGGGCAGCTGGAGTCTTTCTCGGAGTAGAACGCCTCACATACACACGACCCTTGTTCACGAATGGCCTGGAGGGAGATGCAAATACAGGCAATGGGCCAGATGTGTCGGATGGTGCCTACAGTCAGCAAGTGTTCATGTAGTTAGACATGCATGATTCAACAAACAAACATGTATTTAAAAAATGTCATTTTTAATTGTTTACCTGGAGCCCAGACGTTTCAGGGGACGGTATGACCATGGGCACTACCTCCACATTACCTTGCCCCTGTGAAGGATCTGCCATCTGCAAGTTTAATAATTGTAAATATTAGACCGTATATAGCATTAATGAACTAAAATGTAAAGTATGTGGAAATTAACAAATTAACAAGTATTAAAAAACTGAAATTTTAAAATGTTTACCTCGGTGTGAGATACGGCAATAGGTGGTATATAAGATGGGCCTGCCGAATGGGTAGCATCATGCCCCCCTGTCGAGTCTGGAACATCCGGCTCTGGGGCGTCACTGCCGGTAATCATCATCAACTGCAAGTTCACAAAATTAATATATTAGCTCAAACTATATATATGTGTACAAAGACGAAAATAAATGAAGAATTTATTACAATTAACCATCAAGATACCTCTCTCAAAAAGCCACTGAAGGCAACATCTGATGCAATACCATAGCAGGGACGACCACATGACGTGCACTCGTGAGGATCAGTACTAGGATGGGGAATAGCTGATGGTCCTCCACTAGTGGATGGTCCTGATGGTCCTGCAGAAGTGGATGGTCCTGATGGTCCTGCAGTAGCTGATGGTCCTGCATGGTGACGAGCTGGTGTATGTACCACACCAGGGACAGATGTCCCTTCCTCACCCATATGTTGAACCATCCTGCCATGGCGAAGAACCGTCCGTGCCAAACTCAAAAATGCATCCCGTGTCTGCGGAATAATGCGATGTGCTGGTGGGACATCTGGCCCAGGCAACTGCCTGCGAGGTGCAGGGATAGGGCGATCCTGGTCTCGAAGCCTGGCATTGGGTCGGTTTTGGGGCATCCCCCCACCGATCCCCTGGAACTGTAAGATGTCAAAATAGTTAACGTGTTTATGCAACACGAACTCTGCATACATCTTTCGAAGGAAATATAAGGGAATTTCCCTGTTGTTGTGTGGTGGCATATCAAAAACCATGTACCATCTGTCCATCCAGTTATCAACAAATGGTTGAAATGTGCACCACTCAATGGAGATATGCGGCTTGCTTGCATTAGGGATTTCCCCCGTCCGAGGGTCCCTAAACAATGCAAATACAACCTCTTTGGATATTTTTAGCTTTTTTACTGCATTGTAATCTAGTCCATCAGCATATTGTTGTCTTTTTCTTTCTCTGTAAGATGCAATATCATACAGGACATTCGTAGATTGTGTAATTGTGTCCACAATTGCATCCAAGGTTGATGCAAGTGAACGGTGAATCCTGTCGCCACCACTAAAAGCTTCACTTATGCCCCTCAATTGGGCAAGCTCAATCAATATTTCGGCATTGGCATCCATAGCCGCAACTGCAATAAAGACATTAATACGAAAATCATTAGAAACATATACATGGTATATAATGACATCTCTTCAAAATTGAACATGTATTAAATCAAACTCACATAAGCAATTTAATGGCATTTACTTACATACATTTAAAACTTAAAATTAAACATTTGACAATTAAAAAGTAAGTTAGTCAGATTGGCAGAGACGAGGAGGAGGAGGATCAAGGCAGTGATGAGTTTGTTGATTCAGGCATGGAGGAGGAGGATCAAGGCAGTGATGAGTTTGCATCTATGTGTCTCAATGTCTCATTGTGTTTTGTGATTGTGAATGACAAATGTGTTGTGATTTGTGAATGATCTAATTTCTATTGAATATTTCATATTTGTAATTGTAAATGTAATTTCTATTGAATATTTGTAATTGTAAATGTTAAATTTTATTGGATGATCTATATGTCTATATTTTTAAATTTTAATATATTTTAAAAATATATTAATTCCGGGGGTCACCGTGTCCTACGTGTCATAATTCCGGGGGTCACCGTGTCTAGTGGGGACCAGGGATCAAATTTGAAGGGTGGGGTCCCATTTCACTATGAAGGGCTATGAGATATTGAACACTATTGAAGGGCTATGAGAAATTTATTAATATTTATTCTATGTGTATATATGGATGTGTTCATGTTGTATGGATTGGATTCTAGGTTAACCGAGGCCTTTTTAGAGCAAAGAATGGGGTAATTACTATTTGGGAACAAGTTTTTTATCAAATGTAAATTGCGGTGATGGAAGATATTGAGGGTGCCAGATGTTGTGGAGAAAGTAGTATTGATTCCTATGACGTAATAGGGAGTTCAAAAAGTCTGGTTTCAAGTATTGTCATGCGTAGCTCGATTGATTTTTCTCGCGCTAGGGTTGTAGCAACTGTTATGGCCATTATTGTTAAAAGGATTGATGGGGTGGAATCCCGTGAAACGATGAGTTCTTTTGTTAAGACGTAGATTCAGTGAAATTTGGTGGGAGTCTTATGTTCATTTTATGCACAAAATTCGATTACTTGATTTTGTTGCATTGTTAACTCTCCTCCTAGTCATAGCTACAATCTCTTATATAATTGTGAAGGTTATCAATCCACTCAATATATTAAAGTTGTAGTAGGCCAAAATCATCCACATATTTATTGTACTCACAAATGTTGACATTCCAATTTCTATGTAGAGCGCCCATTAACATTAGATTTTAATAATTTTGTTGATGCCATTAAATGTGTTAAACACGTAAGCGCTCGCTACAAACACGAGAACTTCGAAGCGTTCAAGCCATGGGCTACTCAGTGTAAGCCCGTCCACGTAAGTTGCTCAATGATATTATTAGAGGCCCAATGGTCCATGATCCATGGATGATCGAACACGTGGATATTGGAGAGTAAGCGAGTCCCACTCCCAAGTCACCTAGCTAGTAGCCGCATTCCCAATTTCCCACTAAAAATTGTTGATGGGTGAAATTTGAAGCTACCCTTCTGTTGCAATTTTAAACAGTAGTGGTTAATTTAATTATTGAAGGGCTTACCATGAAATTAAATTTTTTTTGCATGGTAAAATTTGAAGTGGCCTTCTATGACGTGTGGGTAAAATTTGAAGTGGCCTGAAGGCTTCAAATTTGAAGCCTGGTGGGGACACTCGTGTCCCGTGTCCTCGTGTCGGGTGACTTAGAAAGGGGGGAGTTTTAATTTTTTCAATTTTTGGTTTGATTATGAAGTTTTGAGTTTTGTGAAAAGGGTTTCATTTTGAGGTGTGAATTTAATTACAAATTGGGTTATTCCCAATTTGATCAATATTACAAAACTAGGTTAAACAATCAAAAAAATAGTAATTTGGATTAAAAAATCACAAAAAAATGATTTGGGTGAATAAATTACCTGACTAGATGAGAATGCACCGGTGAATTTGTCTCCTCTCCAGCTGAATCGAGCAACACGGATAGTTGAGTGGGCCACAAAGCGTCCTCGTCTAGGGTCAATTTCGCCTCTATTCGCGTTTCTGATGCGTGAGTGTCGCGGGTGGTCGGCAATCGGCCGACTGTGTTTTTAAATTCATTTTAGTTTTACATATCGCGTACGCGATTTGTAAATACATAACGCGTACGCGTTTTTTAACTACATAACGCGTACGCGATATTGTTACCTAGCCTACATGTCCAATGACATGTTAGGCTCGGGTCTTACCATGGCAGGGGGTAAATATCATAAACGCGTTATGTTTTAGGTATCAGGAACGAGATTTGAAAAAAGTAGCATTGCATCTAAAGTGACCCTCATCTTCTTGCACACACCCATAGTGTTGGATCCACTTTGTGTATTGACTCCATTCTTGTTCTTATTGATGGTTATTGTGTGTGCTATAATCTTTGCTTGAATGTTGTGCTGAAGTTCCTGCCTACAACATCTGGCACTGCTACCATTATCTCTTGGCTGGGTGACAGCAGCAGCAAAGGAGGAGCGGTATGAACCTGAAGAGAAAATCAAGGAACCTGCAAGTATCAAAGGCTGCTCGTGTGTTGCGAAAAAGAAAGAAAGATAAGATGTTTGTTTATTTTATATTCTCAAAATATTTTCATTGTTGTATATCTCATGACTGCGTGCAGGCGGATGGGAGTGGTTCGAATCCAGAAGAAAAGTGAGACACTTGCAAGAAAACATAAAGACTACTCGTGCATCGTGCTCCTGCTCAAGAAAATCAAGGAAGTGCACTGTTGTAAAGAAATCTGTGATGTTCTAACCGCCCATCAGGAAGTCTGTCAGAATGTCGATCAAATAAGTTGGATGACGGACACTTTGTTCGAGGGTTATAGTACTTACAAGAATTTTTTGCGTGATGAGCATCGACTGCATCAGTCTGCGCGTCGCCTAGTAACCCCGTCGACTAGAATACCAGACTACTGCTAACTAATATAGAGCCGACCACAAAGTACAATGGCAGTCTAATCTATAGATACAACTATGATGCCCCTTTCCGTTTTCCACTTGTAGTGAGGGCCAATTAAATGTTGAAACGACCTTGTTGAACTGGAAAGTGTGATGAATGATGAAGTAAAGTTACAAACATATGTAAAGAGAATTTATGGATGAGACTGCTAAAGAAGATACATGCAGAGTTTGACCTAAGCCCAGAAGTGCCAAACAATTGATCTCTCAATTGCAAACCGATCGGGTGGTCGACTACATAGTTAGTGGGATGGTTGTTGGTTGACACTTGAACTGAAGACGCTGGTTGAAGATTTTGGTCGATGTTCAATATTGAAATAAAAAGGAACCCTGGCGCTAACATTTAATCCATCGACTATAAAGAGTTTAAATTTTTACTCATGCAGTTCCTCAACCATATTTTCCACATCACCAATGTTGCATTTGATGCTGCTATTAAATCTGCAAAAAAGACAAATGATGAAGCATGGAAGAATCTGTGCTGAGTTTCCATACGATGTTCAGTGTCCCCTTTATTTGCGATTTCTTCGACCTAAGCATAGTCCATCGTCATTATTTGGAAGTCTATCGATATGGTTCGCTCATTGAGTGACACAGTTCGCTAATTCTGTCAATGGGAGAAAATCGAATGATGGGAAAACCGCCAACCACATTCGACTAGCGAGTCTGACCTCTGTCTGCATGTTGACTAGCTTCCTGCAACCAAGGTATTCGTAAGCGATTTCATCATAATTATGGAAGGAAGGTGTTGGTAAGCGATTTCAGGTATTAAAACGTGGTTGCATTATTTTCGTTGATTTGATATGATCATTGGAAGAATGGTTCAATGTTTTATATATGTTTATAAATATTAAATCCTCAAGCAAAAAAATCGATATGGTTTCCCTGAAGTAATCCATGAAAAAAAAAAAATCTATGGTGAAAGTATGATATCCTAAAATATTATGAAGATGGTCGAGTGGTCGAGCATATTAAGAAAGGAATGAAATCTTATATTTGACAAGTCAAAAAAGATAAAAAGAGTATTTTGTTTATATGTGGTCAATTGGTTTGGTCGACAATAATTTTAAGTCGAGGGATATGACTTTTAGTTGATCTAAGGTTGGTCGAGACTTGAAGATTTTAAAATACATGCAGTCATTGATAGTACTTTTAGGGTCACTGGTGTTGGCTTTATAAAGTATGGTCGATACTTTATGTCTTATCATCAAAATATTAAAATTTATTTGATCGATATGGTCAATAGTCGGTATTGTAAACTTTGATCATTTGGTCGTTGTCTAGCCTTGGTCGAAGTATTTTGTTGGTTAAATTAGTTTTTTTGGTCGGTTATTGATCCATTATAAAAAGCACTCAATATCACAATATGGTCGAGTCATATTGAGTCTATGAGTCATGTTTATTAAGTGACTTTTTATTAAAATTTTGAAGTCGAGGGGGTTAAACGCAAGTCTCTCTTCAATCCCTTTTAAATTTGTAATTTAGTCAATATAGTTAGCTCATAGTCAAATCAGTCGAACTACAAGTCATTGGTCTCGACCATGGTCAGTTGAGTCGAGTCAAGTCGACCAATATCAGTCGGTATCGACCACAAGTAGCGACACATTGGAAACTTGCACGAAGCCTCATGACATATGAAGTCGAAAATGACCACATTCAAGCAGAAAGTCCAATAACACTTGCAAGCAATTTAAAATCCTCATAAGCAAGCAAAGGCATCGATGAACATTCAAGCAAAAGACATCAAACAAACACACAGAAAAGAGATTAATGATAAAGATGCCGACAAAAGCCCCCGGTGTTGAAATACAGAAGCATGTCTTGAGTGCAATTTCAAAAGTTTGAAGGAAGTTGTTGAGATGGTGTAAAGCTAGAGCATGGAATTTCTCGTAGTTACTAGACCGATGGAGATGAATCCTGGAAGGAAGGTGAAAGGGTGAGGCTCGATTGACCACTACCAATTTGTTGACGAAGGATAAAGAAATCACAACTTGTGGTTGTTCCTGCTTTCTTCGAGACAAAGAAAGACTTTGTTGGTGGGGCCTTTAGGCCTTGTAATAATCTTAATATAAATTGTATAAGCTAATGAATGGTTCATTGTAGCGGGTGTAACTGCTCCAACCAGATTCCCTATGTATTAATATACCTTTCAAAGATGAATAAGACAGTTGAAGGATCGAATCCATTCTTGTTCTTATTGATAGTTATTGTGTGTTCTATAATCTATGCTTGAATGTTGTGCTAAAGTTCCTGCATACAATAGATAGTACCAACCAATGGCTCACTTATGTTCTAGATGAGGCAGTTGACGTTGCAACAACTATACCCTGAGAATTTGTAGCAACTATACCATGAGAAGCTAAAAAAAATGTACTTTGAGAATCTATGGGAGTTGGTTGTTAATGTGGGAAGTCACAAATGAAGTGGTCATAAGCTTGATAGGAAAAATAAGTATTGTATAGATTTAGATAATGCACTTTCTACTAACAAACTGTTAGGATATTCCTATACTCCATCCTAGTCCCACCAGTATTTTGATCATTTACATTTTCAGTCATGCATGCACCTTTTAGGGTTTGCATGCATTCTAGGGTTTGCATGCATCCCAGTCATCAGTCCAGCACCTAGCCCTCAGTTAGCCAGCCCCCAGGAGCTTCTCACTATTCAGTTTTAGCCCTCCAGTTGCTTAGTGCGCCCTTCTTCCTTGATTTTAGGGAGCAACTCGCCCTTCTTCACCTACCAGTCCAGTTGTCACTCAGTTACACTCAGTTACAGTCAGTTACACTTAGTTACACTCAGTTACACTCAGTTACAGTCAGTTACACTCAGTTACATTGAGTTACACTCAGTTGCACCTAGTTACACTCAGTTACACTCAATTACAGTCAGTTACACTCAGTTACATTGAGTTACACTCAGTTACACCTACCAGAGTTAGTTTGACTGATGGTTGACAGTTACTTGAGCATTGATGACTCCACTGATGATGATGAAGACTTCCAGTTGCGCTCCGATGATCATGAGGACACCTAGTTGTGCTCCGATGACACTCCAGTGATCCTTTGATCACTCCATGAAGGCTAATTCGAATTGCCACCTTAGGCATTCGAATTCCTCATGCATTGTATTATTTATATGTCCATTTGTGATTAATAATCTAGTATGACCGAAGTATTATTGCTTCTATCTAAGTTCTACTGTACCATATTATTCTGTTGCTCATTATACTGCATGTATCACTCTTCTTCTATTTTCTTGCTTAATCATAATTATTCTCTTGTGAGATACATCATCTCTTAGATCTGCTGTGAGGATTTTCACATGGTATCAGAGCATGTTGAGAGAATTGTTTATCTCCATTCTTGAGAGTTTTTTGCAGGTTATTACCAAGATTTCGAGTGCAGCAGTTGCAGCAGTTTCTACATTTTTGCAGCAGTAGCAGTTGCAGTTATTCTATATTGTTTTTGCAGGTCCTCTACAGCTTCAATGTATTCATCAGGAATTACTCCTCTTGATCCACTCAACTATGATGAATGGAAACCAAGAATGATAGCAGACTTGAAGATCCATGATCTTTTTTATTGTTATTTTGAAAGAGAGTTCGAATCCCCTGAAGAGAAGATTGACTGGTTAAATAAAAGAGACATGCACTTTGCAGCAATAATGTTTTCTTTGTATGCATACCAGAGATTCCAATTCAAATACTGTGATGGTGTTGAAATTCCAAGAGAGTTATGGACTCCAAAAGAGATATGGGCTCACCTGGATGGAAAATTTGGCAGAGAGAATGAAGGACTTGGTCCCAACCCATTCGAAATAAAACAAAGTGATGCATTTGCTCCTCTTGATGGTCTCTCAGATCATGAACCAGTATCATCTCATATTGAAGTTGTTGACAAAGAACTTGCAGATTCTCCGCTCATGCTCAAACTTTCTTCTCTTTCTGTGCCAGCTCACACTCTAGATATTGCAGAAGGTCCTAAATCCTCTCTTGCACCAGAGTCTGTTGGTTTGCATCATGATCACATGATTATTTCAGAGGTCAAATCAGCTAATGGAGGTAATGCATTCGCTCCTCTTCAGCAAACATCTCTTTTATACTACTATATGATCATAAATTCATGCTTTCAGAAGGTCATTGAAGAATATGGCCATTGCCATTCACTTGGGATAATTTCTCATGCATCTATTGGTTTTGATCTCACCTCTCATGGTTCAAAGGAGATCTCAAGAAGCCATGATTCAAGTCTTGTATCTAATTTGGGTTCTAAGCAATTACTGCTTGGGAAAATTTCTCATGCATATGATAGTTTTGATCTCACCCCTGCTGGTTCAAAGGAGATCTCAAGAAACTGTTTTGAAAGTCTTAAATCTGATTTTGATTTCAAGCAAACATGTAATAGTTCTTTTTGGCATAATCTCACCCATGGTGGTTCGAAGGAGAAGACAAAGGACTATATGTACCTTCAAAAATTTGATCCTACCTCAGCTGATTCGAATCACAGGTTCAAGGATCATTCTAATACTGTTGGATTTGTTCTCATCACATTCGATCTGAAGAGCAAGTACAAGCACATGCTTTTTGAGCATGATCCACTTCTTCCCAAGAAGAAGATACCTCCAGACATATGACCAAGCATCACACATGCTTGAGTTTGGAGCCTTTATTTTTTTTATGTGTGCCTTACAATCTATTTTTTGAGGAGGGGGTATGTTTCCCATGAAATTTTCCCACTTCCTTGGTTTATTGATTGTTATTTTTCATTGTATTGGGTGACCTTTGGTCTTAGTTACCAGGGCCCAGGATGGATTAAGGGGGGGTGTTAGGATATTCCTATACTCCATCCTAGTCCCACCAGTATTTTGATCATTTACATTTTCAGTCATGCATGCACCTTTTAGGGTTTGCATGCATTCTAGGGTTTGCATGCATTTTGCATGCATCCCAGTCATCAGTCCAGCACCTAGCCCTCAGTTAGCCAGCCCCCAGGAGCTTCTCACTATTCAGTTTTAGCCCTCCAGTTGCTTAGTGCGCCCTTCTTCCTTGATTTTAGGGAGCAACTCGCCCTTCTTCACCTACCAGTCCAGTTGTCACTCAGTTACAGTCAGTTACACTTAGTTACACTCAGTTACACTCAGTTACAGTCAGTTACACTCAGTTACATTGAGTTACACTCAGTTGCACCTAGTTACACTCAGTTACAGTCAGTTACACTCAGTTACATTGAGTTACACTCAGTTACACCTACCAGAGTTAGTTTGACTGATGGTTGACAGTTACTTGAGCATTGATGACTCCACTGATGATGATGAAGACTTCCAGTTGCGCTCCGATGATCATGAGGACACCTAGTTGTGCTCCGATGACACTCCAATGATCCTTTCATCACTCCATGAAGGCTAATTCGAATTGCCACCTTAGGCATTCGAATTCCTCATGCATTGTATTATTTATATGTCTATTTGTGATTAATAATCTAGTATGACCGAAGTATTATTGCTTATATCTGAGTTCTACTGTACCATATTATTTTGTTTCTCATTATACTGCATGTATCATTCTTCTTCTATTTTCTTGCTTAATCATAATTATTCTCTTGTGAGATACATCATCTCTTAGATCTGCTGTGAGGATTTTCACACAAACCCCATCCACTATAATAACTATAATGACAAGAGGAAGCTTGAAATCAACTACACCAACCATTTTGGATAAGCAACTTTCTATTTACCTATTGGAGAACAAGTCCGTAAAAGGTCATATAAATCAACCAAAAGAGAAGACAACTCCAACCAAAAGGATATAGAACTTGTCCTCAACTCTCTAGATTAAAATTTTCCATCCATGACTAAACATATCCTAAGGAATTATTGATTCTCTATATACCATACTACAACACCTACACAATCGTTTCCTTATACACATACTCATGGTAAAATCCATCATAGTGCTCTATCCTTGTTAGACATCAATAGGTCCAAACTCAAAATCCATCACTACTAGTGATCTAATAATCCACTAATTCTTAGAAATCTAAACAGACACCCCACTACTAGAACCTAATACAAATATTTGTGATGGGAATGATAAGATATGACCAACCTAGACTTGTGTTTTGACTTCCTTGAACACTTTTCTAGTACCATCATTTTATTGCCTTATAATAACCTTATACTAACAAATCCCATCCACTATAACAATTTCCTTATAATTGAATGAGAAGAGAACATATTTGAGTTCACAGTGTCTTAATTGAGTCTCCTTTGTTTTGTTGGAAAACAAAACATTATGCCACATACTTTTACCTAGTGAACCATTATGAATCATTATTCCACACAAATTTAACCAATAATCTAGTGCTCCTCCAATGGTTTTAAGACCTTGTCAACATTTCATACATGCACTGCCCAATATTTTCTATAGACAAGTGCTACATAGTATATGAGTTGTTCTATCATGCAATAGAATACACCAAGAAAACTTGTGATACACATGGTATTATGGTTTGGGATGACTATTAACATGGAGGAAAAGTAGAAGGAGAGATAGCCCAAACAAATGGAAAAGGCACATGACATAGAGTAATCCACTTATTTTTTGTTATTTTTGATAGATCAAGTACTATTTATGCGAGGCTTAATAATATTTATTTGCCTCATAACTTGTTTTGGTTTCGAAAATGAATCAAGGAATTTAGAAGTTGTTTCCATCATGATATGGAACATGGGTTTTTTTCTATAGCTCAATGCCTAAGGAAATCCCAACAAACTCAACTATTCCAACTAGCTTAGCTAGCTAGCTTGGAGAATGGGAAGTGTTATTGCTTAGGGTGCTTCATTCTAGGGTATACACCATTTACTAATCAAATGTTGTGTGTATTAATTAGTTATTTATGGCATCATTTTCCAGCTTTAAGTTGCATTCATTTGCACATAATATTGTTTTCTAGTTTTGATCATCATGCATCGTAAGATTCTGGATTTGGATTAAAGAGACATACAATAATATAAGAAGGAAATTTATCTCATTAATAAGGGACCTATCTATTCTAATATACTCTAATTTATGGGTTTCCTCATGGTTTTATCTTTTCTTTAGATCATCTACATCATTTTTTCATAGCTTTATCTCTAATTTGTTTTTCATAAAGATTGTTCCTTATGGTTTGGTATTAGAGAAAGATATTTCCTTGCTTATTTTCAATTAAAAATATCACTTTTAGTGTTTATTGAATAATTCTCCTCCACCCTACACATCATCAACATATTCCTCATTTCACATGTCTTCGTATTTTTGGTTATTCAATTCCATAATGCACCCCATATACCTTATTCAACTATTTTTTGGCAATTCACTCCACCCAGTATACTATTACTCTGCACACTTCTTCTTCTAGTTCTTCAAACTCAAAGTCTCTATAGATTTGATCAATTTGAGTTTTTTTGGAATTAACCCTCTATTTATGAAAAACATTCCTGATGACTAGGGTTTTATCATCAACATAGAAAGTGTGAAAAGCATCAGCTTAACCTTCCATATTCATTTAGTTATTAATAAATAATGCAAGTAAATTTGTTGATAAGTACCTTAGGTTAGTTATCTACCATACCTTCCTTGTTGAGATCTGCTAATTGAAGATGTAATCCTTTTCACAAGTAAAATACACTTTAAACTTGCACATAGATCAACGAATAAAACTTCTCAAATAATTCTAAACACTAATCAAAATAATCAATGACAATGTAAAATTATAACTAATTGAAATAACTAACTCCTTAGGGAAATTGGTTCCACCACTAGATCTACTAATTAATGCAAAAAACAATAAACATGAGATGTTTGGGAGAAGATAGAAGATAGATATTTATTTTATTACAAGAACTCGCAACAAGGTAGTTATATATTTAAATAATTGTTGCAACACCTCCTCACTAGGTTCTAGATTCCTCTAATTCATACCACTAATAGACAACCAATCCACTTTCTCTTTTTGACCTCAAATAGAAGGGACACTTACGTGAAACTGAAATCCCAATAAAAACTTGAAATGGAAAACGATCAGAAACAAGGGTTTATGATGGGGATGGAATTATAAAAGTCATGGATGTTCACTATTTGATCCTCCAACATGAGGGAACAAAAAATGTGGTGACCCTTATCAAACTTAATTCCTTCTTTTATACTTATGAAGAGTGATTTAGGTAGTTAGAGTTGGAAATAACCATGTGTAAACTTGTATAGACTACTTATCTTGTACTATCAAATGCAATCCATTCCTAGATATTGATGATGTCCATTTGAGATTTGTTGCGATAATTGAGCGAGTTGTTATATTGGATATGAAAGGTATCAGTATGTTGGATAAAGAGACTTTTGGGGGGCATTTTTCCTCTTTCCCGAAAATTATACACCCTCCATGTTGTTGAATGTTAATTTTTTGTTGCGCTATTCACTCAATAATTGATATTTTTAACCCCTTCTAGTCATATCCCATCAACTAAGAGACTATACAATGTCATGGTATTCATTTTGACTTTTGTTTTATGATTTGTCTCTCAAAGGGACCATACACACCCTCTTTTTTCAGTGTTTTTTCTTCAATTTCTTAATGGATCCTACCTATAATTATTTCCTATCATTAGTAGACCTTACCTCCTATAGAAGAGATAATTTCATCCTTCTATATTGTTTACCTTTCTTTTTGGTATGCTCTATTTGTTAACCTTTAGTTCGGGATTGAGAATTTGATAACTATGTTGTCTTCTGAACACTATTATAAATTTTCAATCCCATAAAATGTGAATGGTTTAGAATTGGCTAGATTTTGCTACCTTCAAATGCTATTAGACATTCCAAACCCCACGCATAGTGAAGTATCGAGCATTGCATATCTTAATGGTTTTTAAAATTTAGTGGAGGGATTAACTAATGCAAGACCATGAATGTGAAAGTACACAAGTTTTCTATCTTCATGGGTGAGTGAAAATGAGTTGAGCCATTATGAGCAGTCACCAACTATGCATCCCTTTAATTGTTGTTTGTGTTATTTTTCTTTCTTTAACTAACAATTTGTGAAGAAGATAATATTAACGATGTTGAAATAGATAGGCTATGATCCTACAATTTATGAATCATATTATATCATGTCTCAAGTTCAAATATATTTGGTGAGACCTATATGCTAAACAACTATAATGGTTACGGAAAGATTAGAAAAATTCAATGAATCATATGATATCATGGCTCAAGTTCAAACATATTTGGTGGGTTTTGTATGCTAAGGAATTGTAATAACTACTGAAATATTAAACAATATTAATTTCTATGCATTCAGAGAAGAAAGTGTATGACAATTGTAGGGGATCATAATGGCGAATGTGTACAACAAGATCATAATGTTAGGTTGGAATGAATAGAGCATAGCTTAACCACTCTCACTCACATACATGGTGGCACAAATGTTGGTGGTTAAGGGAATAGAACCAACATTTGAAAACAAGGATATTCTAGAGGTTCTTAAGAATGAAGACAAAGAACTAGAGATAAAATCTCACACAATAAAAAACCACATGTGCCTTCGTAGATTTTACATCAATGTGAAAATTTGTTGGGTTTAGTAAGAAAATCCAAATTGGAAATATCCTCTTCTTGATCTAGATTGAGTGGATATTCCTTCCTTTTATTTATTACTCACCCATTGAATCTATCGAGGAATTGATCAGTTTTGTGCTCATGGGATGTTATACATGAAATTTTTTCTCTTAACACTAAAATCCACGCAATCATAATTATAATTAGAAATTTGAACAAGGGAATAAATATAATGGATTGGATTTCAAAAAATATAGAGGATAAAACACTTCCTCTCCCATCCTTAGTATCTGACACATTCACATTGGATGCTTTACCATATCATTAAAAGTTAACTCTTTTGAAAGCTACCATATCACATTAGCTTCTATATCATACTGTTTCACTTTAATTATGAGGCTATTAGTACGTGAGTGGGTTAGAATGACAAATATTATGACATTAAAGCTATAAAAGAAATAACAGTAAATAAAAGAGTTACTTCTAAGATTAAACTTTCTAAAATGATATGGAAGCCAATCGAAGATATGATCTTGAACCAAATGATTATTGTCCAATGGAAAATATTTGAATACAATTGTATAACCTTGAGGAATAAAACTTCTAAGGGGTAGCCAATACTCCCTTTGGAGTGATCCTTTGAATTCTCTCTAATTTCTCTCTAAATAGCTTGGAATGGTGAAGGAAAATAATTTCTTCTTGATGGATATGTGAAGGGAAATTGGAATGTGAAGGGATGGTAAGAATGTGGATGGAAGAGATGTTGTCCAAACAAATTATTGCAACATAACTTTGTTATAAATTTTTCTTATGGGATGCATGCCCATGGATTTATTTTATAGCCAATTTCGAGGACTTCAAAGAATTGTTTCAAGATATCAATGCTCTTCTCCATGAAATTGTTTCTAGGTACAAAAATGAGGCTATTGAATGTGCAAGTACCTCATAGAAGCCAATACAAACCTCTTTGGCATTGAAACTATACTTTGGGATGGGGGATTTGAATGCACCATAGAATTTATGGGTATGTATGTATGCATAGTTGCATGATTTTTTAAGGATTTTCCATGTGATGTCATATGTGATCTCTGTTTATGAAGCCACATCAATCAACAAAAGTCTGATTGTGCCAAAAAAATCCATTCTATATGTTGAAGTTTGATGAAAATGAAGCTTTGTGAGATGCATTCTATATGTTGATGCTGTATTTATATAATGAATGTTGAAATGTCTCAATTGTGTGAAATTTAGGTGACAATAGATTCTCCTTGATGTATGAGGTTAGGAGAGACCTATATAGCAAAAATACATCACAATTTCTTTCCCTAATGTTGATATTACATAATTGTGATAGTGAGAGAGCAAATAGAACCTATGAGGCCATGATAATGATGACATATGAAGGAAAAAAATCATAGGTATGATATTTTGAACAATTTTACACAAATGAGATAGCCATCCCTATGCTCATGAAATTCTTTCTATGTAAATTACAAAGAGATAAGATCAAAGGGTCATCTCTAGGAACAATTGTGGAAAGGCCAAAGTTGGCTTTGATCTTGACTAGAGTAGATGTACATGATATATTAACATCATGGGAATGAGGCCTGAAGGTGGTGAATTAAATATGATGTTGAATAACCCATGGGGGTGGGGGGGTGTTGATTTTATCCATTGTTCCAACATCGGTTAAACATTCTGCAAATCATTCCCTTGGATGTGTTCGCAACCTAGAGAGAAAGGCCCCGGTGTAGCGTTTGACTGTGTGTCTTATGGCTCAAATGATTATCCTCATTTTTTCAAGTGTTGATTGGACTGTAGGAGGATAGAGGTCACATTGTGTACTCCAGTAGGGAGTTCTCCTTATTCAAAGTGATCTATTCTTGAAAAAATTGAGAAAGTCTTGGATGGTATCTAATAGACCCACTTGATAGGAGGTGACATAAAATGGACACATAAGGGAAAAAAATCTTACAAGATCCTATGCTATATGGTATAGGGAGATTGGCCCAAAAGGAGAGTATTCAAACGTAGTGAGTGCAGGATACTCAAACAGAGAGAGAGAGAGAGAGAGAGAGAGAGAGAGAGAGAGAGAGAAGTGTCCAGATGTATAGGGAGGAGGATACTCAGATGCAGAGGGAGCAATATGTTTTCACATAGAGGTAATAGACACAACACAACTTATTGATAAAAAATACTTTCTACAGAATCAAGAAAGCCTCCATATATTGATTGAACGATACATGGTGAGCTTGGGTTTCACCAAGAGCGATGTAGATTCCAACATTCACTACAAGGTTGTTATGGTGACCATTTGATATTGGTACTATATGATTAATGATATTTTACTTTATGGAAACTGAGAAGATTAGTGTCGAGTGTAAGAGGGAGTTGGCCTCTAAGTCTGATATTATTGATGAGATATTCTTGAGGAAAAGGGAGTATATCATTGATATCCTAAGATATTCGGGATGATGGACTACAAGTCCATGACTATACCTATGGAGGTATACCTAGAGAAGTTAAGTGATGATGCTTCAAATTTATATTTGGTGATGTATAAACAGTTGTTAAGATCCTTGACGAGATGTTTTCTTTGCAATAAATACCCTAATCTAGTTATGGTTGAGCCAAGAATTTTCCATTGGGTTGTGACAAAGCATGTGATAAGGTAGCTATGTGGTACAATTTTATTTAATCCAAGAGAGGTGTGAAGTGATGAAGTGAAGTTGAAAAATATATATAGATTCTAAATAAGAAGAGTGCAATGGAAAAATAAAGCATGCTTCTGTGGCACTCAGTACAGAGTTAACTACATCGAGTATCACATTTCTATTTGATTTGAAGGTCAAATACTACTTCATCTGATATGTGGTGAAGAAGGGAGAAGTGAAGCTTCAATACATATCCATGGATGAACATATGGTCAACATTCTCACCAAGCGTCTGCCGAAGTAAAAGTTTGTACACTTTAGGGACAAGCTTGGTGTGATGGAGAATGCTTCTCTCAGTGAGAGGGAGCGTTTATGGATGTGTAACATTATGATGATGAGAGGAAGACATTGATATGAGAGATGAATGGGACATACATCGTGATGATATTCCAAATGCAGTTGCAGTACCATAGTACTAATTCAATCGCAATACAAATACAATACAATTCTAGTACATATACAATACATATGTTAATGCACTACATGTACCATATAGATGTAGATGTAGTACAGATGAGTAGCATCAGGAAGAAATTCTCCACAGGAATCCATGGTGATGGAGAATGACTCATTTAGTGATGAATGGATATGGTGTAGTCCTAACATACTCAATATGCAGATTATGGACATTCTCACCAAGTTAGCAACTTGGCATAGAATGTCTCCCTTGTTTATAGGGAGTGTTGATGTTATCCATGGTTCCAGCATCGGGAAATATTTTGCAAATCAATCTCTTGGATGGGTTCACGACCTAGAGAGAATGGTCCTATTGTAGCCTTTGATTGTTTGTCTTATAGCTAATATGCTTAGCTTCTCTTAGTCATGTGTTGATTGGACTATAGGAGGCTACAGGTCACATTGCGTACTCCAGGTGGAAGTGCTCCTTAGCTGGAGTGATATATTCTTGCAGAGTGATATGACTTGTCTATGTTACAAGGAGATCTTATCTCCTTGTATGTTAGACAAATTCTAATCTAATGTTGAATTTGTCAATTGGCTTTAAGAATTGACTGGGACTTCTTATAGTATGGTGAAAACAACATCAGAGCTCTACTGAAAGAATGTGACAACAACCGTTTCATTAAATATGGACAAACCCAAAGGAATATGGACTAAAAATTTCTCAAATTATCCTTTCTAAATCCCAAAAGTAGTCATTTTAAAGTGTATTTTTTATTCCAAAAGTGCAATTATTTATTCAAAGGATTTTGCAATTTAGAAAACCTAATTTTGGGAATTAGTAAACCTGGTTTTGTTTTTTTTACAAATGAATTAATCGACATTTAATGAAATGGGTGTTGGGCGAACACTATTCATCCTGCTACAACCCATTTAATGTGGCTGCAGTGGGCCTATTGATCGTTGGATCTTAAGCTATTAAGCTCCAAGGATCAATAGGCCCACTACAACCACATTAAATGTGATGCAACGGGATGAATAGTGTTTTCCTTACCCCATGTGAGGAGATATCAATGAGGATAAATTTTTTATGATAAAGATATAACCAAGGAGCCAAGACAATCCATTGAATAATTTTTGGAGAAAGTGGAAGGCAAGAAAGAGCACAACTGTCCCAGCAAAAGCAGTAAATTGACGCTAGAATATAAGTTGACAAGTCAGATTGAAAGATAAATAAAAGATAAATAAAGAATAAATAAAATTGCATGTCGGCCTCAAGAGTAAAAATCAAGTCAAGTGAAGAATATAAATGGAAGTGTTCTCACACTTCATTTTTCACATTAAAGCAAGCTCTTCTCTCTCAATTGGTTTACACTTCTCAATCAAGACAAGTAAAATTCACTAGAAGAAAATATTGGGGGTTTCTCTTATTCTTTTGGAAGATTATCTACCTTAGTTAGGGTTTATTGTGAAGGAGATCAAACCTATATTGTGTTAGGGTTCAACTTCATGATTGATATTGTTCTTGTATTGGATTAATTCCTTCTGAGAAAAGTTTGTTGGGTTTTCTGTTGTTTGGGTTTCCGAGGATAATTCTTTGTGTCTCTTGTGCATGGTTATCTTTCAGTGATCCTTGTTTTATTTTTCACTGCAAATGAATGATTCTATAATTGTGGGATGAAATGAATTGTGAATTAAAGTTGAAAGAGATGAAAATTATACTGCTAAGTCAGAAGTTCAATAGGGGGCTTCAATATTGATGAAGGTGTTGGGAGGCCACTAAACAATTTTAAATTCTAATAGTCTTGACCACTCTTGACAAAGCCTTTGTCAAGAGTGAAGTTTGATTAATTCGGGAACAAGATTGACATGATGTGCAAAGAGATTGGCATGATGTGCATAGAGATGTCCATCATAAGGTTTCTTTGAGTGAGCAAGGTTTCTTTGCAACATGTCATTAGTAGTTATGCATTCACAAGGATGTGGAGATCCTTATGTGGCTAATGGGTCACAATATTATTATTTGTGGTTGTATTATTCCATGATATCATATGGATAAGGCTAAGTATTTTGAGAATTTGAACTTTGCCAACTTATCATAAGAGGAATTTTGTTATGTAATTGTTGTCAAAATTGTGATTTTGGATTGTTAAAATTGTTTTTTTATAATGCATAAATAAATTTATCATAACTCATAAATATGGTTCTAGTCATTTTAGAAAAAGTCCAAATTCTTAATTAGACTACAACTTGTATGATTTTCTAGTGCACTTCTTAAACCAAATGGTACACATATCAATATTGAGAAACTTGGGAGAATAGAAAAATATTAATAAGTAGTTAGAATCCAAATAGAAATTAGCGGAATATATTAAATGAGTAGTTACAGAAGATATTAAATAACTAGTTAAGTTTTAATATTAAATAAAATGGATGACATAGTCAAAAGCTAAAGTTCATATTTTGAAGAGCATTTTTAATTTAACAAATCATGAATATCTCAAGCCCACATATTTGAACAAGTCATTGCTATTTCTAATATTAGGTAAACTTGGCTCAGTCATGGTTTTCTTGCCCATGAGATTTGGTGGCCCATGGTAATGGCCCATTGTAAAGCTTATACAGAAGCCTATTTAAAAGTTTCGAAGATAAACCTTTATATTTATTATTATTTTTTGTTTATTATATTTTTATAAAGTTTTTATATTTGTATTATACTAGGCAAAATACGAGAATCAAACTTTCATATAGTTAATATAAATGTTATTTCAAAAACAAAAAATCAATTATTATTACCATGGGTAAAATTAAGATTAAAAGTACTATTTTTATATATAGCATTGGAACCTTTCATTTTTCTTAAGGAGAAGTCCTATTTTTATATATAGCTCCTCGTTGGTTCATGAAACAAATCTATGTAAAGACTGCTGAGATTGGAGCCTCAAAACGCGAATCGGGTTTGTTATTATATTTGGTTTTACATTTTTGCCATTATGGAGGCTCTTTGGTTGTACAATCTTCCGAAATGGGGTAGTAGGATGGGACGGTAGGGTATACAAAGGTATTATACAGTAGACTTTCAACGTACTAGGGTTAAAAAAGTTTAAACGTGTGTAATATGCAGAAGTCCGTTCTCTCACTGATATCCGATTGTTTGTTCTTCCAGGGATCTAACAAAGAACAATGGATTGATCATTGATCTGATTCCTCTACTTTCTCTATAATCTTGGCCAGAGAATGGAAATATTTCTGTTGAAGAATTCAAGCAAAGAAAGAGAGGCGGGCAATATAACCCTACCCAACTTACACCTCCAAACACTTTATATAACTGGGCTGTCTTTTTCTGCTTGAATTCTTCTACAGAAAGCTTTCCATTCTCCGTGACATGATTACAGAGAGACTGGAGGAATCAGAATCCATTGTTCTCTGTTAGAACTTTGCAAGAACAAACAAAGGTATTATACAGTAGACCTTCAACGTACAATCTTCCGAAATGGGGTAGTAGGATGGTGGGATGGGATGGTAGCTGGGTATAAAAAGGTATTATACAGTAGACTTTCAACGTAAGGTTAAAAATGTTTAAACGTGTGCAATACGCAGAAGTCCGTTGTCTCACTGATATCCGATTGTTTGTTCTTGCGGGGTTCTAACAAAGAACAATGGATCCTGATTCCTCCTCTCTCCCTGTAATCTTGGCACAGAGAATGAAAATATTTCTGTTGAAGAATTCAAGCAGTGAAAGAGAGCCGGGCAATATAAACCTACCGACTTACGCCGCCAAACACCCCGGCTGTCTTTTTCTGCTTGAATTCTTCTACAGAAAGCTTTCCATTCTTCATGCCAGGATTACAAAGAGACTGGAGGAATGAGAATCAGTTGTGTTTTGTTAGAATTCTGCAAGAGCAAACAATCGGACTACTGCATATCCTACTGCATATCACACAAGTTTAAACGGCTTTGTTATTCATACGTTGAAAATATGCTCTGTAACACCTAAGTCTTAAGCCTGTATAACAAACATGCGTGGATGCAAATCCTGGAGCTAAGTCTTGAGTGTGTATAACAACACACAGGCGTGAATGCAAATGCTGGAGCTAAGTACTAAAAGTGTATAACGCAGGCGTGAATGCAACATCTCAAAGTATACATGTATTTAAACTGGGAATTGATAATGTGATTTTATGGTTTTAGATGCCAACCATTTCGTGAAATTGGGTTGTTGAAGTCTTATAACTAATGGTTGGTGATGTTTACAGTGAACAAATTTATAATGGTTTGGTATCACACGTGAAACGAGATAAAACTAACAGATCTTCAACTAAATGTTATAACAAGATTGTTTACTACTGTTTTAAATGTTATGACAAGATTGTTTACTACTGTTTTTTTTGTACTGTGTATATAAATAAAGTAGTCAAATTTTATTTTCAGTTGAAAAAGATTTAGAACCATTTAAATTTAGATTTTCAGACATCCAATCCATCTCTTTGCATGAAGAATTACTCATTTTTGTAATTCAGATTATCCGTTTCTGGCAAAGTCAAAGTCGGTGGTTGTTTGTTGTCTGGAGGAGGAAATGCAATCTCTTTTGGCTTAAATTATGACAATTCTCACGTCAGTTCATCGTATAAGACCTCTGAATTATTTCTGCTTCACTTCACGTGTAGGTGCAGATCATAAGTGTATACTTGCACAGTCAAAGTATCCACAGACCCTCTCAAGGCTTTTCCAATATCGCCCTGCATCTTATCAACTATTCTTCTGATGCCAACATTTTCAATAATGCCCCACCTTTTATGATCAGTGGTTCTTCACTACCACTGAGTGCATGTTCTAATTGACAGAGAATTAGTTACTTGAAGTTCTCGTAAGATTCTTGTTTTATATATATATATATATGAAATACATATATAAAAATTATTAATGTTAAATAAAGCACTCGATTTACATTCATAACAATTAAGTAATACGAAAAAAGAAGTCAAGTATTAATCTGCGAGTACTAAGGTGGAAGTAGAGCCTCGGGATATAATTAAGAAGACTCACAACACAACAGCTTGATTACGAGGAATACTAAATAATTTTAATATGAGAAATATAATAATGCTAGTAATGGTATAATGAGTTTTAACTTAATTAAAAGTGGACAAAGTGATTTTTTTAAGGATGTGGAGATACTTAATAATATATAGAAAGGTTTATAGTTTATTTATATGATTTTTTAATCATTGAATTTATTAAGTAGAATATTAAAATTATTAAAACATTGATATTAAATTTTAAAATTAATGTAAATTTTTTAATCTTAAAAAAATCTAAACCTTAATATTTATAAGTCTTAAAAAAATTTAAAATTGTTATAAAAACTTGAGACTAACTCAAATTGAAATTGAAATGGTTTTTAAAAATTGAATTAAAAATATTTTAATCTTAAAAAATTATTTAAATTAAAATATATTGATTTGTATATGTAAGAATTAACTAATAATGTATATATAAATATGAAAAAAGAATTAAAGTAAAATTATGTTAATATTTATCATTATTAATTTGTATAGACCAAAATTGGTGTCGTTAGAAATTAATAAACATTATTTTCATATTAATATTTAATTGAAGAATTAATATATAAAAATTTTAAACCTTTAAATATATATATATATATAATTATTTTAATTTTTAAATATGGATAATGTATATTTCGCTATAATTTTTTAAAAATATTTTATTGAATCTAAACAATTACATAGAATTATATTAATTATAATTGTTCAAAATAAATAAGTTTGATTTTTATAAGAATGTAATATTTAATATTTCTTATAGGGATGAGTTATGAATAATTTAAAATTTCATAAAAGGATGATCATTAACAGAAGGTGTCGAAACTTTATTTTCATTACGTGTTTGTTAAAAATAGGCCATTGACTAATTGAATTTTTATATTTAGGCTTATCATTCAAAATATATTCAAAATATAACTTGTGTTTGTTAAGAAAATGACATTGACTAATTGGATTTTTTTTATTTAGGTTTATCATTCAAAATATAACTATAGTAACATTGATTTTTGAAATGTTCAGAAGAAAAGAAGCTAAGAAAGTGTTGTGGAACATAACATACAACTTAATGATGCATTACAGTGAACTAATGATCTTCCTACAAATAAGGTATGAAAAAATACTATATATATTATTTTAAATTTTGGGTATTTCTGAATTTTTATGCTTATCCAAGTTTAAAATTCATATCCAAAGATAATGGGTGGAATGTATACTCTAGCAACTTAAAAAAATTGCATACTATTACATGCATAAGAACCTTCATATTGGTATAAATTTGAGATTCATTTACTCTTAATATTCTTAAGAAAATGTAAACTTTTATATCACTTAAGATTAAGAAGATTATTTAGATCGCGATATGACAAGAATGTTGAGAATATAAGCTAAGATCGATTTTGACATAATGAGATTGAAAGTATAAACTAGGATCCATGTTGATGCAATGAAAACCAACACAATAATGGCAAGTTAAGATGGAGACTTTGATGGTAGGAAATCCATATGAGTAAACTTTGAAGCCATCATTGCTCCATCTTTGAAGTCATGATTGGCAATGGGGGCACCTTACTTTGTAAGGGGAAGTGTCACAATGATCGTATTTCTATTGGATATTATAACATGCGCTTTGACATGTTTTCCTTTGCCTTAGGTAGATGTGATTTGGTTTTGGGTGCCCAATGGTTACGCACACTTGGAACCATCTTATGGGATTTTGCTGAACTTTGGATGCAATTTTCAGTCAATGGAAAAAAAACACACATCGATGGGATTACAATAAGGGTCTCTCAGCATCATCAGTTCACATCGCCTGGAAAATATCCCTAAGAAGAATTCACAAGGTGTCATTGCTCAGCTCCATTCCATTTAGATACAACCTTTAGCGATCTCCGCACGAAGGTAGGGTCTCTCCGAGATCCAGGACATTGGTAGGAGCATCCCCTACGAGCCCCATAGAACTCGGACCCTATGTTGGTGTAATCTGGGTGCATGTCCAAAACAAACTCTGCATAAACATGTTTTGCAAAGTACAATGAGACCTGGTCTTGGCGGGGGAACATGCCCCACGCTCCGACGAATCTATCATATAGATGTGGTGCAGCGGCCTCCAACTTAAACTCCCTGAGTCTAAGCAGTTGACCAGAAGGGCGGTCAGGTGGGATGTCGAACAAAGTACCATTGACATCATGCCCTCTTATGGAGACTTTGACATCCTCCCATTTGTGGATCCCAATGACATCCCGTCTCCTCCTCTGGCATGAATGACGCCAAATGTCACTAAGAGGTCCCACCCTCTTGTAGAGGGCCAACATCTCATCAATTGTTGATAACATCATGGATAGAGATTGTCGTGTGGGAGAATCCTCCCTCAATGTGCGCACACATGAGCTCACCCACTCTTGCTGGGAAGTGATATCAACGAGAGTGATCCATGCGACCTCATCGTTGTACGATCCCCCTGATGGGTCACCTGCGATCCAAACAAAAACACAAATGTTACTAAAAATATATATTATAACTTGCAACTGAAATTCAATGGATTATATACTAAAAATTTACTGAAAATGTATCTAAAAAAAATATGCACCTGATGCACTGGATTCTTGCCACCCATCTCCCACTTGGGGATCAACATGTATGTCCTCAAGATGACCTGACACACTAGCTCTCCTGCTGCCGCCACCAGTGGCAGCCGACCCTAGCGTGGCCGCACTCCTCGGCGAACGGGAGAGCTGCCGATGGCCTCCCTCTTGGGGGACATCGTATCCTCTCATGAGTTGCGGAGCACGAAGCAATGAAGATGTCTCTTCAGGACTCTCTGCATCACATTTCAATTTCTAATTCTAATTCTCTTTCAAATTTCACATTTAAAATTCAAATTCAATTTTCAAATTCTATTCCAAATTTCACATTTAAAATTCAAATTCAATTTTCAAATTCTATTCCAAATTTCACATTTCAAATTTAAATTCAAATTTCAAATTCAATTCAAATTTCAAATTCTATTTCAAATTTCACATTTCAAATTCAAATTCAAATTTCAAATTCTATTTCAAATTTTACATTTCAAATTCAAATTCAAATTTCGATTTCAATTTCAAATTTGAAATTTAAATTTCAAATTCAATTCAAAATTCAATTCCAATTCAAATTCAAGGCCACCATTGGACTAGAGTTTGCTCCTATTGATCCTCAACCATCGAGTGAGAGGAAGGTTCCTACAACCATTGTTTTAGATGATGACAATGTTTCTTAGTTTAGCATTATTTCTCAAGGATCATAGGCTATATATGTCACAACATATCATCTTTTTTGCTTTTACTGTGTTAGTTTGTTACTTAAGATTGTAAATGACAATCTAATGTTTTATATATGGTCGGGTTTCCCTAGTGGTTGACCACCAACGCTTTGAAACAATTTCATATCTTTTTGATGATTAATATAATTTCGTTATAGTTTTAAAAAATATAATAATAATATTTTTAATTTATTATATCTGTAAATGTAATGAATTTATTTATAAAAATGTAGTGCTGAATTTTATTATTAATGTGCTAATATAGTTATACTTTTGTTAATTCAATTTCTAGTATTCTTTATACATTTATTTAATGTGTTATAAAACATAATACTTTCCTTCCCAATAATTTGTGGTACCATGTGATAATTTGTGTTATATGCCATGTATACTTGTATTTTTCAATGCATGACAAACTTGGACTATGATGTTTTCATATATATATATATATATATATATATATATATATATATATATATATATATCAAAGTATTGCATTCTAGATTATGATGTTTTCAAACGAATATATATATTTTCTTAAGGCATAACATTACTTAAATATATTAGGTTTCCAAATATATATTATATGTATACTCATTTGCAAGAGGTCATTTGAGGGGTGAGTTTCACTAGGGATCATTAAGGATAATATGGTATGGGATGTGTGTTTGTTGACCCTTTTAACATGTTTCAATAAATATTGGCCTTGTTGATTGTCTTAACATGTCATTGCTGACAATTGATCCTACGCATTTGTTAACATGGCATGAGCAAGTCATCATTGATCCCACTTACTAGTTAAAATGGTGGGTGGTTGGTGTGATAGGCTAAAGAGAAGTTATAGTTGATAGTTGATCCTATATGTTGGTTATAATAATGCATATTGGGATGATAGGTTGTAGAGATCTTGTGATTGATCATTGATGCTATGTTCTAGTTATGGTAGTGGTGGGTTGGTTTATCCTACATGTTAGTGACAATAGTTGGGGGTTGGGGTGAGAGGTTAGATATGTCATAGTTGCTAGTTGATCCTCATGTTGGTTATGGTAGTCATTGGTGAGGGGTTCACTAATTCTAAATGGTAATGGGTGGTAGGTAGTTTGGCTTGGTGTAGTTGATAATTGATCCTACATATTGGTTATAGATGTAGTAGATGATTGCGTGACATGTTATTCCTAGGTGGGGTGGGGTGGAGTGGGAGAGGGTTTATGATTGGAAAACCCTTTTGACTTAGATGATGAATATTGGCCTAGATCTTACCTCCCTGACAAGTCATAGTTGATGAATGATCCTACATGTTGGTCATAAATGAATGATTGTTTGTCCTACATGGTGGTTACAATATTAGGTGGTTGGATAATGCTACATGAACTGGTTATGGTTATGATTAATAATATATGATTATATATTATTAATATTTATTTTTTAATTTTTTATATTATATTATTAACATTAAATATTATTTTTTAAAAATAAATTAAGTAAAAATTAATAAATAATATATGATTATATATATTATTAATATTCATTTTTAAATTTTTTATATTATATTATTAATATTAAATATTATTTTTTAAAATAAATTAGGTAAAAATTAATAAATAATATATGATTATATATATATATATATATATATATATATATATATTATTAATATTCATTTTTTAATTTTTTATATTATATTATTAACATTCATTTTTAAATATTTTATATTATATTATTAATATTAATTTTTTGTGATGATTTATATTGGTAAGTTTAGAGTTATAGGTTAAGCAATGTAATATATGATATTTTTTGTTCAATCCTCTTGGTGTTTTCAGAGGATTGAAAAAAAATGGATAGCATTTCTGCTTGTCAAAACACATTTTAAAATAAAACCGGTAGCATTTATGGGGTGAAATGCTGCCGGTTGATATAAACAAAAATATACCAAATAATTTAAACAAATAAATGCAAAAATAAATTTAAAACCCTAAACCTATTTCAAATTTTAAATGGTTTTGGTTTTTGTTTTAGTTTGAAATGGTTTTTTTTTTCAATTAGTTTAGTTTCAATGGCGGTTTTCGGTTTCAATGTTGGTTTGGTTTCAATGGTTACATCCTAACAAATTCTTAAAAACCAAATAAAATCTAGGTTTTATCCAAAACAAAATTTTATATAACACAAACAAATTTTTTTTTTTAAAACAAAAAATTGGTTGAATTCCACCCACATGGTAGAGATGCTGTGGCGAGGTGGTGTTGGCATGGTGAGGTGGCATGGGCATGAGCTTGGTCGAGGGCCTCCAATTCCGTCGTTGTAGCTGTCACTATCGACACTGCACAAACAACGCCGGTCAGGCCCTATTTTTTTTTTTCACTGTCTCAATCCCTCGCTTGAGCAAACCCTCGATCGAGGGTCTAAACAAACCCTTGATCGAGCAATATCTCGATCGAGGGTTTTAAAGACCCTCGATCGAGGTCTTTTAAAACCCTCGATCGAGGTCTTTTAAAACCCTCGATTGAGCATTTGAAACCTCGATCGAGGGTTTGAAAAACAATTTTTTTCAATTCCATCCGCCAAAAATGGTGAACCAGATTCGTGGATTCACCCAAAAACCAATATTGGAAAACAAAGGATATTCAGGAGGTTCTTAAGAATGAAGACAAATAACTAGAGCTAAACTCTCAAACAAAGAGGGAGACAAATGGGAGAATGCAGCTATAGAAAACCACATGTACCTTCGTAGATTTTACATCAATGTGAAAACTTGTTGGGTTTAGTAGTACAATGAAAATTGGAAATCTTCTCTTATTACTCTAGATTGAGTGGATATTCCTCCCTTTGATTGATTACTCACCCAATGAATTTATCAAGGAACTCCTCAGAATCATTTTTTTGCTCATGTGATGCTATACATGAATTTTTTTCTCTTAACCCTAAAATACATGCAATCATAATTATAATTAGCAATTTGAACAAGGGAATAAATACAATGGATTGGATTTCAAAAAATATAGAGGATACAACACTTCCCCTCCCATCTTTAAAAGTATCTTCCACATTAGATATTTTACCATGTCATTAAAAGTTAAATATTTTGAATTGTGGACTCTTATTAATGTCACATTAGTTTCTATATCATACTTTTTCAATTTCTTTATGAGACGGTTAGTACAAGAGTGGGTTAGTATGACAAATACTATGACATTAAAGCTGTAAAGTAAATAACAACAAATAAAAGAGCTACTTCTAAGATTAAACTTGTTGGACCTAGATTTTTGGATGTATCATTTTTTAAGAAACAATTTTGGTGTGGACAAAGACAAAGTAGAACTGGTTCAACGAAGCGGTCAAATCTGACGAAGCGTCCAAGGAAACAGGAAAAACGGTCATGTTTGATTGAGTCAATGGTCAAAGTTCAGTCATCTAGTTAGAAATGGTCCACATTGCATTAATGAGTCGGTGAATAAGTTAGCGGGTTAGGGGGAGCGGGGAAAGCTAAGTGCGCCCTATTAATATGTAATAAGAGGAAAGTTTTGGTTTAATTATATGTGGGTTATGTTTTGGTTCTCTTTTGGTGATTGTATTCGAGATATTATTTTTTGTCTATAATGAATCGTTAATCTATCTGTCGGAGATATTTTGGGGAAATTCGAGTCACTGATCTACAAGCTGTGTGCGCATATCCATTGAATGTCATGAAGAAATCTATAAGTCATATTTGAAGCACTTATTTGGCTGCAACTCATAATAAAAGACAAGCGCTTCCACGGTTTTTCCCAGATGGGTTTCCGCGTTATACATGGTGTTTTATGTGTTGTGATGTGTGATGTGATATATGTTTATTTGCTCTATTGAACACTTAAATGAATGCATGCATGGCATGATTATTTATGATATGAATGCAAACATAATATCAGTTGTATTTATCTGGCGAAGTTATGTGTTCTATCGAAGTGACCTATTTATGTCTTGAATGTCATGATATTCCCCTTCTATGATGTAGAAGCCTGGTTCCTAGAGTAGCCATACGTAATTCGGGTGAGACTTCATCTTCTTTGCAGGTATTGCTAAAAGGGATTCATTCGCTTTCAGGCTAGCATATGTGGTAATATTGTTTGTTTGGTATATTGTTGAATCTGGAGCAACCCAAAGTCCTCTCCTCGCAGATTCCTATCAATATCCCGAGGAAAACACGACATACCAATCATCCAAACCCAGAGGCAAGGACAAAGGCATGCCATGATGATGGTGCATCTGCATCGAGATCTGCAACTCTCTTTCCAGAATATGTCCCACCATGAAATTCATGTGCCAAATCAATAACATTTCCAAAGAACTCAAGGTACGAGTTGTATACTCTACCAGTTCCAAAGGTTGTCCTTGTATAAGGAGATATTTTTAAGCACATTAATGTAACACCCCCTTCCGTGATTCCCTTGCACGGAAGGAAACGTTAACAACACACAGGCTTATGGCAGACTTAGCCCCAACAATCTTTACCCATAAGTTCCTAACATTTTTAAAAACTTCCATATGCAGATTCATCTCAATTTAAACACAGCGGAAATTAATCATTACGTATGCACACTATTTCTTCATACATTCAGCATGCCCATATCATTCATACATGTAACAGTCACTAATTTCATTAAGCATGGACAAATTATCATACTGCATAAAACATGATGCATCTCATTTCATTAACAGGAATAATTAATCCTTCAGATTGAATGCATTGCAAACACAGACTGTATATAAATTAATTCACAGAATACTTATCTTGAATTGTAACGGTCCAAACGACTGGCTATGGAAGGGCAATGTTCCTCCCAACCGTAGACCTCCGTCCAGCTTGTGTTCTTTCAGCTGAGAGGTCACCCTCGAGCTGGCCTGTGTATCCACTAAGGAGGGCTAGCTGGGTTCACTCACAGCCATGGTTCCGATCAAGCATCCAAGAAGATAGAGGAGGGTAATGCTAAGCCAGTGAGCTCAACCACAGAGCTACAAGCATCTCAAGTGAGCTCAACAGTTAGGCACCCACATTACCTACCACATCCAACACAAGGAAGATCCCCTTCTCTGTTACACAGTCCCTCAGGCAACTCTTCCCTCCAGTGCTCTTCAGGATGGGCATAGAAAGGTCCAGCTGCTGATCCTTGAGATCCTAGCCTTCACTGGGTTTATCAAGCACACCCAACCTCTGCATAGTCAATCCCAACTTGATTTCTCACCATTCTGCTCACCAAATACTCAAATCCGTCACTCGTTTTCTGAGCTGCAAAAACTGGGTTTTCCCATTGATTTCGGGGTAGCTAATGCTCCCAAATTCGACCCAAGGTTCATGCTAATGGATCCCCCATTGGATTTACCTGTCCCATGCCAAATCTGGACTTTTTGGTCCTTCAAAATCTGGGTTCTCTCAAGGTCGCGTTTTTCTGGTTTCCTCACTGTTGGCTCTCGTTTTTGGATGGGAATGATGCTAGGTAGTTTCACAGTGGAATGGGGTGAGAATGAAGCAACCTCCCATGAGGTTGAGTGACTTCTTACCCAAGCAATTAGAGCCCATGCCCACCCATACGAATTTCAGGGCTGCCCATGCTCCATTGAAGCCATGGGCTGAAATCTCAACCACCTTCTTACAGCAGGCATTAATTGTCACCTAGGGAAGTCAATGGGTTCTCATAATGACAAATGGCAGCCTAGGGTTTAATTTCATAGCCTCCTCACCACTCCCTAGTGGATACACGTGGCCCCTTCTCATTCGTTGCCTCCATAGCCAGTTTTTGGGTATTTTATTTCAATGTTAAATATTTACATCAATTTACAATATCCCATGGCTTAATAGCACGTGGGTAACAAAATATCAAGCGTGTCTAATTTTAATAAAATCCGAGCATAAACTAGCGGGGCCTTGGCCTTGAGCTCCACGCTAGGGAAACATACATCGTGTGTTTACAATATTTACATTAGAGCCAATATTTCCTAAGGGTCAAAATTGGGGTATTACAATTAAGAAGTAGTCATACATGGACCATGACGTTTCCAAGTTTAGTGAGTTCAACTACACACATTGCATCCAACCTATTGTTTAACCAGAAGGCCATTAAGTCGAATTGGAACCCCAACAATGGAATCTTGGTGTGGCAAGACCTAGTCTTTTTTCCTTATTTCACCTTCCTCATTTCAGTCGCACTGCGGAGGAAAATGCATGTCTGAAGCAGTTGCTATTATGTTTGTACGAAGGCTTCCTTTGGTTGGAAACCAAGTTTTCAATTGATACAGATTTGATTGCCAACATCATGGGTTTACCTAATCCTAGAGTAGACTCGTCGTAGTTTTTCATTGGAAAAGAAAGAGATTATGACCTTGCAACAAGGATGAAGGAGAAGTATAATCTACATCCTCTATCAGTGACTAGTGTGTCCGATTCACTGCAACATTTTTAGCTACCAAGTTTTTGTGCAAGAATCAACCCAACCAAGTCATTGCTTCTGTAATTATTGTGGCAGAGATGTGCGCACAAGGAGTGTTGTTGAAACAGTTCTGTCAATAGGGGTTCACTTCGCACTTCCGTCAACAAATACCAACCGAAAAACCTGAAGCATCGTCCCAGAAAGGTTTTACCCTTCCTAGCAACACTCACGAAGCGAGTGAATTCTCACTAGAGATGATTAAGAGGGGATGTAGGAACCGGGTTTCCGCAGTGGGGGGAGGACATGCATCTATTCTTACCCTATCGTGACAAAACTAGAGATTTATCTCTGCACCATGCTTAATAGTTCATACGTTTTTCATTCACAGTATTAATGTGTAGTTAACATTCGCACCAATTGTATACAAATAGCAATCACATCAACGAAAATTACATAGAAACCGAACTTAAGCATAACACATTATCCAAGTCGCATTCATCATTCAAGATAAACAAAAACATAAGAAGGAGACATCATCATTCAACATAAACAAGGACATAGTCAAACATCTTCATGCATTAAATCATCAAAAACCTATGGTACAACCTTCGCAGGGACAGTTAAAAACAACTTATCGCAGATCCATACAAAACTTGCCAGAAGCAGAGCAAAACATTACAAAATTCATCCACTTCACTAAGTGATCAACTAATTCCCTTAGGCTTAAAATCATAGATCTATTTATACCAAACTAAGGTGGTTACAAAATGGTCCAATTGACCCATTCTAACTAACTAAATTAATCTTGCGCTTTCGTCGGCTCTCTGTTCTCTGTGAATTGTCCTTTCTTCCGTGGATGGTCCTTCTCGCTGCTGTCGGCTTCCGCACTTCATGCGGTATAAACCCGTTCCAACAAGTGCAAATGAATTGGGCTACATGCCTACTTAATGAATTTCTGGTGGATTGTACGAATTCCCATGACAACGACACGCCATTTACATATTCATGGTTTTTATTGTTGATATCATTTGCGGGTTGGGTGGAGCCAACAAATTACCAAGGTATGAAACCAATTGGGCCAACCGAAGGTTCATGGTATATGAATCTATCCTATTATGATATAAGGATACAACCAAAAAAAAGCAATGTATCATTGTATATGCAGCTGCAGGCCTTAAGGTATTATGTAGTTCAAATACCACACATTAACGAGGCCATGGTGGCTAAGTACCGCACTTTGGAGAAGTCCAAAGTCAGGCCCCACCACATGTATGTGCAAGTAATAAGGGACCTAGACCAATAATGGTTAGTGATGTGGTTTAAACTATTTCACAAAAAATGTTGATGCTATGATTCAGGAGTGGTCATCAGAGTGGCAAGTACCAATTGATAGTGAGAACATCTCACTGTATCCATCATAGAAGGACTAGAAAAAGGATGACACATCAAGCCAGCAATAGACATGTCAAAATACGCAACATTCTGAAGGAGGCAGTGATGAGTAAGAGGATGGAGAATCGATTCAGACCCCTACTGATCTAAATCTAGGATAGAAGGGGAAAGGTTAAACATCTAGGCAAGGTGCAAGGAAAAAGAAGAAAGCACAGTGACATGAGAATGTCCAAGCCTTGACATATGATGACATTAACATCATGTTTAACATGATGACAGAAGTTGTAGAAGAGAACCAGAGAAAAGAAGAGGATAAAATGATATATCTATTCCGTGGCATCACCAACATCCTGGATATGATGTGTCAAGGAGTAAAGAAGATATGCATTTCATCCCCATCATAGCTCACACCACAATGGTTCGAAGTTGTGCAAAAAGTGGAGGGAAAGGACCAAGTAGCACCACTTCCCTTGGTGTAAGGAGTGGTTAAAATTATGTCGCATGCCATAACTTTTGATGAACCAGTTAACAAAGTGAAAGTTCCAAAGTCTGAGTATTCATACATTAAATATTTATATGTTACACTAGTTGCAGGAAGGAATCGTGAAGGAATTAAAGTCGAGGGAGAGTTCCCTCTTAGATTTAATGAATGGTTATAAGAATTAGGTGGTTGCACATAAGGAAATGAATGATGAGCTTCAACAGGACAAGGACTTTTTGCGAACATAAAAGAATAAGGCTTAGAAGGATTACCAAGTCACATGCTCTGCAGTCCCTAAGGAAGAAATCATAAAAGAAGTGACATATGAGGAGAAGATACAATGCCTGGAGACTGTTATCTCAGGCTATATGCAGAAGGTGTAGGATTCATAATCCAAGCTAGTACTGAGCACCCCACTTGAAGTCATTGTGCAGTGACAAGAAGAAGTGCAGGAGGCTGTTCACAGCCTTGAAGTAGTGGTGCAGTGCATGAAGACATATGAGGAAGTGTCACATTCTTGGGATACTTTGTTTGATGATACTGAGTTGCAGGAGGTTTAAACTAAGATCATGTCTGCTGAAGAGAAGATGAGTACTTTGCATGAGCAGTTGAAGAACCCACCCCTGGTCCAGAGAATGAGGAGAGCTACGAAGAGTCAAGAGCTGCAACATGAAATCAATCAGCTGGGAGTACAACATATGCAGCGCTCATAAAGGGTCAAAGCACTTCAGTCTAAGGATGAGTGCATTTCCAAATTTATTAGGAGTAAGCATACTTCCATCTAGTTTGCAGTTAGCCAGGATGTCGAGGAAATACAATCACATATTAGTGCAGAATTGGTCGAAGCTGTAAGCCAGAAGAAAAACAAAGTCCACCAGTTGGTCGAGGCAAGTAGGATTTTCTATGAAGAGTTTATGTCGAAGCTATAGGAACTGGTTTCATAGTTTTTACGTCACTCGAGACAAGCCGCATGTGAGTTTTGGGGGTCTGTTGGGCCTATATTTTTGGAGGTATAATTTTTTAAGAAATAGTTTTGGTGTGGACAAATACAAAGTAGAAGTTACTCATCGAAGTGGTCCAGTCCAACTAAGTGGCCAAGGAAACAAGAAAAACGGTCATGTTTGATCGAGCCAATGGTCAGAGTTGAGTCAGTTAGTTAGAAATGGTCCACATTTTATTAATGAGTCGGTTAATAAGTTAGTGGTTTAGTGGGAGTGGGGAAAGCTAAGTGTGTCCTATAAATATGTAATAAGTGGGAAGCTTTGGGTTGGTTATATGTGAGTTATCTTTTGGTTCTCTTTTGGTGATTGTATTTGGGATATTATTTTGAGTCTATAATGAAGCATTATGTTATATCCGTCGGAGATATTTTGGGGAAATTTGAGTCACTGGTCTACAAGATGTGTGCGCAGATCCATTGAATGACATGAAGAAATCTGTAGGTCATAACTCAAGTGCTTATTTGGATGTGACTCATAATAAAAGACAAGTGCTTCTGTTCTTTTCCCTAGATGGGTTTCCACGTTAAACAGGGTGTTTTATGTGTTGTGATGTGATTTGATGTGTCATGTGATATATGTTTCTTTCCTCTGTTGAACATTGTTGTAGGTACAACAGATCTCATATTTTTATCAAACATGGGAACCCTAATTTTTATGTGCAAAGGTAATGACTAAATTCTATGGTTTTCGTGGGGTTTTATCATATTTTATTGCTTTTCCATGATTTGATTCAGTTTTTCATTTTTTCCTTTGAAAATCCCTTTGATCTTTGTGTGTTTTTGTGAGTTGAGGAAGGCTCTGATTTTCCCAAAAATTAGATCTTTCCGCAACCCACAGCCCGCAATCCACAATGCAGATTGCGAAAGCTTGGTTTTCAGCTATGAAACTTTTTCGTTCCGCAACCCACAACCCGCAATTGTGGATTGCAGGAAGACTTTTAAAATTTATTTTCGTGCTTTGCATTTCCACAACATGCAACCCGCAATTGCGGATTGCAGATTGCGGAAAGTCTTTTAAGAATAAATTTGTAGTTTTTGTTTCCGCAACACGCAACCCATAATTGCGGATTATGGATTGCGTAAACTTGTTTTATTGATATTTAGAGCTGTGATCGCACAACCCGTAACCCACAATTACGGATTGAGCATTAAGGAAAGGATGTTTATAATTGTAAAGTTAATGCCTGCAAGCCTCTCTTCGCATCTCGTTTAATCAGATCTCAATCGTCAATCTGTTTTAATCCTATGGCCTTGATTTTACCTGATGAAAGTGATAAGTATATCAATTTTCTATTTTCTTTTGTCATTTTAATTTTCAAAAAATTTACCTGCTACGGAGGTTTTACCATGAGATTTTACCAGGGTTGTTTTCTGCTGTTTTCGTCACTCACAGGTCAGTTTCATGTCTTTCTTTATTCATTATTTATGGGTTTTTTTTCTATTTTTGGATTTTTTTTTATTTCGGTTTGTTTATTTATTAGAAATCTCCAAGTTTTTCTTTCAACATGTCACAGAACACTCGCTCCAAAACTGCTCAGAAAGACTTATTGAACAAAGATCCCAACTATGGCTTCATTGCTGATACCATTGACAAAGTTTCAGAGACTTACCAGATTGATTGGTCTAAAATTTACGCTATTTTTGATAACGATGACATGTCAAACATCCAAAATGGCCGGCCTGCTTATGAGAAGATTAGGAATTCACAATTATATGCCATAGCTGCTAGGACTACCATCCTTCCTTACACAGACCCCGTTAAATGGATTCTTGACCATGCGAATTCTAAGGACCATTCTTTTAATAACAACTCAGGGTCTCAATTCGCTGCTTTTTGCCTGGAGGTTTTCGCTAGAGCATATGCCCTTAAACCGACCATTCAACCTCTTAATGTTGCCTTCCTGGACTCTGCTAAGACGAGGTACAACTTTGATCAAATGGTTAAGTCTTGGATGAACAATCTGGCTGCTTTCATTCCCAAAGCACATAATTCATACCCGGTGTCATAGTTCAAGGAACCCTATTCTCTTTTGGCAGCCATGCTCTGCAGGATTTATGGTCTTCCTAATTGTTCAGTGTTCAAAGCTAAATGGGCACCTATTTCCCATCATGTTCTTACAACGGGAGAGTCATTCCCCTAGGCTTTCATCTTTTCATCAGAATTGAAGACGGCTATTGAGTGTTATTAGAAAACACCAAAGAAGTCATTGTTCTTTTATTTTTCGTATGTAATTGATGTCTTCTGCTCATAATTCCAGTACGTCTCCATGGGATGGAATTGGAGCTTGTCATCACCTCCAGTCCATATTTACTGTTCAGATTTGTGGGAGAGTAACTTTGTTCCTTTCCTTTATGATATCTGTGACCAGTTCTTTGGTGTTGTATATCAACAAATATTCAGGGAATATGCACCTGCTTTTTCTCTCCCAATGTCAGAACTCTAATCCCTACACTTGGTGATTAGTAAGTGGGAGAAGCTTTTTCTTATGTCAGAATTTGGGGAAGCGACATAGTACATTTTCTTCCAAGAGTAGTCCCATATAGGATGCTACTTGAGGAGATATCCTTCCAAACTATAATGGATCAATTGTTTCTCAATATTATTGGGCCTAAGAGAAAGGGATGGCCAAAATTTCCCCTAAATCTTGGGCCTTTGGTCATTCCAACTTCAACTTGGGCTACAGTACTAGGAAAAAGGATTGTCTCTCTGAAATTGGGATTTGATCCTAAAAGGATGCATGACCCGAAGGCATTCCTTGATGCTCATTTTAAAAGAGAACACATGAAAACATATTATGATAATGAAGATACCATTGATGAATCCATTTATTTGGGAGTGAATTTCTTCTCTGAAGTTCTTGTCAGAGCTAAGACTCAAGAAGAGCAGAGCTTCATCCTTCAGTACCAAAAAGAAATTAAGACGAAAGTCTTAAGTTACAGAAAAATGGAGCTGCAACTGATAGAGCAAATAAAAAAGGAAAGGATAGAAAAGGAATCACAAGCAATAGCCACTCCTTTGATGTTGACATATCCAGATGGAGGTAAAGGAAAGGGGCCTATTGAAGATGTTCAACACATCAAGAAGATCCCTATTTAGTCAGCTGGTGAGTTCAAGAAGGAACTGGCATATATCACTTCAATGCTTGACACTTAAGTCATTGTTGCATGTAGTATAGTCAGTAATGTTGAATTGTCCGTTTTAAGTAACCCATCCAATGATGCTAAAGTAGTAGTCATGAGTAATCCAGCAAAGAGGAAGAAGATTCAAACTCCTGCATCTGGTATACCTACAATGGATATTGAAGATAATGATGTGGAAGATGAAAGGCTTCCAGCAAGTTCTTTCTCTACTGCTGTGCCACTTGTATAGGAGGTCACAGAAGTCTCCCGGGCTGTCACAGATTTTCTTGAAAACATAATTATGGATGACCCTATTACCAATGATCACTTTTCAGAAGTCAACACCACCCTTACTGCATTAAATTCCACATTGTCAAGTAATTCAAGTGAACTCCCTCTTGCTTCATTGGATAATACTTATTTCCCATCAGCTGCATTGGATGAGATATTTACCACTTGTGCCGCCATTTCAAAGCTAGTTCTAGTAGCTCAGTCATCTGTATCACTTTCACCATCTATCATGTCTCAAATCTTTCCTACACCAACTTCCATCCTTGATTCCTTTCCAACCTCATCAGTTCTACTCTCCACTTCACCTCCAAAGGTTACATAGATCCTGTTTCCAACTATCTCTTTGCAACCATTATTAAATATTCCTCCCATTTCATCTTTAGAGGTTATCTCTTCCACTACTTCTCTAACCTTTGTGTCATCAGTTACTTTTGTCCCAATTTCCCTAGCAGAAGTTGTCTCTTTGAATGCTTCTTCCATTCCTTAGTCTTCCATTACTATACTTTCCACTTCTACTATCTCGGTCACTTCATCCATATTTACTTCTCAAATCACCAAGCCCATTCCAAGTGCTACTATTACACAAACAACCCCACTAGTTGCAACAAGAGATGTAGCTACATCTTCTACTGAATTGATAGTTTCTTGTGAGGAGGATATTGTGGTCTCCCTTAGAGCATATTTTTATAGCAAATCAAAGAAGGCAGTGGTGAATAAAGGTAACAAGAGAAGTAGGGATCAAGGTGTGTTGCAGGCACCTTTTCCTAATCAAGTTATTTGGACCCAACAATATGATAATATCCAGTAGGAAGCATTGGAGACTGCTGCAGCTATGGGGGCATTTGCAGGAGCTAACTTTGATTCAGTGACTTTGTTTAATAAATAAATTGATATGAAAAAGGAAGAGTTAAGGAAACTGTAGGAACAGTTGGCTAAGGATAATGACGAACATGAATCTCAGATTCATGAATTAAGAAGTCAACATGGAGATCAGCTCAAGGAGTTGAAAGATAAAAAATATTCTCTTCAAGAAGAACTGCAGGAGGCACAAACCCTAAACACTGCAAACATGGAGAAGATTGAAATATTAGAATAATAGTTGAGGGATGCAACTGCAAGTGCAACCACTCCTCCTTTCTCTACGTTTTCTCAAGAAGAGTTTAGGGTTCTAGCTAATCAAGTAAATGAAGAGCATCATGAAATCTTAGATGAATTGTTTAATTGCCTCAATGAGATACAGGAAACTCATATTTATTTTGGTCGGATGTCTGTTCCTCTCGGATAGCACATGGACAAATGCCAACAAGCTTCCAAAGATTATGATGATATTGTGGAGTGGAAAAGGTATATTAAAGATAAACCACCTTACATCCCAATTTTAGATAGCCTCAAATGCAGAAGAATAAAAAATACTTGAAAGCATGGCAAAATGTTTCTGAAATGGTTGAGGAAACAATCGAGAAAGAACAAGCCATCTGTGGTAGAAGGTGGTATGATGTGGATAATATTTTGCTTGGCTTGCAATTATCCGCTATGGACCTCATCTAGAAGGCCTATCCACTGAAGCTGATGATTGACCAGATCGAGGAAATAAGTGAGAAGGTCAAGGAGAAAATTTGGCAACTCGAGCACATACAGATCTCATAGGTTGACAAGTTCATCTGGAAGACTGTCAGCTTAGAGGGAAAGATCCATATTTTCCTGCGCACATGGCATAAGCTAGCAAAGAATGAGATCCATTCCTTTATGTGTGATGTTCATTTGGGGCCTTAGTCAGCCAATTATCCAGATATTGATGAGTTGTTAGTAGTTCAGATCAAGTGGCAAGATGCCCTTGGTTATCATTAGAGCATTTGAGTTTATAATCCATGTTTTATGGGAAGTCAATCCTTTGTGACTATTTTGTAATTATTATTCAAAGGGTAGATGTCTCATGAGAGAGAGGGGGGGGGATTTGCAAAAGAAGACTGGAGATACTCTAATTAATTAAGAGATTGTAATTTCTTGCAATTTTGAGCTAATACAATTAGTTTTCTCTTGATTCTTCTTTTATCAATTTATAAAATTTCTTTGATGAATGGTTATTTTCACTTCAGCTTATTAATGAATCCTATTTAATGTTTGCAATCATTAACTCATGCATTGATCTTTGATTTCGATTTATCTCAATTAATGATTTGTGTGATTATAATGTTTAATTGAATTTATTTAATCAAGACATTTATCTATTCCTGCAAATGATTCACATAAGTTATTAAAGTTATGTTAATTTTTCAATTGACATATTAGCAATAGGATAATATTGGATGTACTCAATCTACGAACTGTTATCATTTAATTTTTATTGGCTGATTTTGTTTCAGAAGTAATAAGAAAGGATCTGTTTTTTCATTTCTGTCAAATTGGTGAATAGTCTTATTTAAATTCTCAGATCAAGTTATCCTTCTTTTCAACAAACCACTTCCTTTAAAGATTAGATCTAACTTAGATTAGATTTTCTTTCTTTCTTAAGATAGATTTCTTTCTGGAGATAGAACACTTAGATCTTTCCCACACAAGAAGACTTATCCTCTAAGGATCAAACTGTATAAGTGCCAGCGGAGGCCTTTGTATCCGTGGGAGTTAACCACAACAAACAACTTGGGGATATAATGCTCTTGCGCAAATATTTTTGAAGCCCTTAAGGTTGGGTTTTCACCCTCTGTTGTTAGCCTCAAAACCCATTCCAGCACCCTACACACCCGGGGCTTCAACAAATGGCACTAGAAGGAGGACCAGATGCAAATTATGCCTAAATAGAATACTAATAGACCTCCTCCAACAAGAACACTGACTATCACATGTTGTCACACGTAGTCATCGACCTCTGCTAAACAAATAGTGCAAGATCCAACCATTATTCCTGCTACCCCTGTAACAGAGCGGGAAAACAGAACAACCGAAATTATTTTTGTGTCACCGACTAGGGGACCTCTCACGCTTGAAAAAATACTCAAAGGTTCTTTTGATAGTGTTTCTAGGTTACAACAAATGATTGCATAAGAGTGTAATATTGGACTAGCAGCAATTCAGAACCACCAAAACATTGATTCTCAAGCAAATAATTCGGATAATCAAAATTCAGGTGATCAAAATCTTGAAAGACATAATTCACCTCATCATAATATGCTCTCCAATTTCAACCTTGATACATTATTTGGAAAAACAGAACAATACCAATCAAACGTTTCCATAGGTGGACCACCACCACCACCTCCATATTCGTCATCTTCATCTGATGAATCATCAGATCATGAGTCATCCTCTAGTTATGTTCCAGAAGACGTACCCATGGTGGAAGGTGGAAATAGACCCTAGTTGGACCAGGATGTTGTGCTCGTTGTTGGGGAACAACATAGACTCCCTAAGAATCCTGAGAAATGGCTCCCTAAGTTCAACCTTGATGACAAATTACATGCACTTGATCACATCAAAAATTTCATGCAGGCCGTTAGACTTAGAAGTGTCATCCATGAGGATGTAGTTTGTAGGTTGTTTCCATAGACCTTTGAGGGAAAAGCATCCACCTGGTACTTTTCCCTAGAGGCCAGTTCTATCTCTTCGTGGGATGATTTTGAAAAAATGTGTATACAAAAATTTGGAGAAGATAAAACTCCAGAGGATTTTGTTATAGACTTCTCTTCAATAAAGATTAAAGGAAAAGAGAGGGTAAAAGATTATAATCAAAGGTTTTCTTATTTAAAGAATAGAATCCTTGTCACTATTCTTCCTGCTGAAGAACTTCTTGTTGCTTATTATATTAAAGGCTTACCTATTCCCATTGCTATGAGGGTCAAATGAGCGCATAAGGAGACCTTGCAAGAGGTTTTTGCAGAATCCATTCAAGTAGAGAAATATATGTTCTATTTAAAAGATATTCCTGATACTTCAGCAGAACAACCATCCACCTCCAAAAAAAAGCAAGAAAACCCTCCTAAACCCACTATGAAAAACAAGGACCCATTCGAGATGAATGATATGAATAAGTTCCTCCATAAGATCTCAAATGAAATGGTAGACCTGAAGAAAACCAATGCAGAAAACCAAAACACTAACAGGAGATTCAATAGACAACCTTTCAGAAGACCTTATCAACCCCCACAGAACCAAGTCCCACCTAATCCATATGGAGGATTGAATGTGGAATAAATTCTTTCTATCTTTATAGCTTTGGTTTCAGAATCACATAATCCTCCTGATTAGCAAGATGGAAATCCACAAGATAATCAAGGTCCTGACCCACCAGATGAAGTAGAAGACCAGTAGATAAACACAATTAGTTTCTTCTCAGAAATTCATATGGCCGAGGAGGAAGACAAGCTTGAGGCTATATTCAATGTCCAACATTCTTATAATACAAGGAGTAAAGGATTTCCCACACAAGAAGCTTCCACCTTAGCACCCACACCAAACAAAGGTAAAGCACCAGCACATAAGGACACTATAATTCCTGAAATAGAAAAGAGTCTGATTGATGACTTGAAAAGAGTAAAAACCAACATTTCTCTTTTTGAACTTCTGAAAATCCACACAATGAGAGATAGTTTTCCCAAAAGCATGATTGTCAAAAAGTCCAAGGAAGGTCAGAACAACAATTTAGAGACATACTCTAAACCTGAAAATCAGAAACTTGGTAGCAAGAAAACACCTCCTTTCTTGCTTACTTTCGAAGTTTTCAATAGAAATGTCCATAATTTTATGATAGATCTAGGGGCCTCATCAAATGTGATTCCTCTATCTGTCTACAAAAATTTGAATGCCTCTTGAGACCCCTATCCTACTCAAATAGTCCAACTCGACAGATCCAAAGTTAATGTAGTGGGAGAATTGAAGAATGTCTTGTTAACATTGTCTGTCGATCCAATAATTCACCAGACTGTGGATATTATTGTGGCTGACATTCCTGAAATGTATGGGATGTGGTTGAGCAGGGATTGGTCAGAGAAAATCAAAGGCTATTTTTCTACTGACTGGTCCAACTTATGGCTTCCTTACAATGGAAAACCAAACAGAATTAAAATCAACATGGAACCTTATATGAAACAAATTGTCACAGACTTAAATGATCCAAGTGAGCCTGTTGCATATTATAGTTCACATGTGGAACACTATACTTTCTTTATGTTTTTTGGGGATCTACCTGCATATTTGTCACTTGCTGAGAATGCACATAATCAATCCCAAGTTGTTAATTTCACTTATGTTCCATTCTCAGGTATTGTTGTACATAATTTATAAAATGTAAGTACAAATTTTAGGATAGATTCAAATGCATGGACTCTATATTTTGATGGCTCCATATCTAAAGATGGAGCTGGTGTAGTTTGTGTTTTAATTGATCTGAAAGGGACCAAAACTATGATTCCCTGCACACTTGAGTTTGAATGTACCAACAATGTAGCTGAGTATGAATCCTTGGTCCAAGGACTCAGGAAGGCAATTGACATGGGTGCTCAGGTAATTGAGTGCTATGGATATTATGAGATCATATTAAAACATGTGAGAAACAAAATTCATTGTTTGTCTCCTCTTTGATTAACTACCAGAAGCTAGTTAAAGATCTCACTAACTCTTTTTCAGCATTTAACATTAATTTAGTTCCAAGATCACAGAATTTCGATGCCGATTTACTGGCTAATACTGCATCCAGGTTGATCCCACCAAAAGTTTTGTCCCCTGACAGTTTCTCAATTGAGCTTATGTACAGGCCCTCTATTCCTGATAATATTACTAATTGGAAGGTTTTTGATGATGACCAACAAATAATAGACTTTCTCACAGCCCCAGACACCTTTCAAGATGTTGTAATAGATGAGGTTGAACATGAGAAGTCTTTGGATGATTCTACTAATCCTTCAAATCTTATCCCAAAATTAGTCATCAAACTGGAGAAATACTGTGATCTGCAAGATAAATTCAAGCAAAAGACCAACTGTATGACCCAGAGTTCATCCCTCAATTATGAGCCTATCAACCTAGGTACTGAACATAATCCTCGTTTCATCAATATAGGGGTTGATTGCTCTGTTGAGGAAAAGAGAGCCTTCATCAAATTGTGCAAGGAGTTCAAAGATGTCTTTGCATGGACATATTATGAACTCAAAACTTTTGACACCAGTATCATGCACCATAATATACCAATGAAATCCAAGGTAAAACCTGATCAGCAGAAGTTAAGGAAAATGCATCCCAATTTGGAATCCTCTGTCAAGAAAGATCTTGAGAAGCTACTGACAGCACGAATTGCATTCCCTATTAGACATACATAGTGCCAACCTAGTACTCGTCCGCAAGAAGAATGGGGAGATTAGACTCTGTGTAGATTCTAGAAATTTAAATAGAGCTTCTCAAAAGGATAATGACCCTATTCCTCCTATGGAGCAGATTCTACAAAAGGTAGCAGGGTCTAAGATGTTTTCTCTCCGTAATGGATTCTTAGGGTATAAAAAAGTTCTTGTTGCCCCTGAAGATCAATTAAAAACAAATTTTAGGACCCCTTGGGGAACCTTTTCCTACAGGCGAATGCCTTTTGGGATGATTAACACAGGTGCTACATTCCAGAGATCTATGGACATATCTTTTTGAGGTTTGATGCATAATTTTGTCGTTGTATATTTAGATGATATTACCATTTATTCTAAAAAATGACATGAACATTTGTCTTCCCTGAAATAGGTATTCGAACGCTGCAGAGGATATGGCATCTCATTGAACCCAAAAAAATATGTATTTGCAGTCACCGAAGGAAAGCTGTTGGGGTTTATTTTTTCGAAAGAAAGCATGATTATTGATCTTGAACGCACTGAAGCCATTGTGAAGATCGGTTTACCCAGTTCACGCAAAGACATGCAATATTTTCTTGGTAAGATTAATTTCGTTCGTAGATTTGTTCTGAATTTTGCTCATATTGTTAAGTCGTTGCAACAATTAGTTAAGAAACATGCCCAGTTTAAATGGTATGAGGAACAAATAAATGCCTTTGTTGAAATTCGGAGAGCTATTGCGGATCTCCCGCTCTGATGTCTCTAGACTTCAACAAAGATTTTATTCTGTACACCTTTGCTATTGATTTCTCTTACGCAGCTGTCCTTACACATATGCATGATGACAATGCTGAAATTCCCATTTCGTTCATGAGCTCCATGTTCAAAGGAGCAGAACTTAACTACTCCCAGATTGATAAACAAGCCTACACGGTCTATAAATTGGTAAAACATTTTAGACCTTATTTAGTGAAATCTCGGACTAAATTTATTGTTCCTTACGCAACTATAAGAAATGTTCTACTTCAGAATGAGCTAGGGGAAAAGAGAGCTCATTGTATGACAACTCTGCAAGAATATGATTTAGAGAACAGGCTAGCAAATATAGTAAGAGTCCAAGGCTTGTGTTTTCTTACCATGCAATCGAATGATCCCATCCAACAACGGATTGAGTGGGAGAAAGAGGAAAGCACAACAACAGGTTCTATTAATGTTATCACAACTCAAAATTCAGAATGGTATGATAACATTAAGTTCTTCCTTACCCATGGGTTTTCTCCTGAAACCCTTGACTTTAAAAAACACAGAGCTTTGAGGTTAAGAGCTACACCATATCAATTCATAGATGGGGTTACGTTTAGAAAGAATTATGATGGAGTCTTTCTTAGATGTTTGGAGAAAGAAGAAACTGATAATGTTCTTTTGCAATTTCATGCAGGACTTGTGGGAGGGCGCTTTTACTACACATAAGATCCTCAGAGTAGGATATTACTGGCCTACTTTTTTTAAAGATGCATACTCATATGTTAGAAGATGTGAAGCATGCCATAAATGTCCTAGAAAAATGAAAAAACATGCCTTATGTTTGCAGCCAATAATAGTTCAGTTTCCATTCCAACAATGGGGACTAGATTTTGTTGGACCCATTAACCCTTCCTCCTCCCTGCAGCACAAGTATATCTTGACAACTATGGACTACTTTACCAAATGGGTAGAGGCAGTCCGACTCAGACATTGCAATACAAGCCAAATGATATCATTCCTTGAAAGCCAAATAGTCACTAAGTTTGGTGCCCCTGAATTTCTAGGATTTGACAATGCATATTATTTTTCTTCCATTGAACTTACACAGTATGCCCTTGAAAAATGGATCAAATTGAAGTTTTCTGCCAATTATTATCCACAAGGGAATGGACTAGCAAAGTCTTCCAATAAAAACTTGATTAACATTTTAAAGAAGGCAATTGTTATGCACCATAAAGATTGGCATACCCAGCTCTACAATGCTCTTTGGGAAGACCGAGTCACCCCAAAGGAAGCCATAGGAAAATCCCCTTACCATAGCCATCTTTCCGTCCAACCTCATGATTCCTTCACTACAGTTGGCACAGTCTGTACAAGAGGATGATTCTTCCCCACTTCAGCACATAATTGATATGTTAGTCAAGTTGGAAGAAGATAGGGAGAAGTCCAAAAATAAGTTGTATCAACATCAACAATTAGTAAAGAGGTGGCTTGGAGAGAAGTCCTCATCTGACGGGAAGTTTACTGTGGAAGACTTGGTGGTAAAATGGGATAAGAAACACAAGGATAAGAATGATTACACAAAGTTTCAACACCTATGACTGTTAGGATATTCCTCTACTCCATCCTAGTCCCACCAGTATTTTGATCATTTACATTTTCAGTCATGCATGCACCTTTAGGGTTTGCATGCATTCTAGGGTTTGCATGCATCCCAGTCATCAGTACAGCACCTAGCCCTCAGTTAGCCAGCCCCCAGGAGCTTCTCACTATTCAGTTTTAGCCCTCCAGTTGCTTAATGTGCCCTTCTTCCTTGATTTTAGGGAGCAACTCGCCCTTCTTCACCTACCAGTCCAGTGGTCACTCAGTTACACACAGTTACAGTCAGTTACAATCAGTTACACTCAGTTACACCTACTAGAGTTAGTTTGACTGATGGTCGACAGTTACTTGAGCATTGATGACTCCACTGATGATGATGAAGACTTCCAGTTGTGCTCCAATGATCATGAGGACACCTAGTTGTGCTCCAATGATCATGAGGACACCTAGTTGTGCTCCGATGACACTCTATTGATCTTATGATCACTCTGAGAGGCTAATTCGAATTGCCACCTTAGGCATTCGAATCCTCTCTACCATTCTACTATTTATTTTTCCATATTGTGATTAATTAACTAGTGTGTGTGAAGTATTATTGCTTCTATCTGAGTTCTACTGTACCATATTATTCTGTTGCTCATTATACTGTATTGTTCACTCTTCTTCTATTTTCCTGCTTAATCATAATTACTCTTGTGAGTTATACATCATCTCTTAGATCTGCTGTGAGGATTTTCACATGGTATCAGAGCATGTTGAGAGTATTGTTTATCTCCATTGTTGAGAGTTTTTTGCAGGTTATTACCAAGATTTCGAGTGCAGCAGTTGCAACAGTTTCTGCATTTTTGCAGCAGTAGCAGTTGCAGTTATTCTATATTGTTTTTGCAGGTCTTCTATAGCTTCAATGTATTCAAAAGAAATCTATCCTCCTCCATTCAACTATAATCCTCTTTCTCCATTAAACTATGATGAATGGAAACCAAAGATGATAGCACATTTGAAGAGAAATGGTCTCTTTGATTATTGTTTTGAGAGAGAGTTCGAATCCTCTGAAGAAAATATTGATTGGTTAAATAATGGTGACAAAGCCATGGGAAACATGATGCTTGCTATGTCTCGGTGCTTGGTATATCAATTCACTGATGATGTTGAATCTCCAAAAGAGCTATGGGCCTACCTGGATGAAAGATTTGGTAGACAAAATGAAGGGATTGGTCCAAATCCATTCGAAAGCAAGCAAAGTGTTCCATTCGCTCCCATTGATGGTCTCTCAGATCATGAACCAGTATCATCTCATATTGAAGTTGTTGACAAAGAACTTGCAGATTCTCCACTCATGCTCAAACTTTCTTCTCTTTATGTGCCATCTCACACTCTAGATATTGCAGAAGGTCCTAAATCCTCTCTTGCACCATAGCCTGTTGGTTTGCATCATGATCACATGATTATTTCAGAGGTCAAAACAGCTACTGAAGGTAATGCATTCACTTCTCTCTAGCTATCTCCTCTTTTATACTACTATATGATCATAAATTCAGGCTTTCAGAAGGTTATTGAAGTTTATGGCCATTACCATTCGCTTGGGATAAATTCTCATGCAATTACTGGTTTTGATCTCACCTCTCATGGTTCAAAGGAGATCTCAAGAAACCATGATTCAAGTCTTGGATCTAATTTGGATTCTAAGCAATTACTGCTTCGGATAATTTCTCATGCATATGATAGTTTTGATCTCACCCTTGCTGGTTCAAAGGAGATCTCAAAAAACTGTTTTTTAAGTCTTAAATCTGATTTTGATTTCAAGCAAACATGTAATAGTTATTTTTGGCATAATCTCACCCATGGTGGTTTGAAGGAGAAGACAAAAGACTATATGCACTTTCACAGATTTGATCCTACCTCAGCTAATTCGAATCACAGTTTCAAGGATCATTCTCATACTATTGGATTTGTTCTCATCACATTCGATCGGAAGAGCAAGTACAAGCACATGCTTTTTGAGCATGATCCACTTCTTCCCAAGAAGAAGATACCTCCAGACATATGACCAAGCATCTCACATGCTTGAGTTTGGAGCATTTATTTTTATGTGTGCCTTACATTTTATTTTTTGAGGAGGGGGTATGTTTCCCATGAAATTTTCCCACTTCCTTGGTTTATTGATTGTTATTATTCATTGTATTGGGTGACCTTTGGTCTTAGTTTCCAGGGCCCAGGATGGATTAAGGAGGGGTGTTAGGATAATTCTATACTCCCTCCTAGTCCCACCAGTATTTTGATCATTTACATTTTCAGTCATGTATTCACCTCTAGGGTTTGCATGCATTCTAGGTTTTGCATGCATCCCAGTCATTAGTCCAACACCTAGCCCTCAGTTAGCCAGCCCCCAGGAGCTTCTCGCTATTCAGTTTTAGCCCTCTAGTTTCTTAATGCGCCCTTCTTCCTTGATTTTAGGGAGAAACTCGCCCTTCTTCACCTACTAGTCCAGTTGTCACTCAATTACACTCAGTTACACCTACTAGAGTTAGTTTGACTGATGGTTGACAGTTACTTGAGCATTGATGCTCCACTGATGATGATGAAGAATTCCAGTTGTGCTCCGATGATCATGAGGACACCTAGTTGTGCTCCGATGACACTCTATTGATCTTATGATCACTCTGAGAGGCTAATTCGAATTTCCACCTTAGGCATTCGAATCCTCTCTACCATTGTACTATTTATTTGTCCATATTGTGATTAATTAACTAGTGTGTGTGAAGTATTATTGCTTCTATCTAAGTTCTACTATACCATATTATTCTGTTTCTCATTATACTGTATTGTTCACTCTTCTTCTATTTTCCTGCTTAATCATAATTACTCTTGTGAGTTATACATCATCTCTTAGATCTGCTGTGAGGATTTTCACAATGACTAGGACCATTCATTATTACAGAAAAGCTTGGTCCTAGTACTGTCCGGTTGCAGACACCAGAAGGTATCTTAGACACCTACCCAGTGAATGTGCAATTACTCAAAAAGTATTTTGTTTGAATGAGCAGATTCGCTTATTTGTACATAAAGTGTGGTTTGCTTTCGTGCATGCTTTGTTTTCATTTCATTTTCCTTTTGTAAATTGATTTTATTTTCAATAATGTCCAAACATGTGGAAAAGGCTGTTGATGGGTTTGTTTCAAAGTTAATTTAGTTTGAAGCTTTCAGGTTGCAATGTCAGTTTTAATTTCACTCAGTCTACATTAGAAAATGTTTTTCATAAAATTAACAACCAATATTTGCAGAGCTTTGATTGATACCTTCCCACCTGAGTCACTATCTTTATAGATGTCTTATTTGGGTAATTAAGGTTATGGAAGTAATTAGTTTTCCTTATCTTATGTTTCATTCGTGAATGGAAGCATATATTTATAACCTGGTCAACCTGCATCTGTTTTGGATCCCATTATAGTCACCTTGAAAATAATTCACCTTAATAACTATAGATTACGAGATGTGGGGTCTTATTACAAGCCAACCCATTATGTTCATAGATGTTTAGTGGAATGAAATATCCACACCAAGCCACCAAACTCGGGAGATGACTTTCAAATATTATTGGAAGGTGGAAGATGCTATCACAGGTTGGTCCATTCATGATCTACAAAACATCAGTGAGTAACACTACCAGTATATTGTCACCAAGCCATGGTAGTGTCTTGTAATTTATGCACAAATAAAAAATTTATTTCTTTTATAAGACAATTGTTGTATACAAGGATAAGGGGGGTCTTATTGCAAGCCATCCCTACCATGATCATGGGTCTGATTTTGGACTGGAATTACCACCTTATGGTCACTAAGCCATGGTAATTGCTTTCGGTGTCAAAAGATGAAAGACATGGAGTCTCCTTACCGAGATAATTTGTTCAGTTTCAATATTAGATTTGCGAATGGCATTGCCAAAATATGATCACCAAGTTAGGGAAATGGCCTTGTATGAGCAAAAGTCTTGTTGGCACATCTTCATTCTCTTAAAAAAAAAAGAGGAAAAGAAAATAAAAGTATATATTATTTTAGTAATGCATCTATACATAAATAAACTGTTAATAAGATAAAGGTGACTCATAATTTGGCTGTCCAGAATGGTTTTAAATTTGTTCTTAGGTTCAACTCTAACTGCCTTCTTATGGTTACATAATGGTAGGGGATTCCTATTTATTTCTCGATTTCCTTATCAGATAAATATCATCATTAATTGGTTTTGGATGGAAATATATCAATCATATGCCTATCTCTTCTGTTTGGTTGTGTTTCTGTGAGAAAATTTTGAATTTGTGGGTTGAAACATCATTTTCCTGACATATCTGCCTTGTAACTACAGATTTTATTCACAGAGATAACTGGTTCATACCAGCTAGTCACCATTTATTGTAGGTACAATAGATCCCATGTTTTTATCAAACATGGGAACCCCAATTTTTATGTGCAAAGGTAATGACTAAATTCTATGGTTTTCATGGGGTTTTTATCATATTTTATTGCTTTGCCATGATTTAATTCAGTTTTGATTTTTTTTCCTTTGAAAATCCCTTTGATCTTTGTGTGTTTTTGCGAGTTGTGGAAGGCTCTGATTTTCCCAAAAATTAGATCTTTCCACAACCCGTAGTCCGCAATCCGCCATGCTGATTGTGAAAGCATGGTTTTCAGCTATGAAACTTTTCCAGTCCGAAACCCGCAATTGCGGATTGCAGGAAGACTTTTAAAAGTTATTTTTGCACTTTGCATTTCCGCAACCCGCAATTGCGGATTGCAAAAAGTATTTTAGGAGTAAGTTCCCAGTTTGTGTTTCTGCACCCCGCAATCCGCAATTGCGGATTGCAGAAAATTGTTTTATTGATATTTAAACTTGCGATCCCTCAACCTGCAACCCGCAGAATTGAGGATTACGGATTGCGGGAAGGATGTTTATAATTGTAAAATTAATGCCTGCAAGCCTCTCTCCACATCTCCTTTAATTAGATCTCAGTCGTCAATCTGTTTTAATCTTACGGCCTTGATTTTACCCGATGAAAGTGATAACTATATCGATTTTCTATTTTCTTTTGTCATTTTCATTTTCGAAAAATTTACCTGCTACAGAGGTTTTACCATGAGATTTTATGTGAGGCACCTGCAACAATTACTTAATGAAAATATGCGAAATAGCAAAAATGACAGAACTCAGAATCACTTTATATTGATCACGGGCCACTTCGAGGGGGAAACCTCCTTTGAGCAAGCTCAATACAAATAACTTCACGGTGCCTTCATAGGTCTCAACACACACTTATATACTAATTCTAGGCGCTAATACTATGGGTCGAAACCATGGGCCGTTACAACTATGGATCAACAATACTACGGGCGACTTACAAAGCATATGCGCCAACAACAATAACACAAACTATTGATCAACAAATACTACGGGATGACTTACAAAGCATATGCGTCCAACAACAACATACTAACAAAGTAAAGACATGGGTTCCTAACATCCCCTCCCCCTTGAAAAAAAAGCTTTGTCCTCAAAGCTTTAGATGTGGAAATTGTTGTTGAATCTGAAGGAGTGGTTCCCATGTAGCATCCTCTGGTTGCATGTCGTGCCACTGAATTAAGACCTCTGTGATAGAGCGAGAGTGAAGCTGACGTGTGCGCCGATTGAGGATGGCCTCTGGCTCCAAAAGGATGGATCCTTCATTATCCAGTTCGGGTAAAATCGTTTGGCCGCTGATGTTGGTGCCAAGAACTTTCTTCAGACAAGAGACATGAAAGACTGGATGAATGCGGGAAGAAGGAGGAAGTTCCAATTTATAAGCAACGGACCCAATCTTCTGAAGAATCCGATATGGCCCATAGAACTTTGGGGCAAGCTTATGACGCCCTTTGAGTTTCAAGGAGGATTTTTTGTACGGCTGGAGACGAAGAAAAACCATATCGCCGACTTGAAAAGCGCGCTCTGAACGATGCTGATCAGCTTGTTGCTTCATGCGATTCCTTTCCATGTGAAGATTGTCTCACAAAATGTGAAGAATCTGATCGTGGTTGCGAAGGACCCTGTCAACTTCCTGAACTGGTGAACTGGTGGGGGTGTATGGAAGAAGAGATGGAGGTGCCTGACCAAAGACTGCTTCATATGGGGTCATTTTAGAGGCAGTGTGGTAAGAGGTATTGTACCACCATTCAGCGAGAGGAAGCCACTTTGCCCATTGATGTTGTTGTTCCGAGGTGAAGCAACGAAGATAAGTTTCCAAGCATTTATTGACAATTTCAGTCTGACCATCTGTTTGTGGGTGATAACCTGAACTCATCTTCAGTTTGGTGCCAGTGTGGCGAAATAGTTCTGTCCAAAAATGACTAGTGAAAGTTGCATCACGATCTGAGACAATGGAAGAAGGGATGCCATGAAGACGAAAGATTTGGTCCATAAAAATTTGAGCGACGGAGGAGGCTATATAGGGATGGCTGAGAGCACAAAAATGACTATATTTGGAGAGACGATCAACCACAACAAGAATCACAGTCTTTCCGCTAGATTTAGGGAGCCCTTCAATGAAATCCATAGAAATATCTGTCCAAATCCGTGTAGGTATGGGCAAGGGTTCAAGCAATCCTGGAAGGAGTGTTGTTTCACCCTTATTGCGCTGGTAGGTATCACATTCGGCCACCATCTGTTGAATTGTCCTTTTCATGCCCTACCAAAACAAGTTACGCTGTGCTCGTTCATATGTTTTGAGGAACCCAGAGTGCCCGGCCAATGGAGAAGCATGGAGTTCATAGAAGACAGCCTGTTGAAGATCTGTGCTCTGGGGAAGCACCAGACGACCCTTGTATCGCAGAGAAGCACCATCCCAAGAGTAATGTGGGACAACAGAAGGATTGTTGGTCAAGCATTGGATGATCTGAGATAAGGAAGAGTCATTGACATAACCCTGTTGAACAGATTGCAACCAATTTGGAACAGGCATAGAAATAGCTGAAAGAGAACCTTGGGCATCAAATGTACGAGAAAGAGCATCTGCCACAATATTGTCTTTACCCTTCTTGTAAGTGATCTCATAGTCATAACCCATGAGTTTGCTAACCCATTTCTGTTGTGCCGGGGAGGAGACACGCTGGTCCAAGAAATATTTCAGACTCTGGTGATCAGTCTTGATGCAGAAATGATTCCCTAATAGGTATGGATGCCACTTTTGTACTGCATGCAAAATAGCCATCATTTCCTTCTCATAGGTAGAGGCAGCTAAATTCTTACCTGAAAGGGCTTTGCTGATGAATGCAATGGGGTGTTCATCTTGAAGGAGAACAGCACCAAGTCCATTGCCGCAAGCATCACTCTCAATAAAGAAGGGATTGGAAAAATCGGGCATAGCTAGCACAGGTGTAGTACACATAGCTTGTTTTAGTTTGTCAAATGCACACTGAGCAGCAGGTGTCCATGTAAAAGCATCTTTTTTCAATAGAGCAGTTAATGGAGCTGCAATCTTCCCATAATCCTTGACAAACTTGCAGTAGTAGCCAGTCAACCCCAAAAAACCACGAAGGCTCTTGAGTGTCTGAGGATGTGGCCAATTGTTCATGGCATCGATTTTGGCAGGATCCACGCGAACCCCTTGTGCTGAGATAATGTGCCCGAGATACTCAACTTCCTTTTGTCCAAAAACACATTTAGACTGCTTGGCATGGAGATGATGGTTAGAGAAAAGTTGCATGACAAGATCTAGATGCTGGAGATGTTCATCCCATGTTTTACTGTAGATGAGGATATCATCAAAGAATACCAGGATGAATTTCCGCAAGTAGGGTCAAAATATTTTATTCATTTAGGCCTGGAATGTGGAAGGAGCATTAGTGAGGCCAAAGAGCATGACCAAAAACTCATAATGGCCATCATGTGTGCGGAAAGCTGTTTTAGGAATATCATCCTCATGAACCCGAATTTGATGATACCCAGAACGAAGATCCAACTTGGAGAAAAAGTGAGCCCCATGAAGCTCATCAAGAAGCTCATCAACAACAGGAATTGGAAACTTATCCTTGATGGTGAGGTGATTAAGTGCTCGGAAGTCAATGCAGAGGCACCATGACCCATCTTTTTTGCGGACAAGAATAACTGGAGAAGAAAAGGAACTAGTGCTTGGGCGAATAATACGTTGCTTCAATAAGTCCCACACAAGCATTTCAATCTCCGTTTTTTGGTGAAATGGGTAGCGATAGGGCGTGATGTTGGGAGGAACGCTGCCAGGAAGGAGCTGAATACGATGGTCTTCTGGCCTGGAAGGTGGTAATCCCACTGGTTCAGCAAAGACACCTGTATATCGATCCAGAATTTGTTGTAGATCCAAAGGAGTAGTGGAGACCGCTGATGGTTGCATCTGGATGGAATGGATCTGAGCGATGACACCATGTGAACTCTTCTTGAGGAGTTTTTCCATGCGATGTGAACTGATGATGCTGAGAGAACCTAGTTGTAATCCTGTCAATGTGTGTTTGTGTCCATTGAGGGAAAACTGCATCCAAAGTTCGGCAAAATCCCATAAGATAGGGCCGAGTGTGCGTAGCCATTGAGTGCCCAAAACCACATCACATCTTCCTAAGGGCAAGGCAAACATGTCAGAGTGCAAGGTATAATCTTCCATAGATATACGCACATTTCGACACTTCCCTTTGCAAGGTAAGGTGCCCCCATTGGCAATCATGACTTCAAAGTTGGAGCAAGGATGGATAAAACAATCAGCTTGTTTGGCGATCCGAGGGTCAATGAAATTATGAGTGCTACCAGAATCAATGAGGATTGTAAGAGGAATCTTCTTGAAGTAACCCCTGACCCGCATTGTTTGGGGGGTGGTGATTCCAGCTAAAGCATGGAGAGATATCTCTGGCTGGTCATCCTGAGACGGAGAGTCAATAGGCGGTTCCTGAATGTCGACCAGAGCATCCAGTGTTTCTGGATCTTCGTCACCCATTCCAGAGGCAGGCGGAGACTCCACATCCAGGAGATAGAGCTTCTGTTGAACACATCTATGTCCCCAAGTGAATTTCTCATCACAATTATAGCAAAGCCCCTTTTCTCTGCGTGCTTGCATCTCTGCTTCAGACAAACGCTTGATAGGAGTCGGTTGAGGAGCCTGTGGTATAGGTGGTCGCTGAGAACCCATATTTCTGAAGGGAACAAAAGTGGGCTTGGAGCGTTGCTGGGCTGCAATCTTGTATTCTGCCAACTTAGCCAACCCGAGTGCTTCCATCATTGTGTTGGGACAGAACATTTTGACCTCAAAGCGAATGGCATCCTTTAGACCACTGATAAAACAACTTCGGTAAAATTCATCAGATAATCCTTCAGGTGTGGTTGGCTAGATTCTCAAATTCGGTTTGATACTCTCTCACAGTGCCAGTTTGGCGAAGTTTAGTGAGGGCTCATGTGAAGTCATCAAAAGCACTAGGACCAAATCGTTGCAAAAGGAGCTAACAAAAGTCTGGCCAGTTGGGCTCTAGATGAGCCTTGATGTACCAACGGTACCATTGAAGAGCTTCCTGTTCCAAATGAAAGGATGCCAACGGAACTTTGTTGACATCAAAAGTATTATGCAGACTGAAATACTGTTCTGCATGATAGATCCATCAAGTTGGATTGGTACCATTGAAGCGAGGAAAATCAAGCTTCGGACCACGGAAATTGCTGGAAGAAGAGAACCCATTGTCTACTGAAGACTTGGACTGCCGTTTGTTGTTCATAGATGAATGTTCAAGATGGAGACCGAGAAATTTTTCATCCAGATCCTGGAGTTTGGCTTGGATGGATGCAAGTGATTCCTCCATGGTTTTTGCTCCTGCACGGGTGACAACCATAACCGGGATGATTTTTTTTTTAATTTTCTGATTGGGTAGGAAAACAAAAACAGGAACTACATCAGTAAGGGAAAATTTGGATTTGGGAAAAAATCAGAACGGTAATTGGGGTTTGACTAGGTTTTGGACACTGTTGGATAAACAGGGAAGCAAAATTGAGGATTTCAGAAGCGGGGTGAAAGAATGGGAAAATTGGGCAGAGGGGAACAAAGAAGCAGAATTCAGAAAGGAACTTTGTGGTAAAATTTAAGGGTCATTGGGTGAAATCTGAGGAAGTTATGGCAAACCCTAAAAATAGAAAAATGTGGGATTTCGGGCTGTAGGAAGGGGAATTGAGGATAGGGTCCTCAGGGATGAAATATGCAGAATGGATTTTTTTTTTTTTTTTTTTACAGACTAGAGCGGCTACGGCTCGGAAGGAATCTGGAACAACGCCGACTGGCTGGATCTGGAACGACTTGCAAAATGGATCTGAAACGGCGCAGCAGTGATCGACAATAGTTCAGTTGAAAGTAGATATGGACCCCAGGTATGTGCGGCTTCCTAACAGTTCAGCATTTTCACTCGGCCACCAATGCTGTCTGACGGCTTGCATATTGGGGCAGTACCCCTCACTCCACGGCTCAGGTAAAACTGATAACCGCTTTGCCACAAACGACAGCTCTTGGTTTACCTCACTGGTGGGAACTAGTCAATCAGGTAGGGGTCGTTGCCCTTTTCGCTGGCAGGTCCTCTCAATGGGCCAGCTACTTCGGGGTTCCTGTGGTACTCCTCACAATGAGTTTTAGGGCTTATGCCCAAGTACTTCCCACAGTTAAGCGGATAGGGATTATTCCCAAATCCGAACCTGCAACAGATGCGAAAAAAAAAATTTTGGCAGAAATTTCACCCAGCGAGCCCAAGAAAGTGCTCTGATACCAGATGTGAGGCACCTGCAACAATTACTTAATGAAAATATGCGAAATAGCAGAAATGACAGAACTCAGAATCACTTTATATTTATCACGGGCCACTTCGAGGGGGCAACCTCCTTTGAGCAATCTCAATACAAATAACTTCACGGTGCCTTCATAGGTCTCAACACACACTTATATACTAATTCTAGGCGCCAATACTATGGGTCGAAACCATGGGCCGTTACAACTATGGATCAACAATACTACGGGCGACTTACAAAGCATATGCGCCAACAACAATAACACAAACTATTGATCAACAAATACTACGGGACGACTTACAAAGCATATGCGTCCAACAACAACATACTAACAAAGAAAAGACATGGGTTCCTAACATTTTACCAGGGTTGTTTTCAGCCATTTTTGTCACTCACAGGTCGGTTTCATGTCTTTATTTATTCATTATTTATGGGGTTTCGCTATTTTTGGATTATTTTTTATTTGGGTTTGTTTATTTATCATAAATCTCCAAGTTTTTTTTCAATATGTCATGGAACACTCGCTCCAAAACTGCTCAGAAAGACTTATTGAACAAAGACCCCAACTATGGCTTCCTTGTTGATACCAGTGACAAAGTTTCTGAGACTTACCAAATTGATTGGTCTAAAATTTACGCTATTTTTTATAACGATCACCTATCAGACATCCAAAACGACTTGCCTGCTTATGAAAAGATTAGGAATTCACAATTGCATGCCATAGATGATAGGCATGCCATCCTTCCTTACATAGACCCCGTTAAATGGATTCTTGACCATGCGAACCCTAAGGACCGTTCTTTTAATAACAACTCAGGGTCTCAATCGGCCACTTTTTGCCTAGAGGTTTTCGCCAAAGCATATTCCCTTAAACCGACCATTCAACCTCTTAATGCTGCATTCCTAGACTCTCCTAAGACGAGGTACAACTTTGATGAAATGGTTAAGTCTTGGATGAACAATTTGGCTGCTTTCATTCCCAAAGCCAATAATTCATACCCGGTATCATGGTCCAAGGAACCCTATTCTCTTTTGGCAGCCATGCTCTACAGGCTTTATGGTCTTCCTAATTGTTCAGTGTTCAAAGTTGAATGGGCAACTATTTCCCATCATGTTCTTACAACGAGAGAGTCATTCCCCTAGGCTTTCATCTTGTCATCAGAATTGAAGACAGTGATTGAGCGTTATCGGAAAACACCAAAGAATTCATTGTTCTTTTATTCTTCCTATGTAATTGATGTCTTCTACTCATAATTCCAGTACCCCTCCATGGGATGGAATTGGAACTTGTCATCAACTCCAGTCCATATTTACTATTCGGATTTGTGGGAGAGTAACTTTGTTCCTTTCCTTTATGATATCTATGACCGGTTCTTTGGTGTTGTATATATATCAACAAATATTCAGGGAAGATGCACCTGCTTTTTCTTTCGATGCCAGAACTCTAATCCCTACACTTGGTGATTGGTATGTGGGAGAATCTTTTTCTTCCTTCATAATTTGGGGAAGCAATATAGTGCATTTTCTGCCAAGAGTAGTCCCATATAGGCTTCTACTTGAGGATATATCCTTCCAGACATTGATAGATGGGGTGTTTCCCAAGCTTACTGGGCCTAAGAAAAAGGGATGGCCAAAATTTCCCCTAAATATTTGGCCTTTGGTCATTCCAACTTCAACTTGGGCTGCAGTGCTAGGAGAGAGTTTTGTCTCTCTGAAATTGGGACTTGCTCCTAAAAGGATGCATGACCCCAAGGCATTCCTTGATCCTCATTTCAAACAAGAACACATGAAAATAGATTATGCTCATGAAGACACCCCTGATGACTCCATTTATTTGGGATTGAATTTCTTCTCTAAAGTTATTTTTAGAGCTAAGACTCAAGAAGAGCAGAGCTTCATCCTTCAGTACCAGAAAGAACTTAAGACTAAAGTCTTAAGTTACAGAAAAAGGGAGCTGCAACTGTTAGAGCAAATCATCAAGAAAAGGACAGAAAAGGAAGCACAAGCAGCAACTACTCCTTTGATGTTGACATATCTAGATGGAGGTAAAGGCAAGCGGCTTGTTGAAGATGTTCAACACATCAAGAAGCTCCCTATTCAGTTAGTTGGTGAGTTCAAGAAAGAACTGGCACATATCACTTCAATGCTTGACACTCAAGTCATTGTTGCAAGTAGTATAGTCAGTAATGTTCAATTTCCCGCTGTAAGCAACCCATCCAATGATTCTGAAGTAGTAGTCGTGAGTAATCCAGCAAAGAGGCAGAAGATTCAAACTCCTGCATCTGTTATACCTACACTAGATATTGAAGATAGTGATGTGGAAGATGAAAGGCTTCCAGCAAGTTCTTTTTCTATTGCTGTGCCTCTTGTACAGGAGGTCACATAAGTCTCCCAGGCTATCACAGATTTGCTTGACAACATAATTATGGATGACCCTGTTCCCGATTATTAGTTTTCAGAAGTCAACACCACCCTTACTGCATTAAATTCCACATTGTCAAGTACTTCGAGTTAAATCCCTCTTGCTTCATTGGATAATACTTATTTCCCATCAGCTACATTGGATGAGATATTTACCACTTTTGCCGCCATTTCACAGCCAGTTCTGGCAACTCAGTCATCTGTTTCACTTTCACCATCTATCATGTCTCAAATCTTTCCTACACCAACTTCCATCCCTGATTGCCTTCCAACCTCATCAGTTATACTCTCCACTTCACCTCCAAAGGTTACAAAGATCTCATTTCCAACTGTCTCTCTGCAACCATTATTAACTATTCCTCCCATTTCATCTTTAGAGGTTATCTCTTCCACTACTTCTCTAACCTCTGTGCCATCAGTTACTTCTGTCCCAATTTCCCTACCAGAAGTTGTCTCTTTGACTGCTTCTTCCATTACTATACCTTCCACTTCTACTATCTCTATCACTTCATTAATATTTACTTCTCAAATCACCATGCCCATTCCAAGTGCTACTGTTACACAAACAACCCCACTAGTTGCAACATGAGATGTAGCTACATCTTCTACTGAATTGATAGCTTCTTGTGAGGAGGATATTGTGGTCTCCCTTGGAGCATATTTTTATAGCAAATCAAAGAAGGCAGTGGTGAAGAAAGGTAATAATATAAGTAGGGATCAAGGTGTGTTGCATGTACCTTTTCCTAATCAAGTTATTTGGACCCAACAATCTAATAATATCCAGCAAAAAGCATTGGAGACCACTGTATCTATGGGGGCATTTGCATGAGCTAACTTTGATTTAGTGACTTTGTTGAATAAAGAAATTGATATTAAAAAGGAAGAGTTAAAGAAACTGTAGGAACAGTTGGCTAAGGCTAATGAAGAACATGAATCTTAGATTCATGAATTAAGAAGTTAGCATGGAGATCATCTCAAAGAGTTGAAAGAGAAGAACTCTTATCTTCAAGAAGAATGGTAGGAGTCACAAACCCTAAACACTGCAAACATGGAGAAGATTGAAATATTAGAACAACAGTTGAGGGATACAACTGCAAGTGCAACCACTCCTCCTTTCTTTACGTTTTCACAAGAAGAGTTCAGGGTTTTGGCTAATCAAGTAAATGAAGAGAATCATGAACTCTTAATTGAATTGTTTAATTGCCTCAATGAAATATAGGAAACTCATTATTCTTTTGGTCAAATGTCTGTTACTCTCAGACAAGACATGAAAAAATGCCAACAAGCTTCCAAATCTTATGATGATATTGTGGAGTGGAAAAGGTATATTATAGATAAACCAGCTGACATTCGATTTTTAGATAGCCTTAAATGCAAAAGAATCAGAAAAGCGTTGAATGTATGGAAAAATGTTTTTGAAATGGTTGAGGAAACAATCAAGAAATCACAAGCCATCTGTGGTAGAAGGTGGTATGTTGTGGATAATATTTTGCTCAGCTTGCAATTATCTGCTAGGACCTTATCGAGAAGGCCTGTCCACTGAATCTGATGATTGAACAGACCGAGGAAATATGTGAGAAGGTCAATGAGTAAATTGGGCAACTCGAGCACATATGGGTCTCCGATGTTGACAAGTTCATCAGGAAGCCTGTCATCTTAGAGGGAAAGATCCATATTTTCCTGTGCACGTTGCATAAGGTAGCAAAGAATGAGATCCAGTCCTTTATGTGTGATTTTCGGTTGGGGCTCGGTTCAACCAATTATCCAAATATTGATGAGTTGTTAGTAGTTCGGACCAAGTGGCAAGCTACCCTTGGTTATCCTAAGATCATCTGATTTTATAATCCATGTTTTATGGGATGTGAATCCTTTGTGACTATTTTGTAATTATTATTTAAAGTTGAGATGTGTCATGAGAGAGAGGGGGGTGGAATCTACAAAATAAGACTGGAGATACTCTGAATAATGAAGAGATTGTAATTTCTTGCAATTTTGAGCTAATACAATTAGTTTTCTCTTGATTCCTCTTTTGTCAATTTATCAAATTTCTTTGATGAATGTTGATTTTCGCTTCAACTTATTAATGAATCCTGTTTGATGTTTGCAATCATTAACTCATGCATTGATCTTTGATTTCGATTTATCTCAATTAATTATCTGTGTGATTATAATCTTTTAATTGAATTTATTTAATCAAGACATTTATCTATTCCTGCAAATGATTCACGAAGGTTATTAAAGTTATGTTAATTTTTTAATTGACACATTAGCAACAGGATAATCTTGGATGTGCTCAATCTCCGAACTGTTATCATTTAATTTTTATTGACTGATTTTGTTTCAGAAGTAATAAGAAAGCATATGTTTTTTCATTTCTTTCAAATTGGTGAACAATCTTATTTAAATTCTCAGATCAAGTTATCCTGCTTTTCAACAAACCACTTCCTTTAGTTTAGATATAAATTAGATTAGATTTTCTTTCTTTCTTAAGATAGATTTATTTGCAGAGATAGAACACTTAGATCTTTCCCACACAGGAAGACTGGTCCTCTAAGGATCAAACTCTATAAGTGCCATCGGAGGCCTTTGTATCCGTGGGAGTTAACCACACCAAGCAGCTTGGGGATAGAACTACTCTTGCGCAGATATTTTTGAAGCCCTTAAGGATGGGTTTTCACCCTCTATTGTTAGCCTTAGAACCTATTCCAATACCCTACACAACCGGGGCTTCAAAAAACACTTAAATGAATGAACGATCAATATGATTGTTTATGATATGAATGCAAACATAATATAAGTTGTATTTATTTGGCGAAGTTATGGGTTATGTCAAAGTGACCTATGCGTTGAAGCTCTGATTCCGTTGATGTTATATAAAAGAAGATGTTAATGTATGTCTTGCATGTCATGTTATTCCCCTTCAGCGCTGCAGAAGTCAGGTTCCTACAGTCCCCATAGGTACTTCGGGTGAGACTTCATCTGCTTTGCAGGTTTTGCCGAAAGGGATTCATTCCCTTTCGGGCCGGTATCTATGGTAATATTGTTTGTTGGTATATTGTTGAAGGTTTAACTAGGTCGAAGAATAAGAGTTCCAACAACAATTTCCAAAATGATATGGAAAAAAATCAAAGATATGAGATTGAGCCAAATTATTATTTTCCAATGGAAAATATTTGAAAACAATAGTATAATCTTGAGGAATAAGCTTCAAGGGGCATCCAATACTCCCTTTGGAGGGATCCTTTGAATTCTCTCTAATTTCTCTCTAACTATCTTGGAATGATGAAGCAAAATCATTTTTTGATGAGGAATATGTCAAGGGAACTTGAATTGCGAATGGATGGGAAGAATGTAGATGGAATGGATGGCGTTTAAGCAAATTATTGCAACATAACCTTGCTATAAATTTTTCTTATGGAATGCATGCCCATTGCTTTATTTTATCGCCAATTTCAAGGACTTCAAAGAATTATTTCATGATATGAATTCGCTTCTCCATAAAGTGGTTTCTAGGTACAAAATTACAAATATGGGGCTATTGAATGTGCAAGTATCTCGTAGAAGCCAATTTGAACCTCTTTGGCACTCAAAATGTAGTTTGTGCTAGGGGACTTGAATGTACCATAGAATTTATGGGTGTGTATGTATGCATATTTCCATGAGATATGAAGGATTTTCCATGTGATGTCACATGCAATCCCTTTTTATGAGGCCACATAAATCAACAAAAGTTTGACTATGCCAAAAAAAATCCATTCTGCATGATGAAGTTTGATGAAAATTAAGCTTTGTGAGATGCATTCTATATTTTGATGATGTATTTCTATAATGATTCTTGAAATGTCTCAATTGTGTGAAATTTAGATGATAATAGATTCCCCTTGATGTATGAGGTTAGGAGGGACCTGTATATTCAAAATACATCATTTTTTCTTTCCCTACAGTTGATATTACATAATTGTGATAGTGAGAGAGTAAATGTTGAGAACAAAGGATAACCTATGAGGCCATGATGGAGATGACATATGAATAAAAAAACTAATAGGTATGATATAGAGAACAAGTTTATACAAATGAGATAGGAATCCCTATGCTCATGAAATTATTTCTATGTAAATTACAATGAGATGATATCGAAGGGTCATCTCTATGAACAATTGTGGAAAGGTCGAAGTTGGTTTCGATCTTGAACATAGTAGATGTGCATTGTATCTTGATGTGATGAGAATGAGGCCCAAAGGTGGTGAATTGCATATGATTTCGAATGACCCATGGGAGTACTAGTCCTGAATAATGATGAAAATGTTGGGATGGCATTGAGCAATTTTAAATTATAACGGTCTTTAATCACAATTGGGAGTGATGCAAATTATAGAACACATCACTCCCCTTGTTGTGATAAAGGATTTGATGTCAAGGATAGGGGAGATACTAAGTAAAGAGCATTGATGACTCTCCTTTCAGTCTTATATTAACCATTCATTGAGGATAAGGGTAACCAAGGTACAACAAATATCGACTTAATTATCAGAATGTCTAGTTGTGTTGAAGTTGATGAGAGATATGGATAATTACAAGATGAGGATTTTGTTGATGAGGACCAAGAATATATTTTAATTGACTAGGATGATGACAAAATAGGACAAGACAAGTTGGTAAGTATGAGGCTCATGACTTCCCTTCATAAAAGTGAGAGAGGTGGTTGATACTAGGAAACTCTCTTCAATTAACTATGAAGAGTGTAACCATTGGATGTGGAAGGGGGGGGTGAATGGAGTGAACAAAATATATACCAGGTATCGTATGGTGATATTACACTAAATTGTATGGTTTTTTTGACAATTTTTTCCAATATTATAACACTAAAAGGAGTGTGCACAAAGTTGAGGGACCTTTTAGATGCAATGGGTAAATGCAAAACACGCGAGAATTGTGTAAATGAACAACGCTCGCGCATTATGTAAAACTAGGTATGGCGAGCTCTGAACCTTCCATGTCATTTAACATGTAGGATAGGATCACAAAACGCTCGAGCGTTATTGTGATCACCATAACGCTCAAGCGTTATGGTTAATATAACAAAAAAAATAAATAGTGCCGTGGTATTAACCATGGCACTATTTATTTTTTTTGTCATATTAACCATAGATCACCATAATGCTCGAGCGTTAAGGTTAATATAACAAAAAAAAAAAACAATGCCGCGGTATTTTTTTTGTTATATTAACCATGGCACTGCTTATTTTTTTTCTATACTAACCATAATGCTTGAGCATTATTGTGATCACCATAACGCTCGAGCGTTATGGTTAATATAACAGAAAAATAAACATTGCCATGGTTAATATAACAAAAAAAATACCGCGACATTGTTTATTTTTTTTGTTATATTAACCATAATGCTCGAGCGTTATGGTGATCACAGTAACGCTCGAGCGTTATGGTGATCACAATAACGCTCAAGCGTTATGGTTAATATAACAAAAAAAAAACAGTGTCGCGGGCCGCGACACTGTTTTATCCATTGTGCTACCCAAATGCGAATGCTCTAGCGATCTGGCCTTCCCAAAACTCATTAGAGAACCTCAACTGAGGAAATTTGGAGGCTCAACAATCCCAAATTCATCTTGCAAGAACGATTGGAAAGGTAAGCATCTAAAGCGTTGCCTCATCTCATCATTAAGTTTATAAATTGTTATGTTGCCCTAATCTAAAAATATTTGTAAAAGAAATTCCAAAACTTAAAATTTTAAAATTTTAATTAATTTTACACACACCCCGTTAGACACAATGGCTCACTGATCACATCAATCACCATTTTCACCTAAAAATATTTGTAAATCAAATGCCAAAACTTAAAATTTTAAAATTTTACTGAATTTTACATCCACCCTGTTAGACACAATGGCTCACTAATAACATCAATCATCATTGTCACCCAATATGTCTATCTATAACATCATTCTGATTATCATTAATTTTCATATCTGTCTATAACATCATTGTTCATTGTATGTAGCCCCAATAATCATGAATTCATTCTGTCCATACATATCATCAGCATGTTAGTTTGTACACTAGCGGCACATCAACATATTGTACATCTTCATTATGTCATCATTATTCATGTCATATCAATCTGCTACCATATCTCCATTCATACACTTTACATTGTCCATATGCAAATCACAACATTATGCCCATATCATTAGTCATCTCTTCATCATTCTACCAGCATGTCTTCATTTGTCCATCAATAGGCTGCCTCAGTTTAAATGATAAAAATACATATCTTTGCCACATCATCATGGTCTTTATGCCCGCATGGTCTCCACCCTTATGCCCTCAATGACCCATAATGTATGCCTGCAATGGTCATATGAAATGATATTTATGTTTGTAATGTATGCCTGAGATGATATTTATGTTTGTAATGTATTCGTTCTTGCACAAAGTTTGTACATTTTTCATTTTTGAGAGATGTCATTATAGCACATGTATAAGTTTCTAATGATTTTTATTTTTATTTTTTATTTGCAGTGACGACCATGGATGCCCACACTGACATCCAAAGAGAGATTCAGAGGCTCAGAGAAATTCAAGCCTCAATTACTATTGTTGATGAGAGGCATGCTATGCTTGCATCCAATTTGGATGCAATGATAGAGACCTTTAGTAGCTCTGATGGTTCTTTGCAAGATATTGCCACTTTCAGAGAAAGAAAGAGGCAACAATATGCAGACGGACTTAGCTATAGAGAAGTCAAGAAGTTGAAAATCTCAAAAGAACAAATACTATCCCTGTTTAGAGATCCATGGAATCGTGAAGTCCCTAATGCAAACAAAAGGCACATTTCTATCGAGTGGTGTACATATCAACCATTCATAGATAACTGGATGGACCGATGGTACATGGTGTTTGATGCACCATCAAACAACAACAGGGAAATTCCTTTGTATTTTTTGAGAAAGATGTACGCAGAGTTTGTGTTGGGGAAGCATGTTAACTATTTTGATATCTTGGAGTACCAGGGTGTTGGGATGTGGATGCCTCAGTAATGTCCCAATGTGAGGCACATAGATCCCAATTGTCCAGTAGCTCCACCTCGTCGGAAGCTACCCAAGCCAGATGTGCCTCCTGCACATCAGTTAGTGCCAGAGGCACAAGAGTCATTCCTATTGTTGGCACAGACGATTGTTCACCATAGCTTGTATCTTCATGGTACGGACCAGGTAGGGCCATCAGATCCACCATCCATGGGTGAAGTAGAGCTGCCACCTGTCAGTGGGGTAGATCCACCACCTCTCGGTGGGGTAGATCCACCACCTTCCAGTGGCCAGGGAGCATCTAGTCATGGCACTGCACCTACACAGCATGAGCACAACCATCAGCCCCACCCATGCACAGTATGCGACCATCCTTGCTTTGGTCCTACCCAAACAGATGATACCTTTACTAGGTATTTCACACAGGTAAGTAAGTGGTTAACAATTTAGTGTCATTTTAAAATTATTTTTCCTTACTATACACATATATATAGATTGCTAATATTTTTAATGGTTTTAAAACTTGTAGTTACTGCAAGAAAGGCATGGGGTTGAAGACCTTTGCACTGATGATGCAGAGCATAGTCCAGAGGCCCATGCACCAGCACTGCATGATGATGATGATGATGTTTCCATACTTTCAGTGACAACAACTCACAATGAGGTAACTATTTCAACATGACATTATTTTAGTACATGAGTAGATCCAGTTAACAATTTAGTGTCATTTGTAAATTATTTTTCCTTACTATACACATATATAGATTGCTAATATTTTTAATGATTTTAAAACTTGTAGTTGCCACAAGAAGGGCACGAGAGCCAAGAGGCTCATGCAGTAGAACCTTCTGAGTTACAAGATGTTTCCATACCTTCAGTGACAACATCTCATGCTGAGGTAACTATTTCAACATGACATTATTTCAACACATGTTATTTTTTTATCACATGTTACTTAATCAATGCTACACGATCTAATATTTACAATTTTCTAAAATGCAGGTTATAGATCCCCATCAGATGGAAGTGATTTCATCTAGTGAGCTCCCCCCCAGTGGGAATACAATCGATAGCGTGCCCACGGAGACACAATGGGCGGCATACCATTTTTTAGAATTGATTGATGTATATAGTACATCGGTATGTATTTCATCATTTTCAGTTTGTTAATACATGCTATTCCATTGACCAATGCATTTCTAACTACATCATTATTGGTGATTGTAGCCACCATCAAATATACGTTCGCGACTGTCAGTAGTTCGATCTCCCCATAGTCCCAACGTGCAAAAGAGACAAGTGTACAAGAGAGGCTCCACTCCTGGAAAGAATGTGGATGTCCTCTATAGCAGACACACGAGAGATCCATCTACCCCTGACCTAACAAAGGTCATTGATGTTGTAGTCAATGCCACATCTACAATAGCCATGAGTCATACGGAGGTAACTATTTGGACAATCGCAATGCATAGTATTTAACCATGTTACTATATTGTTTATTCATGCATGTCTAATTATTTCTCCATTTGGTGATTGTAGCCATTAGCGGCAGTAGTGCCTGACCCCTCTGCTCAATCCATGGTTCTGACTGGGTCTCCTCTTGTGGTGAGATGTTCATTAATTACCAAGTTTTTTTATTCAATTTACCCAAACACGTTGATCAATGTTGAATTGTTGAATTAATTGAGATATGATCTTTTATTTGCAGAGCACAACTATAGAGATGCCTTACATGAGCACACCGCTCACATCTATACCCCATGAGGACTTGGTGAGTGTTTGTCATAAATAATTTGGCCATAAGTTAATTTTTTGAGTTTGTTGATGGTAGGGTATTGGTGCAGTTATTTGATAAAAATAATGGTTTTTTTTGCAAACTTCTGAGATGCTGAGCGATCCCAGGGAGATGGTCGATAGAGGAAAGTCAGGGAAAAACAAGAGAAAGATTGATGTTTGATGTTGCATAGTCTTGGATAGATGTATTTTGACATACATGTACACATTGTTGTACTTAGGGATACATGTACATTGACAGGCTATTTGAGGGCCGGCTACTTTCCCATATTTTGTATTACAAACATTCGATTATCAATATATTCCATATTTTCTCTTGAGTTTCGACTTGTGCTTGTGATGATTCATCTCTTCCACAAATTGATAAATTATGCTATTGAAATTTATAAAATTACATTTCAAGCAATATTTATTCTCTTACATTTATTGCATTGATCAAGTAACATCTCACCATTGTGTTATGAAAACATTATCTTATTGGAAAAAAAATAATATCTTTCAAAAGTTCAATGAACATAGCACATGCATGTTAATTTGCTATCTAATTTAAAATTGTATTTTTTGTCAACTCCAAGGGTTCATACCCATTGATCATGATTATGGTTGCAAGGAAAAAACCTCTGTCATAATAGTAACATGCTACGCATACCATCAATGTAATCCTATGACATTTTCAGACAGTAAGAGGAAGTCCAATAGATGCTACACATTTCATCAATGCTATTGTATTTCATCAAACTATGCGTACATGAGCATCTATGCAGTTCAATTGAATGGCAAGGAATGCATAACTAAAGTGTAATAAAATTCATTGGGCCTTCATGTACATATGGTCAAATATATGTAACAAATATACCCTAGTTTATTAAAATATGCTAACCAATACCTAGTCATGAATTCACTCTCATAATATCGTTGAAGATATAAATCCTATCCTTACTAAACCCTAGTATGTAAGACACTAGTTTGTGCTCTACCTCTTTCATATTTCCATTTTCCACCTGTCATAATGCAAAAGTAATCATCCAGAATCCATGGAAAATGAAATACATAACTAGTTTAATGATATTCCTTGATAATGTTGTATTGATGAACGAAAATAAGATGTTCATGGTCCTATGTTTGTTTTGATAAATTGCACAAGTTTTGTAATCATCATCCTCATCCTTATCATACTCATCCTCATCATCATCTTCATCATCGCCATCATCATCATCATCATCATCATCATCATCCTCGTCATCCTCACCCTCATCCTCATCTTCATCCTCATCATCCTCATCATCGTCACCCTCATCCTCATCCTCATCCTCATCATACTCATCCTCATCCTCATCCTCATCCTCATCCTCATCCTCATCATCCTCACCCTCATCCTTATCCTCATCATCCTCATCATCCTCATAATCCTCATCCTCATCCTCATCCTCATCATCCTCATCATATTCACCCTCATCCTCATCATCCTCACCCTCATCCTCATCCTCATCCTCATCATCCTCACCCTCATCCTCATCCTCATGCTCATCCTCATCCTCATCATCATCCTCATCATCCGCATCATCCTCATCCTCATCCTCATCCTCATCCTCATCCTCATCATCCTCATCATCCTCACCCTCATCCTCATCCTCATCCTCATCATCCTTACCCTCATCCTCATCCTCATCCTCATCCTTATCATCCTCATCATCCTCACCCTCATCCTCATCATCCTCACCCTCATCCTCATCCTCATCATTGTCACCCTCATCCTCATCCTCATCCTCATGCTCATCCTCATCCTCATCATCATCTTAATCATCCTCATGATCCTCACCCTCATCCTCATCCTCATCATCCTCATCATCCTCACCCTCATCCTCATCCTCATCCTCCTCATCCTCACCCTCATCCTCATCCTCATCCTCATCATCATCATGGTAAACCATTATATTCATCATCATCATCATCGTCAACATATTCATCATCACGATCATCATTCTCATTACCCTCATCATCATCACCACCACCATCATGATCATCATCCTCATAATCCTCATCCTCATCACCATCATGGTGAACCATTATCTTCGTCATCATCATTGTCATCAACATATTCATCATCACGATCATCATTCTCATCATCCTCATCATCAATATCTTCATCATCATCACCACCATGATCATGATCATCATCCTCATCATCCTCACCCTCATCCACATCCTTACCATCATCATGATCATCATTCGTCAACAAGTGCTCGACGGACGATTTTGCAAAGTTGACACACATGTGCAAAAATTGCACACTCCCTCACTGAGAAAAACCCTAGTTTCAAAGATGGACCTACAAGGTGACACATGGGCCATGGGACCAGCGGAGAGGGGAACCCCTAGCACTATCCCAACGTCCTGAATCCAACGGTGCTGACGGTTAGTCGATCCGAGCCACAGTCTTCATTCTATGGCTCGTTCCATCTCGCATCCAAAAGGCCTTCAGGGACACCTGCTGGATGCCTATCGGGGCCATAGAACTCCAACCGTGCAACAAAATCGGGTTCAAGGGAGACATGTAGGTGTGTATAGCATGGTTGAAACTGGGAACTGTAGCCACAAGTGCCCGGTGGACAATTTTGCAAAGTTGACCCCCGTGGGCAAAAATTGCACACTCCCTCACTGAGCAAAACCCTAGTTTGCAGACTGCACCTACAAGGTGACACATGGGACATGGGACCGGCATCAAGGGGCACCCCTAGCACTGTCTCGACATCATGAATCCAACGACACTGATGGTTCATCGATCCAAGCCATGGTCTTCATTCTATGGCGCATTCCATCTTGCATGTAAAAGGCCTTCAGGGACACCTACTGGATACCTGCTGGGGCCATAGATCTCCAACCGTGCAACAAAACCAGGTTCGAGGGAGACATGCAGGTGTGTCTTGGATGGTTCCAGCTGGAAACGCTAGCCATAAGTGCTCGGTGGACGATTTTGCAAAGTTGACCCCCGTGTGCAAAAATTGCACACTCCCTCACTGAGCAGAACCCTAGTTTCAAAGATGGACCTACAAGGTGACACATGGGCCATGGGACTGGTGGAGAGGGGAACCCATAGCACTGTCCTGATGTCTTGAATCCAATGGAACCGACGGTTCGTCGATCTGAGCCACGGTTTTCATTCTATGGCTTGTTCCATCTCGCATCCAAAAGGGGTTCAAGGACACCTGCTGGATACCTGTCGGGGCCATAGAACTCCAACCATGTAGAAAAATCAGGTTCCGGTGAGACATGCAGGTGTGTCTAGGATGGTTCCAGTTGGGAACGCTAGCCACAAGTTCCCGACGGATGATTTTGCAAAGTTGACCCCCGTGGGAAAAAATTGCACAGTCCCTCATTGAGCAAAACCCTAGTTTGTAGAATGCACCTACAAGATGACACATGGGCCATGGGACCAGTGGAGAGGGGCACCCCTAGCACTATCCTGATGTCCTAAATCCAACGGTGCCAATGGTTTGTCAATCTGAGCCATGTCCTTCATTCTATGGCTCGTTCCATCTCGCATCCAAAAGGCCTTTAGGGACACCTATTGGATACCTGTCGGGGCCATAGAACTCCAACCGTGCAACAAAACCAGGTTTCAGGGAGACATGCAGGTGTGTCTAGGATGGTTCCAGCTGGGAATGCTACCCACAAGTGCCCGATGCACGATTTTGCAAAGTTGACCCCAGTGGGAAAAATTTGCACAGTCCCTCACTGAGCAAAACCCTAGTTTGTAGAATGCACCTACAAGATGACACATGGGCCATGGGACCGGTGGAGAGGGGCACCCCTAGCACTGTCCCAATGTCCTGAATCCAATGACACTGACAGTTCGTCGATCCGAGCCATGGCCTTCATTCTATGGCTCGTTTCGTCTCGCATCCAAAAGGCCTTGAGGGACACCTGCTGTATACCCGCCGGGGCCATATAACTCCAACCTCGCAACAAAATTAGGTTCTAGGGAGACATGCAGGTGTTTCTAGGATGGTTCCAGCTGGGAACACTAGCCACAAGTTCCTGATGGATGATTTTCCAAAGTTGACCCCGTGGGAAAAAATTGCATAGTCCCTCACTGAGCAAAACCCTAGTTTGTAGAATGCACCTACAAGATGACACATGGGCCATGGGACCAGCGGAGAGGGGCACCCCTAGCAATATCCCGACATCCTGAATCCAACGGCATTGATGGTTCATCGATCCGAGCCATGACCTTCATTCTATGGCTCGTTCCGTCTCACATCCAAAAGGCCTTCAGGGACACCTGCTGGATACCCGCCGGGGCCATAGAACGCCAACTGTGCAACAAAACCGAAATTCTGGGGAGACATGCAGGTGTGTCTAGGACGATTCCAGCTAGGAACGCCAGCCACAATGTGGGTGATTAGGCCATATGGGATGAAACACATCTTGCCTTTCACTCTATTCTGGTTTAATGTCATACAGTCCTTGAATTAGTGTGTAGGATTGAGCATTACAAACCCTCATTAGGAAACATAAGTGTGGGAGGATGATTGACACTGCAAGATTGAAATGTGCCTCCCTTGTCAGAAAAAGAAGGATAAATGTGATGCAAAATGGGCCTAGCATAACTTGCATTGATTTCCATGTTCTACATGAAGTAGTACTTACATGTCTTATCAATGCCTTACACAATGACTTGTGATGGAGCATGTGAGTTGGGGTATTTACAATGGCTAGCAATAATATCAAACATCGTTTTTATTTTAATTTATATTATTTAAGGTAATATTCCAAAGAAGTAATATTTAAAAGGTTCAATGGTGAGTGTACGTTTTATGAAATACCCCATCTCATTCATTCAAAATGAGATATTCAAAATTACTTTAATTTTTGAGAAATATATCCCTTGACAATATGGGAGTGAAAGGGGTGTATATAGAGAGTATGGGTATTGTGGGGTTGTACTTTAGTTTGATTCTATGAATATGGATGAGGGAATTTAAAATAAAATAAAATTTAAGTGACCTTAATCTTACCTTGACCAAGAAAAATTAAGGTTATTTTCAAAAGAAAATGAAAGAGGGAGAATAATGAAAATTGATAGGTAAAAAGTGGAGAATATATTAGGAGAAACATATTATACAATTAATAAAATTGGGTATGAACAATGTAACTTAAAAAGTGGATACCTAAGATATATGGTGAAAATATGGAGTTTTTTAATTATAAGGATATATGAGGAGAGAGTTAAACAAATGATATTTGAGAGACAAAATACGAATTTAATCCAGCAGGTGTGCCTCAAGGCCTTTTGGATGCGAGACAGAACAAGCCATAGAATGAAGATCGTGGCTTGGATCAACGAACCATCAGCTCCGTTGGATTCAGGATGTGGGGACAGTGCTAGGGGTGCCCCTCTCCGTCGGTCCCATGGCCCATGTGTCATCTTGTAGGTGCATTCTGCAAACTAGGGTTTTGCTCAGTGAGGGACTGTGCAATTTTTGCGCACAGGGGTCAACTTTACAAAATCATCCGTCAGGAACTTGTGGCTAGAATTCCTAGCTGGAACCATCCTAGAAACACCTGCATGTCTCCCTGGAACCCGATTTTGTTGCACGGTTGGAGTTCTATGGCCCCGGCAGGTATCCAGCAGGTTTCCCTGAAGGCCTTTTGGATGCGAGACAGAACTAGCCATAGAATGAAGGTTGTGGCTCCGATCGACAAACTGTCAGTACCGTTGGATTTAGGACATCGAGACAGTGCTAGTGGTTCCCCTCTCCATCGGTCCCATGGCCCATGTGTCATCTTGTAGGTGGATTCTGCAAACTAGGGTTTTGCTTAGTGAGGGACTGTGCAATTTTTGCCCACTGGGGTCAACTTTGCAAAATCATCCGTCAGGAACTTGTGGCTAGTGTTCCCAGCTGGAACCGTCCTAGACACACCTGCATGTCTCCCCCGAACCCGATTTTGTTGCATGGTTGGAGTTCTATGGCCCCAGCGGGTATCTAGCAGGTGTTCCTGAAGGCCTTTTGGATGTGAGACAGAATGAGCCATAGAATGAAGGCCATGGATTAGATCGACAAACCATCAGTTCTATTGGATTCACGATGTCGAGACAGTGCTAGGGGTGCCCCTCTCTGCCGATCCCATGGCCCATGTTTCATCTTGTAGGTGCATTCTGAAAACTAGGGTTTTGCTCAGTGAGGGACTGTGCAATTTTTTCCCATGGGGGTCAACTTTGCAAAATCGTCCGTCGGGCACTTATTGATGGATGATGATCATGATGATGGTGAGGATGTGGATGAGGGTGAGGATGATGAGGATGATGATCATGATGGTGGTGGTGATGATGATGAAGATGCTGATGATGAGGGTGATGAGAATGATGATAGTGATGATGACGATGATGATGGTTTACCATGATAATGACGAGGGTGATGATCATGATGGTGGTGGTGAGGATGATGAAGATGTTGATGATGATGATGATGTTACATAGAAATATTCCACCCTATGAGCATCAGCATTCTTTGGCCTATAGGATCCATTTCAGTGACTCAGATCCATTTTCATCCTTCAGTGATACTTGTTTATCCTATTTTTGTCCCTACCCACATGTTGCATCACTATAGCATGTGTACCCGTGAGTTGCATCCCTATAGCTCATGAGTATCAACTAAAATGGTAAAAACCACTATTTTATTACTTTTTACTCCCAAAAAGCGGTCATTGGGTGACCTTTGGCTCTCCATCTGCCCAAGTAACGGCTCAATGAGTCCTTTCACCTACCTTTGAGAGGACTATATATTGAGCACATATGGATTATGGACAGGAAGAAGAAGAGAAGAGTAAAGGCACTCTAGTGTATTTTTGCCCTATCTTGAGTATGCACTTATTGATCCTTGTAGTTGTGAACCATTTATGTTCACCTTCCAAACTCCTTTCTAGTTTGAGTTTGCCATTCATGGAGGATTGAAGTGGTGGAGGCACAAGTGGATTGATCTAGATCTTGGTTCAGATTGGTTGCCGGCAAGAGGTCATATCACTTTGTATTTCTTCTTGTTCATTAATAGAAATACTCATATTCTCGTCCATTCATGGTGTGAATGTCATTTATTATACATTGGGTTGCATTTTCTTATGATATTATGGAACATTGTTATTGATAATGTTAATGTCATTTATATATCGCATGTACTTGTTAGATATTGGTTGTCGATACGAACTTCCAAATTACAAGTGCTTGGATGTGCATGGATTGAAAGCTCCAATGGGGATCTACATCAAACTTGGATCGAGGTTGGTTACATTTCTCCATTGTTTTAACATTGTCATTTATAATAGCATTGTTTTGAGAATTGAGTAGATTTCTGGTAGTCATCTGTCTGTTGTGGTATTCCCAATCCATAGTGAGTTTTCTCCAATACAGATGATGATGATGATGATGATGACGGTGGTGGTGGTGGTGGTGATGAAGATGATGATGATGATGATTACGAAACTTGTGCAATCTATCAAGTTGTACCAATTCTATGCAATTTATGAATCTATCAAGCTATCAATATATGGCTGCAATAGTCAAAATATTAATGTCAATACTCAATGAGACCACAGAACAAAATCATAGCATGCATGTACACCACATACCTATAACATAATACACAATAAAACAAGCAAACCACGTACTAGATTACCTACCTATGGTCATTCGACTAGACCATTAGGATCACCTCGAATACCAATGGTTTGTTGTAACCTCTCGTGCTCAGAATAAGGCAATAAGTATCATGCCTTTGATGAGTTCTTCCTTGGAATTGTTTGCAGCTGGAGGTTTGTGCCAATAACTAAGTGTGTATAATGGTATACAATCCCACCTGGTCTATAATATTCATATGTATACCCTTTTCTATTTGCTGAGTGGGAAACCTGGTTCAAATATTATCCCTTTATAACCATCGACCCAATCAGAAAATCAACTCCCTCAGAGTCTTGCAATGGGACATTTAGGGTTTGCTTCCCCTCTAAGCAATGTGCCAGCCAATAGTCAGTGCGCCATGCATTGCGTCTTGGGGAAACCATTACGTATATGTGACCTGGAGAAAATATAGTTACAACATTTTAGTCAACTAATTAGACACAACTAGTTGTCAAAAATATAAAAAATATACACAGCTAATTAGACACAACTAGTTGTCAAAAATATAAAAAATATACACAGCTAATTAGACACAACTAGTTGTCAAAAATATAAAAATATTAATCAAACCTGGTTGTATGAGATCTGATATGTGGTCATAGTCTGGTGAAATACTTGATTGGTCCTCCTCCAACTGGGATAAATCTGTAGCTATCCATTGACCAATGGGGAGTGATACATGGTCCCAGCTGTCAACCCAATCCATGGATTCACATTTGTCCCATTCACCACTACTTCATGGAGAACAAAAACATAACAGTTTTCTTATCCACATTTCAAGTATAGCATTTTCCGACGTTCTAACTGAATGAGATGCACGATTTCCTTGGATGGTCTTGGACTCATATAACTGTGAATGATCTACATCCACCACCTCCCAAAAATATCTAACCACATGTGCTTTCCTGGTTGAGTGATCTTCCTGCCTTCTTGCTCCCTTCCCCATGATTGAAGCACACCACTGAATGATGGTTTTTTCATTTCGGATGATAGTTCCATCTGTGAACTTCATTTTGTTCCTGCGTAATCTAGTCTTTATGCATGCACCTGCTCCATCGTGTTCACCTTTTCCATTTCCAGTCTCAAAATAGCTCCACATATGTGGCACCTTGTGCCTTTTGTGGAGCATACACAACCATTGGAAGACACGAGCATTTTTGAATTTCCTTGCACAACCGTCAGACCAAATCCAATGTTGTTCCATCCGTATATTGTTATCCTTCAAGTGATTGTAGAAGATTTGAAAGTTGTGTTGTACAAAATCCAAGTCGTGACACCTGTCATCACTTATGTAGAAGTGATACTCCTTCAATATAACCCTGTTGTCTTCAGTACTATCTGCCCCATGTCTATAGGTGATATGGACCATTAGGCTGACCTGGTCCGAGTGATAGTATTGACTTGTTGATGTCTCGGATGTGCAGGTTACTGCAAGGTGCTGGAATGGGTTCCAAGGCACACAACAGGTGATGAAAACCCATCCAAAGGCTTCGAAAGACCCTACGCAAGGGCAATTCTATCCTCGAATTGTTTGGTGTGGTAATCACCCACGGATACAAAGGTCTCCGCTGGCACTTGTGGTTTTGATCCAAAATGGATCTGTCCTACATAGATGTAGAACAAATGTATCTAAACTCTAAAGGTTGATCTAAGTCTTAAGTCAATCCTATCTAGAATGAAGTCTAAACTAAGTCAGATCTAATCTAACAGAGTGGAAGTTTTGTGTGCAGGGTAACTTGGTTTGTAAATTAATAAGTTAATTTAACCAACTTAACAAAAATGCCAAACCAGATGGTTAACTTATTACTTCAAAGCATTATCAGATAATGAAAATTATTGACAACAATTTAAATATTCAGTGCATCCAATGCTATCCTGTTGTTCCTTTTGTTTATTGAAAAAATAACCTGAACTGTGATATGAATTGCATATCATTTGTAAAAAATAAATAAACATGTTGCATAAAGAAACTCATTCAACACACTCATACATTCAGATCATCAATAGTGATAAACCAAAATCTCAGATCTAGGAATGTTAATTGTTTACAAATTAATAAACAATTACTGATAATAGACTCGGAGCAATCATCAAATTGATCAAAGAAACTTGAAGAGTGAACAAGAAAGTTATATGGAGAAACTTTACTGTATTAACACAACTGCAAGAAATTACAGTGTCTGCAAAAATAGGGTGTGTCCAACAACTCCTTGTTGATTCCAGCTCTAAAGTCCACCGACCTTGGCAACGTCTCCTCAGTTCTGGAAGAGAAATCTTTCCAGCTCTGCTGAGCACTTCCCCCCTCTTCTAGATCATTGAAGGTAGGTATTTATATAGAGAAAATTACAGAAAAGATAAGAACCATTCCCTAAATTCCTCAACTAACTAGCTGAGTTATTTCATTTGCCAGATTCGTCCATGAGACAAGTCTGGGAAAATCCATTTTGAAGAACCAGTCGTATCTCCCAAATAGAGCACTTTCTGAGGATTCTTCTCATAAGCAAACTAATTGGGCACTTTCTGCACAAAACCCATGTTTCGGATTTTCCATATTCATCTTCATCACTCCCAAAATCACGTCAAAAAATCGTTGCTTTCCACTGGGCACGTTTTTTATCATTTCAAATATGGGATGCAAATTCATCATTTTGATTCCTCTAAATCCAAAACAACACCTGCACAATCTAGAAGATAAATTAAAATATCATTCTAAATCTGATCAAAGAAATCTAGATTAATAACAACCCATTTGCAAATCAAAATAAAAATAAACAAATTCTTATGCAAATCCAAAATTGTCTATTCATGCAGATTTTTGGGGTGGTTAAGCTAATCATTTGGAGAAAATAATCTTCCCAAATCATTCCTCATCCTTCCAGCTTTCCAATGAGCTATCACGGGATCGATTTGGACTTGTAAATCTCAAGATATGGCTCTTGGAAGTTAAGACTCAGCAGTCGTTGATTTTATTTCGGGATGAATTGTAGCCGTTGATTTAACAATTAAATCCATAATTCATATTAATTATTTTCCAAATGAATAATCCAAAATCCATTTTCCCACCAAAATCAGGAATTACATGTCGGGAGAGAAAATCGAATTAGAAAAATGACTTAAACAAATTAAAATTGGGAAAACCAAAATTAAAACCAAATTAAAACCCTAAGTGGAAAATTAAGTTACCAAAAATTATGGACCCAAAAATTTAATTAAAATATAACCTAAAAAAAACTTAGGATCCAGAATAACCGAAATTTCAGGTTGCGGGTTGCGGGCATGTCTAAAATGTAAAAATTGAAGCCAAAGTTCCACATCCCGCATCCCGAAATTTCGGGTTTCGGGTTGCGGAAACATTATATATCTAAAAAATTAAAATCAAAATTTTTGCATTCCACATCCCCAAATTTTGGGTTGCGGGTTGCTGAAACATTATTTTTTTAAAAATAAGAAAATTAAACCTCCAGCATCCCACAATTTCGAGTTGCGGGAAGGTTGAATTTTAAGAAAATAAAAGGTTCCCCAAACGCATAAAAATGATGGAAAGCTTTGAAAAAAAATGATTTTTTTAATTTTTTTTTAATATTGAATGAACTAGATTAAAACAAAACAATAATAGAGAAAGGATTAAAAATCTAGAAATATTCACAACATGAACGAAAATCCAATATGAGGAAACCCGAAACCTAGAAGTAAAAATAAATAAATAAAAGCATTTACAAATTTATTCTTAGGAAAATGATTGTTGAAAACAAGTTACGTATATAGGAAATGAATTGCTCCTATAAATTAGGAGAGTTAATTAATTCCATAAATAGGTTTCTAACATTATCATTTTCCAAGAATAGAAAAGCAAAAAAACAATAACAATATTGAGAATGAATGACTTATCCATGATCAAACTAATTTACCTTCGTGAATGTTGAATTTTAATCCCACTAATTTCCAAATAATTATAAAACCAAATCTCATGGAAATTAGGGAAATTAGAATTCAAACAAACTAAAACATGTGTTCTTTTAATTTTCATAACATCAAAATGTGTATAAGTTTAATATATGGATTTAATGAAATACACAAACTAAGTTAATGAAAGTCAAAGCATGAACATGAATATTAAAAGATCTCAATAAGCTTAATTTTAAACATTAAAAATATTAAACCAACATAAGCAAACAAACCCAAAGACTAAGATTATTTATAATATTTACATCATGATTCTAGGCATGCAAAAGTTTAATAAAACTCTATCAAGCTCAAATACCATACTAATGCAATATCCAAAATCATGAGAGAAGAAACCATAAGATCGATCAAAATCCCAAAATGAAGGTAATCAACCATCCATCATCTCAAATAATCAGTTTGTAAAGCGAAGACCAAATCTAGGCGGGGCATGTGAGGAACAACATAGTAAATTAACCACCAAGATCACAGAACCAAATCAAATGAATAAAATCAAATGACTAAAATGTAAACGACCCAAATAAACACTCAAATTGTGCAATGTAACCTCATCCACTGGATCAGGACAAATCAACGGTTGGGATTGAATCTCACAGATGCGGGGTCAAGTTATTTTTCACACTGTTTATTCATGATTCCTGAAAGCCGCAACCCGAAACTTGCGGGTTGCTGGTTTCGGAAATGGAAGCAATATCAAAAATAGAAAACTTTTCCCGCATCTCGCAACCCGACACTTTCGGGTTGTGGGTTTCGGGAACACACAAAGCAACTAAAGGTAAAATAGATTTCCAAAATATGAAAGCCGCAATTGCGTTTTTCAGGTTTCGGGTTTCGGGATGGCGGAAATAAGTGACAAATTACTCAAAATTTAAGGCTTCCCGCAGACCAAAAACATTTAGAATTTTTTCAGAAAAACATGACAATCAAGCCAGGCAAAGGTACGGGTAAAAGATCAAAGAAATAGGTTTCAAGAATCTTGTGTTTCGGAAACACTTTCTCAAATACCTTTGCGTTTATTAAAAAAAATGAGGCTCCCGTGCTTAATCTAAGCATGGGATTTGTTGTGGCCACAACAAATGGCAACATGCTGGGACGATGCAATTATCTCTGAATTACAATATTGAAATCTATAAAGATTAGGAATAAAATAAAATGTCTTCTAATGTTAAATTTCAAATAATCTGAATAGCTTCATCACTGAATGATATAGTATTGATTATACTTCAAAGCTTCTAAAACATTCAAGTCATTCCCATCATTATCCAAAAGACTTTTTTAAAGATAAACTATTTTCGGGATAAATTATTTACAAAATGTAAGAATCAAGAACTTTATGGGGAATCAATCTTGGGAAATCCAGCTAATCATATAAGACATAGCATTAAGAAATGACTCCAATACCACAGGAAGGACCCTACAGCCAGCCGACGTCCATAGCCACGACAGGGATGCCTTTTAACCCAATAAGTTGCTTTTATCCTATCCACTAATTAAATATACAAAGCTGATCAATCCTTGTTAAAGATTTGCACCCTTGGAAAGAAACTGAAAACCACTATCCTTACTTAGTGATCAGGTTGTGACGGTGTCATTCACACCAACTCATAGATAATGAGCGGGCTGGCTCATGATGAGACCCCCCATCTTGCAACCATTTTTGTGGCTACAAGCCAATATCCTGGCTTGGTGACCAGATTTTGATAAAGTCATTCCATAAGAAGGCATGACCATGAGCAGGTCAGCTTATAATAAGACCTCATGTTTCCCAGCTCACTCGCAGAGATGTTAAAGAAAAGGATTGGGCAACGTTTAATGTTAATCTCATAAGAGATTATTTAATGTGTGGGGAAGCGACTATACTCCTTAAGAGTAAGGGATGGCATAAGAAATCTATAAATTACTAATGTTTACAGATTAAAACTTCTTTCTCGAAACCGATTCCCTTAAAAGTAACTAAATTCAAACTTTTATGTTGAGTTAAAGATAAATTTCTAAGGATAATGATGGAAAGATTCAAATAGAATTATCACCACAGTCTATTATTGATTTTTCACAATCATAGATTAACTAAACAAAACATTTGACTTCTAGCAAGCAGAAAACATTTATAAAGATTTTCTTTATAGATAAGATTTCAAGACTGTAAAAAAGTGATAAGCTCTTTTTTTATTTTAAGAGTAAAAATCATGGAAAACTTAAAACAAATCAGCAAGAAAAGAAAATGGAAGAATGATAAAATCAAACATATATACAACTAGAACCAAAAGTAAATCAAAATCTCACAGCTATATCACTAACTAAAAGAAAAATTAGTGATCAAAATTTTGTTTTTTAATAAGTCATGAGATATCAGATTCAATTAGGTCTTTATTGAAAATAAATAAAGAAGCCTAAAAGATTAAACTAAATTAAAATGTGAAGTTATGAAATTAAGAAGGCTCTTTTATTCCATTTCATACTAGGAAAGAATAATAATTTATGCACTTTTATGAAAATGTTGTCTTAAAAAATTTCTTGATAAAGTCATTATAGTTTAGAAAGTGAAGATATAACTTGAACATGAATGTTTTAAAGTAAATCCAATCATAAATAAGAGCATGAATAATGAAAAGTAAAAGCAAATAAAAATACTTCCCTGAATGCCTTCGATGAAGCCTTGATTTCAGTTTTGAAACTGATGTATCATCACAACTGCTTTATTAACAAAAATTTAAACCAAATTTAACTAACTTATTCCTAAATCCTACTTGTTGAATATCACCAAACTAAGTGAAATGATATTTCCAATGTAACCATTTATGTAACTCAAAACGTGCAAAAGAAAACAAGTTATGTATTAGTATTGGAAATAGCAATACTTCAAATGGAATCACAGGACAAATCAAATCAATTTTCTTTTGTACAAAGAATGAAGGAAACTTGTTGATAAAAGATTCTTTCAACTAACCAAAAATTAGATCATAAAAATCATGTTGGAAGTGATGTGATGTTTGTAACGCATTCATAGAGAGAACTGATATCTCATGAGGATCATAACTAAAATGAATCTTATCAGGAATATGATTGAAATAATGAGAAAGGGATTCGGTGGAGAATAAATTCTTCAAAACAATATCATTGTTAATAAATTGGGAAGGAACAAAATGACAATTTGGTGTTATCTTAAAATCAATTACCTCATTTTGTCCTTCAATCTGAAGCTTAGAATTAATGACATTAGATCCAGATGTGGTCATCATGTTGCAATAAAATAGACCAATATCTAATACAACATTCGAAAATATTGTATCCCTTTCCATATTATAGACTGAATCATAATCCTTAATGACATGATATGAAATAGATGAAAATGCATGAGTAATGGTAGTGAGAATATTATTATCATCTTCATAGCAGTTTAGAGATAAGCCAGATTGAACATAAATATGTTCCTCACTCCTAAAAGACTTTCTTTGTATCCTATTAAAATCTGACCATAACATAATATCAGTTTAAAAATTATTAACATACAAATGTAATATTTGATCAGAAAAAATATCTAGATATAAAGAGAAATAAGTTTCAGAATGTAAAAAAATTAAATGCTTCTCTAGTGATAAAATAGCTTTCATTAATTGTTTCAAGAGAAACACAATTAGTAAAAATATGATCTAATAATGAATTTTGTGAAAGAACGAGGGGACTCGATTGATTATGAGAAGATAATGTAATATCAATAATAGAATCATCATTAGCACATTCGATTGCAGGATCTAGAATCTTTAATTCTTCTTCCACTGTATCATCTATAACAAGAGTTTTGGGATCATTACTTGATATAAGAGTTGAATTGCAATCCTTATTTTTTTTTCCTGGACCTGTGTATCACAAAATCTTAACTCTTGTTCATGCACAACAATTTCACTATTTTGAGTGGAATTAACAGGATTAGATCCTAAATCAACATCGACTGATGAACTAAGATAAATTATCAATATGCATGTCATTAATTTCAGATTTATCATTCCTTTCCAAATCAAGTGTATCAAAGAGAATTAAGATGGAAAAACCAATCAATTGTGTACTTTTCATAAAGTTCACGTCTCTCATGAAACCTGCAACATATTAATATAAATTTAGAAAAGAAATCATCAAGAGATTCATCTTTGTATCTACGAAGATTTTCTAATTCAAAACCAAGTTTTATGTAACTGTGATTCTCATGAGCACTAAGAAATAACTCTGTGAATTGTTTCCATGAATGAATAGATTTAGCTGGTATAAATTCATACCAACTCCGAATTTTTCCTTTAAAAGTAGTGGTAAAAATTCTGCATCTCTCATTCTCATTAGATAAATTTATAAAATCACAAAAGTAATTAAATTCAGAAAGTTGTTGAAATGCAGAGATCTTACCTTCTCCATTGAAGCTCAACCGTTGCAAGAAATTAGTCATCCCTATGAGTAACAGAAAGTGGAAGAAGACAAAAGTACTTCCTGGAATGCATCTGAAGAAGTGCCATTTCCAAATTGGACTTGGCTTGTCGCTACAAATACTTTATTGAAGAAAACCAAAAATAATAATCTAATTATTAAAATTAATCTATTATACGCCTACTCCTACACTACTCTAAGAAGTAAACAAACACTAAGTGTAATCAAATTTCCAATGCAACCATGAAAGCATATAGAAACCTGCAAAAGAGAAGATGTGAATAGTTAGAAAGCATGACATGAATGCTTGAAAGTAAGAATGGAAAAAGAGTGCATTAAAGCGAATAATATGAAATTTATGTACAAATAAAGATAATGGAGTCTTACCATAATGATGAAATCTTGCTAAGAAAGATTTCTCAAGCCAATCAACAACCCAATCATGGTATGTGTAATGAAAATTACAAAAATGACATAAAGAGTTTGAAACATTCGTGCAATGAAATAGATCGTTTGAAAGAAAATCAGCATTAGTATTATGTGAATCCAAAACTTCTTCTTGAATAATTTTCTCCTTAGGAATACTCTCTTGAGTAATATCAAAAAAATTAGATCCAAATTGTTCTAGTTGATTGTCTAGTTGATTAAAATGGAAATTTTCAAAGAGATCTAATTGTATTTGAGCATTTACTTGAGAAGAATTAAAGATATCAGATGTTGAAAGTATGGAACTAGTATCATTAACATCCTGATAAGATCCTTCTTCATCAAGTATTTGATTGTAAGAAGAAAAGTTTGATTCATTGAATGATGAATCATGAAAGGAAAAATTCTGAAAATCATCATTAGAAAAGGTATTCATTTCCAGCAAAGAAAAATGACAAGAAGACATAGATTGATGACAAAGATAAGAATCTTCTTGTTCTTCTTCATGCATTTCATAATTAAGTAGTACCTGTTTAGGACTCAACAATGGAGGATTAGAATATGAAATATATGATTGAGTTCCATTGTTATCAAATAGATCAGGATACACAGAAAAATATGAAGAAGAAATAAGTGCATGAAACTCATCTCTTTGTAGAATATTTTCAGATCGAGATTCCTTAAGAAAGGTTTTCTCTTTGAACGGGATCTGTATGAATGGTTTCAAAGCAGAATTTGTTTCTTATTCTAATTTAATATCATCATTTCATGAAGTATGTTCTCCTACAGAATCACTTAAGTGAGAAAATGGTAATTGGGAAAACATATCACAAATTTTAGAACAATTAGTTGATTCAAGATTTATCAAAGATTTAACAGAGTAATAAATATCAGAATCTTGAATCTCTTTACTTATGTTAGAAGAAGATTGTTTGATATCATGATCAGAACTATTCTGTTTTACTTTAGAAGAATCTTCAATAGAAAAATGATCTCCTTCATGATTAATTAAAATTTGACTTTCTTGTGAAACTGATATGGGCATATCAACATTTAAATCATCTGAATCATTATATTGATTATGATCCATATCTAAGAAAGAGAAGGAATTCATTTCTACAATTTTTAAATCCTTAGATCCTTCATGCAAATCTAAACCAGAATGTGGATGATCATTGATGTATAATTCGGATTTAACATCTACTAATTGCTCAAGTTGATGTGAAACAGAAATAGTGTGCTGAAACCATTCAAGTATTACAGGACGATCTATTAAAGGAAATCTACAATAGAGATTAAAATTTCGTATTGCAAAATCTTCTAATAATTCACCTTCTTTTGAAGCGAGTAGTTTCCATTCATTGCATAATCTAACAAATTCGTAATGTCCAAAAGAAAGTATGAAAAGATCTGCAAAATGTTCAAAATAATGGACAGAGGCAAAATGTAAGGTTACGAACCACTCTTTGACTCGTCCTTCGAATGTGAAGGCTAATAATCTGCACAAAACATCTTCATCCAAAATTTTGTTAAGGAGACAATTCTGAAGAAATTGAAAAACATGTTCTTGTGCTAAGCTTTCTCCTTCACCATCGAATTTTACATCTATTATATGCTTCAACAAATTTGTTGGAAAATGAAAGCCAATTTGTCTAGAAAAACAACTAAAATCAGAAAAACAATTAAATACAAATTTTTGGGCCGGAGCCATTATAAAATAATCTGATTAAAATAAATAGCTCAAATAACCTTACATGTCGGATGGCGGCCCTCCTTCTAGCACCATTTGTTGATGCCTCGGATGTGCAGGTTACTGCAAGGTGCTGGAATGGGTTCCAAGGCACACAACAGGAGATGAAAACCCAACCAAAGGCTTCGAAAGACCCTACACAAGGGAAATTCTATCATCGAGTTGTTTGGTGTGGTAATCACCCACAGATACAAAGGTCTCCGCTGGCACTTGTGGTTTTTATCCAAAATGGATCTGTCCTACAAAGATGTACGACAAAGGTATCTAAACTCTAAAGTTTGATCTAAGTCTTAAGTTAATCCTATCTAGAATGAAGTCTAAACTAAGTCAGATCTAATCTAACAAAGTGGAAGTTTTGTGTGCAAGGTAACTTGGTTTGTAAATTAATAAGTTAATTTAACCAGCTTAACAAAAATGCAAAACTAGATGGTTAACTTATTATTTCAAAGCATTATTAGATAATGAAAATTATTGACAACAATTTCAAGATTCAGTGCATCCAATGCTATCCTGTTGTTCCTTTTGTTAATTGAAAAATTAACCTGAACTGTGATATGAATTGCATATCATTGTAAAAAATAAATAAAAATGTTGCATAAAGAAACTCATTCAACACATTCATACATTCAGATCATCAATAGTGATAAACCAAAATCTCAGATCTAGAAATGTTAATTGTTTACAAATTAATAAACAATTACTGATAATAGACTCAGAGCAATAATCAAACTGATCAAAGAAACTTGAAGAATGAACAAGAAAGTTATATGAAGAAACTTTACTATATTAACACAATTGTAAGAAATTACAGTTTCTACAAAAACAGGGTGTGTCCAACAACTCTTTGCTGATTCGAGCTCTAAAGTCCACTGACCTTGGCAACGTCTCCTCAGTTCTGGAAGAGAAATCTTTCCAGCTCTGCTGAGCACTTCCCCCCTCTTCCAGATCATTCAAGGTAGGTATTTATATAAAATTATAGAAAAGATAAGAACCATTCCCGAAATTCCTCAACTAACTAGTTGAGTTGTTTCATTTGCCAGATTCGTCCATGAGACAAATCTGAGAAAATCCATTTTGAAGAATCAATCGTATCTCTCAAATAGATCACTTTCTGAGGATTCTGGTCCTTGCCAAACTAATTGGGCACCTTTTGCACAAAACCCATGTCTCGGATTTTCCAGATTCAGCTTCATCACTCCCGAAATCACATCAAAAAATTGTTGCTTTCCACTTGGCATGTTTTTTATCATTTCAAATATGGGATGCAAATTCGTTAATTTGATTCCTCTAAATCCAAAACAACACCTGCACAATCCAGAAGATAAATTAAAATATCATTCTAAATCCGATCAAAGAAATCTAGATTAATAACAACCCATTTGCAAACCAAAGTAAAAATAAACAAATTCTTATGCAAATCCGAAATTGTGTGTTCATGCAGATTTTTGGGGTGGTTAAGCTAATCATTTGGAGAAAATAATCTTCCCAAATCATTCCTCATCCTTCCAGCTTTCCAACATTTTCCCACCAAAATCGGAAATTACATGTCGGGAGAGAATATCGAATTAGAAAAATGACTTATACAAATTAAAATTGGGAAAACCAAAATTAAAACCAAATTAAAACCCTAAGTGGAAAATTAAGTTACCGAAAATTACGGACCTGAAAATTTAATGCATCTCAAAATTTCGGGTTGCGGGTTGCGGGAATGTCTAAAATGTAAAAATTGAAACCAAAGTTCCGCATCGTGCATCCTAAAATTTAGGGTTTCAGGTTGCGGAAACATTATAAATCTAAAAAATTAAAATAAAAATTTTGGCATTCTGCATCCCAAAATTTCGAGTTCGGGTTAGGTTGCGGAAATTTTATTTTTTTAAAAATAAGAAAATTAAACCTCCCACATCTCGCAATTTCGGGTTGCGGGAAGGTTGAATTTTAAGAAAATTAAATGTTCCCCCAAATGCATAAAAATGATGGAAAGCTTTGAAAAAAAATGATTTTTTTTTTTTTTAATATTGAATGAAGTAGATTAAAACAAAACAATAATAGAGAAAGGATTAAAAATCTAGGAATATTCACAACATGAACGAAAATCCAATATGAAGAAACCCTAAACCTAGAAGTAAAAATAAATAAATAAAACCATTTACAAATCTATTCGTAGGAAAATGATTGTTGGAAACAAGTTATATATATAGGAAATGAATCGCTCCTCTAAATTAGGAGAGTTAATTAATTCCATAAATAAGTTTCTAATATTATCATTTTCCAAGAATAGAAAAGCAAGAAAACAATAGCAATATTTCATTTTCCACAATAATTAAATGGGAATTCTTTTAAATTGCAAAATGGAAAAATATAAGTTATATTTTCAAAAACCAAATTAGCTTATTGAGAATGAATGACTTATCCATGATCAAACTAATTTACATTCGTGAATGTTGAATTTTAATCCCACTAATTTCCAAATAACGATAAAACCAAATCTCATAGAAATTAGGGAAATTAGAACTCAAACAAACTAAAGCATGTGTTCTTTTAATTTTCATAACATCAAAATGTGTATAAGTTTAATATATGGATTTAATGAAATACACAAATTAAGTTAATGAAAGTCAAAGCATGAACATGAATTTTAAAATATCTCAATAAGCTTAATTTTAAACACTAAAAATATTAAACTAACATAAGCAAACAAACCCAAAGACTAAGATTATTTACAATATTTACATCATGATTATAGGCATGCAAAAGTTTAATAAAACTCCATCAAGCTCAAATATCATACTAATGCAATATCCAAAATCATGAGAGAAGAAACCATATGATCGATCAAAATCCCAAAATGAAGGTAATCAACTAGCCATCATCTCAAATAATCAGTTTGTGCAGCGAAAACCAAATCTAGGCGGGGCATGTGAGGAACAACATAGTAAATTAACCACCAAGATCACGGAACCAAATCAAATGAATCAAAAGCAAATGACTAAAATGTAAACGACCCAAATAAACACTCAAATCGTGCAGCGTAACCTCATCCGCTGGATCAAGACAAATCAATGGTTGGGATTGAATCTCGCGGATGCAGGGTAAAGTTATTTTTCACACCGTTTATTCATGATTCCTGAAAGTTGCAACCCGAAACTTGCGGGTTGCGGGTTTCGGGAACACACAATGCAGCTAAAGGTAAAACAGATTTTCAAAATCCGAAAGCCGCAATTGCGGGTTTCGGGTTTCAGGATGGCGGAAATAAGTGACAAATTACTCAAAATTTAAGGCTTCCCGCAGACCAAAAACATTTAGAATTTTTTCAGAAAAACATGACAATCAAGGCAGGCAAAGGTACAGGTAAAAGATCAAAGAAATAGGTTTCAAGAATCTTGTGTTTCGGAAACACTTTCCCAAATACCTTTGCGTTTCTTAAAAAAAATGGGGCTCCCATGCTTAATGTAAGCATGGGATCTGTTGTGGCCACAACATGACTCTGAATCTCATTTTCCGGTTGAAGAGTGTGGTTTTCCGCAAAATCGACCACTGACGGGATAGTCCTGATAGAAAATGTATCCCTACACGTTCTAAACTGTTCATCTTTCCAACAAGCCACATGCACATGCTTTACATATTGTTGTGTATTTTCAAAGAATTCCTCCATGATGTCACAAACCCGTACCTGGTATATCAACAATAAAGACATTATATCAATAGAGTGTTACATATGAAACTGCAATCTGAAGAAAAAATAATATCCAATAGCTCATTACCAACCTAAGAAGTGACCAATTGTAATTTTTTTTCTTTCGTTCCCTCCATCAATATCATACGTGACATATTTGAATGACTGCAAGTTCACCTCCTGCCTCCCAAGTTCATGTTTATCAGTCACATGTATGCATTTTTCCAATAATGTGAATCCACCACACCTTGGGCATGTCCCATCTATTCAAGTTTTTTGATAAAATGTGCAATCGTTTGGCCTGCTACACAAAATGCTATGAATAAAGTCTCTAGATGGAATCGGTGGTAATGCAGCTGAGCATTCCTGCACAAGAGTGTTATGCAATACACGAAAAATATATGTATATGTGTCATAGTAGTAACCATACTCAATGTGGTATCGACAACAACATGTATTACAAATTGTGTTTATTTTAACATACCATGGTTTGCATTTTTCAAATGATCTTTGGCCCAAGTCAAGTTCGTTATGTTCATTCCTAAATCTCTCATATAATTCTATTTGTATCATATCAAGAAAATGTTTAATGTGTGGTTCACGATCCTTTGAACCCCTTCTCAATTTTAATACATCTTTTTGGTTGGAAGAAGGTCCAGTGTTGTCATGCCAAAAATCTTGCACTAATTCCTTTACCGCATCAATGAACTTCATATTAAAGCATGGCAACCTGCCAATGAAGGCCCAAACATTTGTTTGACCGGTTTCAAGTTGTTCTCTTCTAACACAATACCTACAAAGTGTCTTCACATTCAAATTAACAATTTTGGATGTAGGTTTAAGAAAATGAAGTGCCCTAGTGCTTTTGTTAATGATTGATTGTGACAACACACGACGAGCCGCATTGTGATCTTTTGAGCGAGATTTCTTTCCAATTGTACTAAATGCATCTACTAAACTTTTAACGATATGAGAACTTGGTTCTAACTTTTTGGCCATCTTTATCCCTAATGTTCTTCTAACAACAGTCATATGCCTAGATTTCAACAATGATAAAAATAATTTGCACTTGTCCCCATCACATTTAGAATAAAAAAAGTTATCAAGTATTTGTCGAGTTTGATAAGCAATAGAACATGTAGACAACGTACCTTCAAGTGAACTAATGAGAGTTTCATCAACCTGTATACATCTCGAAGTTCTTCGGTGTGCAGTTGCTAATGGAGGTAAGGGTTTTGGAACTGGAGCATGTACACCATCACCAGGACGCTCTGGCGTTTCCATAGGAGCCCCTTGTCTTTCATTCTCTTGGACGGTCTCCATAATATTTGCTTCTTACATTGTCAATCCTCCACTCAATGCCTCTCTAACTTCGTCGGTTGTATAACCACTACCCAACAAGTCATTCACTACCATATTTTGAGGTTGACTTGATGTGGGAATTGAAACATCACCCGATGAGCACCTACGTCTTACTTCTTCACTAGTGCCATGGGGTGCTTGTTCATAAAATGTTGTTGAAATTGAGGGCCCCTCTAGTGAATTTTTTCGTATTTGTTGAGGTGGATGGGTAAGAACAACCATGGCATCATCTACGGTTGGAATTGGATGAGTTTCCATGGAATGCCTTCGATTCCACATGTCCAATCTTTTCTTTTCTCTAACTTCTTCCATGGTTTCTTGAGGCTTCTCTTTCGTTGCCGATTTCCTTTTTCGATTGCGTGAATTCCCCATGACCACAATGAGAAATACTAAGAAAATAGATCCTAGAGGTGTGCTCAATTATTCAAAT